>SJYT01064965.1:61314-117739 GCA_006410635.1 Cephalophus harveyi | reverse complement strand
TCCTATCTAAGAACCGAGCTCCAAAATACATGAAGTAAAAATTGAGAGTTGAAGAAAAAAATATAGAGATTTAAAATAGTAGTTGGAATGCAGGGGTGATTCAATGTATAAAAATATGATGATCTTTTACTTTTATCTAGTTTGCTTCACTTTTTCTATTTTATATTCAGTGCTCCCATTTCATTTAGTTTATGTTCTCCAATTTATCCATCGCTTTTTTTTTTTTTGATGTTCTTTTTCAAGCCTTTGCCTTCCCTGGTGGCTTAGAGGTTAAAGTGTCTGCCTCCAATGTGGGAGACCGGGGTTCGATCCCTGGGCCGGGAAGATCCTCTGGAGAAGGAAATGGCAATCCACTCCAGTATTCTTGCCTGGAGAATCCCATGGACAGAGAAGCCTAGTAGGTTACAGTCCACGGGGTCGCAAAGAGTCGGACACGACTGAGTGACTTCACCTTCAAGCCTTTATCAAGTGTAAGTAGAAAAGCTTTTGTATATGTATATAAAATATGTATTATATATATTTTAGAAAACCAATGATTTTTTGCCTAACTAAAAAAATTACAACATTTTGATTCTACTTTGACTTATGATGAATAGAATGCTAGACTTCTAATTAAAAAATAGATATACAACAAGGAACAAAGGTTTACTGTATAGCATACGGAACTATAGTCAATATCTTGCAATAACCTATGATAGAAAATAATTTCAAAAATAATATATGTGCATTTGGGTAACTGAATCAATTTGGTGTGCACCTGAAATATTGTAAGTCAACTAAACTTCAATAAAATATATATATTATAAAAAAGCAAGCCAAAACTTTAATTATTGTGGCTTAATTATATTTTGGGTAGGAAAATTATGCAAAGCTATTTGCACTTTTAATCTTTTGCCACTTATTTTTTTCCATATTGAACTCATTCAACCCAACAAATACAGAAAAAAAGCATAGGAAGGAATCTGGCTAAGCTAAAATCGAGTGGTCTCTAATTCTTTTGTGATGTGAACCCTCAGTAATGCAGATTTATATCATCCAATGAGTAAACATCCTATTTTGCAGAATGTTTAAAAATAGTGTTTATTTCTCTTTTTCAAAAAGAAAAATTAACCAATGTAATATGCCACATTAATAGAATAAAGGGAAAATATCTCACATGATCATTTCAACTAATACATTAAAAGCATTTGATAAAATCCCACACACATTTGTGAGAAAAAAAATGCCCTTTAAACTAGGAAATAAAAGCAAACTTTCACAACATGATAAAGACCATATAAAAAGATGTCACAGTTAATATACTCAGTGGTAAAAGCCTGAAATTGTATCTGTTAAGAACAGGAACAAGGCAAGGATGAATGCTTACAACACATCTATGCATCATAGTACTAACAAGAGCAATTAGACAAGAAAGATAAATAAAAAGCATTCAAATTAGAAAATTTTTAAAAATTGTCTCTCTTTACAGATAACGATTTTATATGAAGAAAACACTAAACAATCCAACAACAGCAACAAAAAAACTGAAAGAGCTAATAAATGAATTCAGCAGTTTCAGGATACTTAATCAGCATGCAAAAATCAGTTGTATTTCTGTGCACTATAATCTGAAAGGAAATTAAGAAAACAATTCCATTTACAATAGCATTTTCTAAAGCACCTATAATGAGATACCATTTTTACAATGCCCACTAGAAAGGCTATTGTCCAAAAAGTGGGAAATAAAAACTGTTGGTAAGGATGTATTAAAATAGGAACCCTTATGCATTGCTGTTTAGAATGTAAAATGGCATCAGCACTGTGGAAAACAGCTTGGTGGTTTCTTAGAAATTAAAAACAGAATTAACCATATGATCCCACAATTCCATCTTGGGTATATAACAAAAACAACTGAAAACAGCATCTCAAACAGTTATGTGCACACAATGCTACCATTGTTATTCAGTAGTGAGAAGGCAGAAACAACCGACTTTTCCATCAACAGATATATTGATAAATGTGCTATATACATACAACAAAATATTATTCACTAGAAAAAGGAAGCTTTGATCCACACTAAAACACTGATGAACCTTGAGAATTTTACGCTTAGTGAAAATAAGATAGACAAAAAAAGTAAAATACTGGATGAACCCACTGATCTAGAATAGATTCTTAGACACAATAGAAAAGAGGTTACCAGGAGCTGGGGGCAGAGGGGAATGGGGAGTTACTGCTTAAAAGGACAGAATTTCTGTGAGGGATAATGAAAAATTTCTGGAAATAGTGGTGACGATTGAACAACAATTTAAATGTACTTAACACCAGCTAAACTGTACATTTAAAAACAGGTTAAATAGTATACAATGTATTATCAATTAAAAAATTTAAAAAAATTTAAAAAAAAGAGTAGTCATATATGACCTTATACGCGCGGTCCACTGCGAGAGCCGGGCCGGCGCACTACGCACGGCTGGGAGGAGCTGCCCCACGTCCGAGGTCGGGGGTAGCGGCCTAGAGGGCCAGGCTGCGACGGCGCAGGAACGGCCGAGAGGAGCTACCCTGTGCTGAGGTCAGTGGCGGCCCGGGAGGAGACACCCCTTGTCTGAGGTTGGGGCGGCGGCCGGGAGGAGCTGCCCCACGTCCGAGGCCAGTGGCGGCCGGGAGAGGACACCCGGCGTCCGAGGTCAGGGCGGCAGCTGGGTGGAACTACCCCGCATCCGGGGCCAGTGGCGGCCGGGAGGAGACACCCCGCGCCCGAGGTCGGGGGCAGTCGGGATAAGCCACCTTGAGCTTGAAGCCAGGGGCGGTGACCCTGGGGAGCCACCCCGAGCCCAAGGCCAGGGGCGACAGCTGGGAGAAGCCACCCACGCCCAAGGCCAGGGCCAGGGCCAGCGGCCGGGAGGAGCCACCCAAGGATCGGTGGCTGCGCGGGCACAGGAGGGCCTAGAGGAGCTATCCCACGTTGAAGGTCAGGAACGGTGGCAGTAAGGAGATACCCCTCGTCCAAGGTAAGGAGCAGCGGCTGTGCTTCGCTGGAGCAGCCGTGAAGAGATACCCCACACCCAAGGTAAGAGAAACCCAAGTAACATGGTAGGTGTTACAAGAGGGCATCAGAGGGCAGACATACTGAAACCATACTCACAGAAAACTAGTCAATCTAATTACACTAGGACCACAGCCTTGTCTAACTCAATGAAACCAAGCCATGCCTGCAGGGCAACCCAAGACAGGCAGGTCATGGTGGAGAGGNTTCTGAAGGAGATCAACCCTGGGATTTCTTTGGAAGGAATGATGCTAAAGCTGAAACTCCAGTACTTTGGCCACCTCATGAGAAGAGCTGACTCATTGGAAAAGACTCTGATGCTGGGAGGGATTGGAGGCAGGAGGAGAAGGGGACGACCGAGGATGAGATGGCTGGATGGAATCACTGACTCGATGGATGTGAGTCTGAGTGAACTCCGAGAGATGGTGATGAACAGGGAGGCCTGGCGTGCTGCGATTCATGGGGTCGCGGAGAGTCAGACACGACTGAGCGACTGAACTGAACTGAACTGTCCCATGGAAACAGCTGTATCTCAACCTACTTGTAAGTCCTCTTTGGTCCTATTTGTCTTCACTCTCCTGCCACTAATTTTGCAGCTCCACCAAACTCTTTGCCTGCAATGGCACCCACTGTGTACTGATTAGTCCAAAGATTTACAGTATCATGTCATTTGCCCTAAAAGAAAAATCAATATTGATATAGCAATATAAACATCAAATGAAATTAAGCCCAGCTACTACTACGCCTCATTAACATCATTTTTTTAATAGAATGGAAAGGCAAGTAAATACCAAGGTGTTATTTCTAGTTTTCTAGAATATTTCTGATACATATAAATTGTTTTTCAAAATTTTTTCTCTGTTAATAGGATTTTTTGTGAAGTATGTTATTAAGGAAAACAACAATCAGAATGGTAAGTTTCATTAATTTTCCCTATAGGGAAACTCAATTAGAAAGATTAAAAATGTTGTTACCATTATTAAAAGTATCAACTCAGCATATTTTCAACTCTCCATCTCAATTTTAAGTTTTAACTGTGAAAATAACTATTATAGAATGAATCAAGCCTATAATAGGATTTTAGTTCTGAATGTGAAACTTGTTATTTTGCTTCTCTTCCAGCTGCAAATAACCTGTTAAGTCTTCTTTACACCGCAGGCTTCCTGGCAGGTGACATTTCTTTTTCTGTTCAGCTATATGAAATAATGAACACATTCGATGGGCTTAGATGTATTCTGATTCTGGATACGGTCTTCAGACTGAGCTACAAGCTTATATAGCTGCCGGTTGTTTAGTAGATTCTATTTACAAATAATGTTTCAAATAAAACCCTCTCAACGTGTGGTAGATACAGCCTGCGTTATAGGACTTCTTGCTTAATGAACCTGCTACATGTAGAAACCCGTTTCAAGTGGCCATCCTAGCCAATACCTGAAGACACTTCAGTATTTTTCCACTTTAGTATTTCCATAAATACTAAAAAATGGAGCATAAGACCAGACATTAACAACGTTTTCATGCCCGTCAAGTCCTGAATAGAAGAGGAAGGAGGGTTAGGAGAGAGAGGAGAGACACAGCAGTACTCATTGGCCTCCATGCTCCGTCACTTATCTTTAAACGTCTGTCAAGAGAGAAAAATGTTCAATGCACAGTTTAAGAATAATGTGGGCCGTTCTTGGAGTCAGTTGGAAGCCCATATTTTTAGGCCTCCTGGAAGAGCCATGCTAAGTCGCTTCAGTCGTGTTCAACTCTTTATGACGCTATGGACTGTAGCGTGTCAGGCTCCTCTGTCCGTGGGATTTTCCAGGCAAGAATGCTGGAGTGGGTTGCCATTTCCTACTCCAGGGGCTCTTCCGGATCCAGAAATCGATCCTGTCTCCTGCAATGCAGGCAGATTCTTTACTGCTGAGCACTGGGGAAGCCCCTGTCCTACCTAAAGAAAAACGTGTATTATGCGATCAGGCTAGGCCCAGTAGGAAAGCCTGCATTTTGGAAAGGATCAAAATGATTGTGAGTGCAATAGTTGCTTCTTGGATATGTCTCCAGGCCTGGCCCGCCTACCCCCTCATATGTCTGAGTGCTTGGTTATTTCGAAAATCAAGCATGTTAAAAAAAAATAAAGGAGACAAAGAAAGTAGAACATGTTTCTGCATCTTGCCATAGGACACTCCACACTGTTGGCATGGAGAGGGCTTCAGTGCATAGCAGCTATGCCCCACGGGAAACTCCTCCCCTCTTTCCACTCACAATGGTGCCAAGGAAAGGGATCAAAATAGGAAATGAGGAAAAGCACCCACAGCAGCTACATGGAAGCTGCCAAATTAGTTCATAAGATCTGGAAGCTATTCCTTGAAAGCCATAGAAACATCTAATGGAGATAGTTTTTGAAAAGAGTTAAGGTCTTGCAACAGCAGCTAGGAGCAAGAGGAAGCAAACCACAGGTGAACAGACGTGGACTGGGCTAGTGTTTAACCGTCCTATTGCCCAATTAAACAATTGTAAATAGCTTTTGTTTAGTTGCCATATTGATACCATGGCTACTTAAGATCTATAAATAAATTGCAAAGAAGAGTTCAGACACCCCCTATGCTGAAAGGGGAAAGCTGTTTGTAATAGCAGAGGCTAGAAATTACAAATTTTTAAAGACAACTTATATTCTGACAAATTGTGAATTAACAGGTAAATATCCTGTAAAGTTTCAACCCTTCTATTTTTCCGTCCCGCTGCTCCCACTTACTACTGAGCATCTTCTTTCAAACATTCTAAGATTTGTGTTTAAAAGATCAATTCTAGGTCAGTATGAAAATTTCATCTTAGAAAATGTCAATGAGCTGAAGTTCACAAAGAAAACAACAAAGGGGAAAGCAGTTACTATGTCATCAAACGAGCAGATTTTTCTTCCTCTTTTTATGCATCACAAATTCACTTTCTGATGACTGTCACAGTTATCTAAAGGGATTTCTCCTAAAAACAATAGGCTTTTAACTCCTTTTTTTACATTTTTGCAATGACTCTACAATTCTTTCAAAACTTTATTTCTTTTAAATGTTAATTGCACACTTAAAGGTTAGTTAAGTGAAGGTACTGAACCATAATGCCCTTTCCTGCTTTCCAAAACATAACCTTTCTTTTTTGTCTTATATCTCATTAAGTCATTTTAGTAGCAGGAAAGTCGAGTTAGGTTCACTGTGAGTAAGCCCTATCGTGCCCTATGTAAATGGATCGGGATCAATATTTCTTTTTTTTAAATTTATTGTTTATTCTTTTAAAATTACACCATTAAGTGCATATATATTCACAGAATTCTATTTATATATAGGAGACATATATATATATATACACATATATCAGTATTATTTTAACTTATGTTGTCAAAGATTTTATTTTGTAAAAAATTCAGAGAAGAAATGGGTAAGTCTTGGATAAATCTCTGTAATCTTAATGGAAAGTTCCTCCTATTTTGCATGGTCAAAATCTCAGTCCCTAAACTACTAACTTACTATACGTTGTGCAACACTTTCTCATGGCATGTCTTAAATTGCATGTGTGTATTTTAATGTTCTGAAATCACATTCATGTGTTCTAGTTCTTCGCTTTGAGTTAAAAGGCACACACTTTGATGCTAGGCCTGGTTCTCTATTTATTGTGTATTTCATCCATCCATTCACCTAGTATATACTAGCTGCCGATCCTGTGATTGCCACCACTATAACCACTAGAGATTCTGCCCTCATGAAAATTACAGACCCAGGACTGTGTATACTCCCACCTACACAGTGAAACCATAATCAGCATATGAGTGACAGTCATTCGTGTTGCATTTGATTCAAAATACATTTCTTGTCAAGAGGTCATGCTGCAATTTCCTCTCTTGGTTTGGAATTCCTATCATTTCTGTAACTGCTAAAACAAACTATAAGCATCTGTTAAGGTATGTTAAAATGCTGACCAAATGGTCTAAAACGTTCAGGGAGAGGTTTTCTAAACCTCCTTGTGGAAGTACTCCTTTCAAAAAATGTTAGTTGATTAAAGACAAGAATTGAAAACATGGTGAGGAAATTCATGACCTTAAAGTATGACAATTATATCTTACAAGGAGGCAGCTTTTTACAGGTTTCCTACCAATTTGATCTTCAACTTGACCAGAGTACGCATACTTCTCAATATCACCTCAGCACTAATATCACCAAATGAACAGCTCCAGCCCTCAGCGTTCCTGCAAATCCCTCAGTTCCGTATTTCAAACCGACAGGCTGTCCTCCTTCGATGCACCATCATTACTGCAAATTCAGCAAATCTAAAGGAGACTGCACCCTCACTCTGGGCCCTTAGCTTATCAGCTTCTCCCGAAGGCCCCCTTCTGCCAGCAGGACTGGCGTCCTCTCCACCCTCTAAGCTTTCCGGCTGGCGTCTGCCACTCACTCCCAAGCCCGGCGGGCTTCCCTGGCGGCGTAGATGGTAAAGAACCTGCCTGCAACGCAGGACACGCGGGCTCTACCCCTGGCTGGGGAAGATCCCCTGGAGAAGAGAATGGAGGCCCACTCCAGTATTCTTGAGGATTCTGGAGAATTCCCTGGACAAAGGAGCCTGGCAGGCTCCAGTCCATGGGGTCGCAAAGAGTTGGACACGACTGAGTGACTAATGCTTTCCCATTTTTCACTTTTTCACAAGTTCTAATGATTCTTCCTGTCAAAATCTCTTTGGAATTCAACCCTTATTTTACATTCTGCAGCCAGAAATCTGGGCCATAGAAATCATGTGTATTTAACTTTCCTAATTTCAGTTCAATTAAATTCATCAAAGTGTTCTCACTCTGTATTAGATTAATAGAGATCATAGATATATTTACAACTTCTATAATTACAGAAAGAAAAATTGTGAATACTTTGTACATAAAAATTTCAACTCCCACTAATGTCATGATCCTATTTACAGAAATGTACTACTTTCTAAAATAATTCGCATGATTTACAATTAACCCGACAGATAATTACTAAGGATTCATTCCTTTGATGGTAATTATCTTCGATTTTGTTTATGTTCCACTCTATACTCAAAAACAAACTTGAAAATCATATTAAACCTTAAAGGTGATATTAAGAATTAAAAAAATGTAGAGAATATACATAATGAATGACTCACTATGAATATTAAATAGCATATGAGGTGGATATGGCCTTGTCTAAATGTAATATAGTCTGCCTAAGTATAGTACAAAGAATATCCAGTTATATACATATAACTCTCATGTATTTTGAATTAATATATTTCAAATTAAACACAAAATATCTTTTCATAATAAGGATACAAACTGATATTCCCAGATATATAACAGAAGATTAATATTGCTTAAAATAGGTGACAGGAGTATAGTATGTTATTTCGGGACTCTCTGCTTTCATTAGATATCACCGCATCGTGGCCATGACAAACAAATACAAGGATGCATTGGTATCAAATATTACATATAAATGTTTCAAAAGCTGAATCCTACCCCAACAGCCAAGACACCTATGGTGGGTAGGTTTGAAGTCTGAAGGCTACTAACATCTTACAGTTCTTGAAATGATAACACTGCAACGTACTTTAGTGGAATATTCCAAAGGACAATCTAGACATTTCATTCAAGTATACAGGTGTATGCTAATACAATATTCAATCATTTTGCATTAAGAACTCAGTGTTTTTCATCCATGATTTTTGTACGGAAATATGGAACAATGCAAGTTAAGGCAGACTGTATCAGAGAATGGCCATATTGTTGAATGAAATGTGCCGCATCAGAATGCCGCAACTCCTGTGCAATCCAAAGGCAGAAACACTTTACTCTTTAGAAAGACAATCTATACACAATCATGAGGTGGCTTCTCTTCCCAAAATCATTGTAATACTGTAAACCATTCCAATTAGTTCAAAAGAGTTGTAATAGAAACATACCTGACTGGCTATTGTTGAGTATTCACTTCCCTTTTTTCATATAAGTACTGGATACAGACACTTACATGCAAAACAAATGTAGAAGCATATGGATATACCTTAGTTCAGTTCAATCACTTCAGTTGCTAAGTCATGTCCGACTCTTTGCAACTCATGAACTGCAGCAAGCCAGGCCTCCCTGTCCATTACCAACTCCCAGAGTTTACCCAAAATCATGCCCATTGAGTCAGTGATGCCATCCAACCATCTCATCCTCTGTCTTCCCCATACAAGGATCAGACCTGGTCTCTTATGTCTCCTGCATTGGCAGGTGGTTCCTTTACCAGCAGGGAAGTCATTAGTTCACAATAAAAATACAGATGATACAGAAAGAAGTAAACAAACATTAGTAAGAGTGAGCCAAAACAAGAGAATTAGACCTATAAAGATGTAGACCCTAAAGATGTAAGAATATTCAATAAACAAAGAACTTCTAGATATAAGAAATACAATAAGTGACATTAGAAAGCTCACTGGATAGGAAAACCAGATGATTAGGTACAAATCACAAAAGAATTAGTAAACTGAAAGATAAGCCTGAAAGAAATGCTCTAGATTACAGTACATAAAGACAAAATACAAAAGGGATGTAAAACTAAACAATCAAAAAAACCCAAAAGAGAGTGAGAATGTTCAAAGTAAGCAATTGGAGTTAACAGTAGGCAGGAATAGACAGCATGGGAGAAGGATAATATTCTAAATGTAAATTGCTAAAAAAATTTCCAGAATTGATGGAGCAGAACAAATTTTAAATTCAAGAAGCCAATTAATCAAGATAAACATAAGGATGAAAAAAATCCACACCGAGACACATCTTAATAAAACTACAGAACACCAAATACCAAAAGAGATAGAAGAACAGAACGGGCAGGTTACCTCCAAGCAATGTCAATTTAGACTACAGCTTGCTTAACAAAACCGAAGCCAAAATATGGTGAAATAATTTGTTCATATAGATAAGAAAGAAATTTTTGCAAGCTAGAATTACATACTCATCTAAAAAGTCTTCCCTTCCCTTGCTGTCATATAGCAATCCCACCCTCCTATTTCTGGCCGACACAAAGCCCTCTTCAGGCCCCATTTTAGTACCATCATCTAAGCTTGTGAGCTCGTGAACTTTTAATATCTTTTGTGATTCTTTATTAGAACAAATATTCAAAGTAGCTATTAAACTATAATTATTTGGAATGGATCACAACGTTTCTGATCAACTGTTTAATATGACAAATTCTTATACCACCAAACCTTTAGAACAAAGTCATGTTTGCAATTTCACATACTTCAATTTTTATAAAATATTGTTCACTGATATTCAAACTAAAATATACAATTTAATCTATAATATATGTTGGAAATTTCATAAAACCATGATTGCATATATGTTCTCATATATTTTAAATGATGCTAATGTAAAATATATGATTCTAATACTACACAACACAAAATAAAACACACCTAAACAAATAAAAGACAAATATAAAAATGCCAGGGACTTACTTAAAATATTTTCAGATCATTTGCCCTAAGGACCTCATAGTATAATAGCCTTATCTCAAGCTTAATGATAACGTAACATGAAAAGAAGACATGAATATCTTACAATAATATAAATTCAACAATGGTGAAACTTTGGGAAACAACTGATGGATAAAGTTTTGTTTCATTTATTCAAGTGGAATATTAAAAATCTACAGAACACTTAAAAATATTAAAAAGTTTTGATCACATCGGAAAGTCCCCTGTCTCACCTCTGCCATTCTCCCAGAGTCAGCTCCACCAATCAGTTCTATCTTAATTCAAGTATTTTTGCCTACTTGGAAAACTACATTTACCTTTCCAGCATGCAAAGAAACAGAAATACAAAATAAGGAATGAGATCCAAAGGACCAAATAGGTTGAAGTGAGCCTTCTGAATTATCCTCTCAAAAATGGTAGACTAGTCCTGGAGATTTCCTTTGTCCTCATTTGATGTCTTTATTTCTGAGTTTCCAGACAGTGCATAGAAAGCAAGTAGCCCCAAAAGAATTATCACCCTGCTGAGAATTCTATTAACATAAAAAACTGAGACTGTTCAACTAAACATTTTGAAGGAAAATGTTTGGGGAAAAAAAGCAAAACTAACTGAACTGATCCCCTCACTTCAAAAGATATTCGTTGTGTGCCTGTTATGCAACCAGCACTGTGCTCTACGTCGGGACACTTCAGCGGATGCTATTTAACTTAATCCTCACAATGGACTCATCAGCTATTTAGAGGATGAAGAAGACAATGTGCCCAGAGAGGTTAGGGAACCTTCTCAGGTTCACATGGCTGTGACAGAGCTAGGATTTCGACACAGCTTTTTGGGTCCAAATTGAAAGTTGTTATCACTATACTATTTGCCCCTCTTAAATGACATACATTAAAATAATCACCATAAGGTCTTTTAAATAGGATAAAGTGAACTGTTCAACACTATTAAACTGTTAATGTAAAACAAAAAGCCACCTATTATGTGATAAAGAAAAAAAAAGTTAAATCACACTAGTAAAACTGCCTGAATTCACCTCTGAAAAATAAGTAAGGCCCATGACTGATTAGGTCTATTTGCAATTTAATGAGAATGAAATCTCTCAGAATTTGAACTTAACATGAACACTTTATATTCCTAGGAAAGAGGTTTTACTTAAACACAAAAATCAAGTTTTGCGCTTGCTTATAATAATCAATGTCCAAACCCTCTGTCCTGAGAGTTTTTGATTAACATAGAAAATAAAAGCAAATGACTGGAATTTTATTAAATTCTGAAACTATACTACCTATATTTGAGAAATAAAAATAGTTCTTCAGACAGTGGTTTTCATTCAGAGACAATTTTGCCCCTAGGGGACATAGGTCTCATCTGAAGCATTTTTGGTGTCACAAATGGTGTCAGGGAGCAGCAACCAGTGGGCAGAGGCTAAGGATGCAGCTCAGCAAGCTACAATTTACAGGACAACACTGGACAAAAAAGAATTATTGAGTCCAAAATGTTAATAGTGTCAGTGTCAAGGAACCCTGCCTTCAGCATACACTTTCAGCACTTGTCAAATGCTTCGACTTTTATTTATTGTATAATATTTAAGATATACAAAAATATATACATAAGATAATGATTCTATGTGTCTACCACCGAGCTTAAGAAATAAAGAGCGTTCAACCCCCTTTGTGTATTCCTTCCTGACTCTCTAAAATATTATGTAAAGAGATTAAAATAATCACCACATTGTATCTATATTACAGTGTCAAAGTATGCCATAGCTGTTTACTATACTATATTACTGCAAATTATACAATAACTATCATATGACTTTACTGGATTTGATAACTAGGTTCATTTTTATTTACACGGGAGATCTAGAATTAGAACATTGAAAAAACAATACAGTAAGTAAATATTAATTCTTTTTATATAGAAAGAAATATTTTGAGTATTTTACCTAATGAATATATAAAAAAGAGAAGGTGGTTTTATACATATAGTCAATTACAAAGGTTTTATACTTCATTAAATATATGACTGCAAGGTAAGTCACTTCTATCATGTCTAACTCTGTGCGCCCCTATGGACTGCAGCCTGCCCGGGTCCTCTGTGCATGGGATTCTCCTGGTAAGAACACTGGAGTGGGTTGCCATTCCCTCCTCCAGGGGATCTTCTTAATCCGGGATCAAACTCGCGTCTCTTACGTCTACCTGCATTGGAAGTGGGTTCTTTACTACTGGCACCACCTGGGAAGCCCAGATACAGGACTAGCCAACAATCTTTGGATCCAAAGAAAATAATATAATTTTTTAAAAAAGATTAGGAAAAAAAATAAAAATAAAAAGATTAGGAAAGTAGCAGGAAAAAAACAGTGCAATTGTTCTCCATCTCTGTTAGTTTATTGAGGGCACTGAAGCCTGGACACTCTGCCCTCTGTTTCTCTTGGGCTGAAGGTCTTAAGGTTTTTGTGCAGAAGTAAATTCATAGTTATAAATGAGAGTAGGGAATCTGGGTCTAACCCCACTTCTCATTTTCTAATTCAGGGTTCTGAAAGTCTAAGGAAAATGAAGGCACTTTCCAAGTTTTACCATTGCAAGAAAATTCCTGGTCTACCTCCAACATCATCTCACTTATAGAGCCAATGGTTGTATAGTATGAAAAAGGCAGAATTTTAATGAAATTATACCATGGCTTAAAGTCTACAAGGCAGCATAAAATACGATCTTTGAGGATACACCATGCTCAACTATTAATAAAATTATGTTTTTTTCAAAGTATACTTTTTTTTGCATTTTAAAAATATGATTTACAGTCTGATTAGTACAAGAAAAAAATAATGAATTATTTAAAAGCTACCTCTTCTTCATTTGTGAACCAGTCTGGTATCAGCTGTGGACAACAGCACAATCAGTGATGGTGACAAATTAAATATTGGTATTAATCAAAAATAGATACAGAGGGGATGAAAATGAACAGCCATCACCATCACATGTCTTTGGAATACATGTGGTTTTACCAACGGACTGAAAGTAGCGCACAATGGCCAAAGAAAATCTCAGTGGAGAAAGGGGAAAAAATTACCCCTAACCAGTTAGAAGAAAAGATGAAAATGAACAGCAGCTCACATATATAAGTATTTTGAGATTACAGTAGCATGTCATAAAGTAATTGTCTATTCCACCAGATGAGAAATGGGAAAGAAATGGTTTATGACTGTTACTGTCATTGCTCATGTTTCATTTTCACTTAATAATTATAAAAATGAATGTGGTGGATACAAGTTGTTAATTCAGAGAAAAATGTTTTCAAATTTTTCAATCCTAATGCCATTATCCCCTTAGTTGATATACTTGTAGTCTTCTAAAGTCATAAACCCTCGTGCAGCGCAGGAACACACGCAGACTCGCAAGGCTGCCTGAACTCCAGATGGTCGATAGCCAGGAAAGTCAGTTCTACGTAGATCAATGATTACAAAGATGGATGGAGGAGACAAAAACGAGCTCTACTATTACACATGCATGAACTTCCTGAAATTAAGAATAATTATACTCCAGAACTGGTTAACTGAAGGAAGTTGAAGAATCTTTCTTCCCTGCAGAATCGATAGCTACCCATCTATCTTTGATGACTTAGGAGGAGCATCGCCTGCAATCAAGGGAATGGATTGTATGACCTTTGCTTCACTCACATCATTTTGTCAGGATGCAACAGTAAATTCTAGAAATCATCAAATCTGTTTTGAGACATAAAATATCATTTGAAATCATAATCATGTGGCTCCTTCTAGAAGCTACACAATGGATTCAGAGCTGGATATTTGAATGGGTTCCAGAAAAGCAATGGAGCCAGCTGGAACATTCCCATACATGAGAAAGTAGCTCCTTCTTCCCTGTTTTATTTCCCATTTCTGTTCCCCTCTAACTGTCAAAGAACTTAATTAGAGGAATGAGATCACTATGCAACTGAAACTAACTTATGACTTACGCTCTCCAGAATACATACCATGCCTTATTAAATCTGTTGGTTCCTATCCTAGATAAGAAGAATTAAGCAGTTAAAAAGTGAGTATCTCTCTACACACCAAGAGCCCCGTTAGCAATCCCACAGGCAGACCACTCAGGCAACACAATATCTGAAGAAAGAGTCAGCCTGTCTGCACACAGTGGAGAATGATAGAGAACCCAACCTCCAGCCTCAGTGATTCACTGAGAATCTTCCTCCTTTTCCCCTTTAAAAACTGGCATGGCTGAGTACAATCTTCACAGTTGATTTCTAGACATGAGTCCACCTTCTCCCCAGATTGCCAGCTGTTCAGATTAAAGCACCTTCCCTTTCTACTGACACTTACCTCTCAAGTTATTGGCTTATGAGTAGCAAACAGCCAAATCTGGGTTTGCTAACACATCCATTACATGAAGAGATACCCCACATCCAAGGTAAGAGAAAACCAAGTAAGATGGTAGGCACTGAGAGAGGGCATCAGAGGGCAGATAGACTGAAACCACAATGACAGACAGCTAGCCAATCTGATCACATGGACCACAGCCTTCTCTAACTCAATGAAACCAAGCCATAAGTGAATTATGCCACAGCTTATAATATTAGAGAATTTGATTTTGATTATATATTTACCATGACCAGTGAGTTTTACACATTCATATGTTTTTATGATTTAAATTAGCATCTTTTCATTTTAGCTTGAAAAACACCCTTTAGTATTTCTTGTACAACAGTTCTAGGGATGAACTCCTGAGCAGCTCTGTTTGTTTGAGAAAATATTTATCTTTTCAAAGGAAAAATATTTTCTCAAACAATATTTTCTCTCCTAAAGGAAAAGATATCCAGCTTGTTTGGGTAGAGTGGTCTTGGTTGAAACTTTTTTTCCCCTCTCAATATTTGAATACATCATTTCACATTTTCTTGGCTTATAATATTTCTTTTGAGAAATTTTGATAGTCATGTAGGCTTTCTTCACTCTTTCTGCTTTTTCCTTCTAAGTCTGTATAATTTCAAAAGGCCTACATTCCAGGTCACTTGTCTTTCTTCTGCTTGATCAAGTGCGATGCTGAATCTCTCTATTCCATTTTTCAGTTCAGTCATTGTATTATTCAGCTCTAGGATTTTTGTTTGTTCTTTTTTTTTAATGATCACTTTTCCTTTGTTGAACTTCTCATTTTGTTTATGCATTGTTTTCCCAATTTTGTTCAGTTGTCTTTCTGTGTATTCCTATAGTTCACTGGATTTAAGAGGATTATTCTTTTTTTTTCAGAAAGTTCACAGATCTGCACTTTTCTAGGGTCAGTCGTTGGAGTTTTATTAATTTCCTTTGGTGGTGACATTTTTACTGGATTATTTGTAATTCTTGATTCCTTGTGTTAGTATCTGCACATTTCAGTAAGTGGCCTTCTCTTCCAGACTTTATATGTTTGCTACCATAGCGTAACCCCTTCACTCATTAGCTGAACCTGGGGTACTCCATGAGTCAGCTGGTAGCATTTTTTTGGCAAGTGGCATTTGCTATCGGGACCCCTACGTGGGTGAGGCTGTGGTCCACTATCTGAGGTCAGAAAGGGCATCACTGGGTAGAACGGCTGCCTGAGCCCCACATTTAAGCAGGGCCACTCCATAGACTCCCATACTGGATGGGGCTGTTACTGTACTCTGCAGCCAGGTGGGGTCACTGGCAGGATTTCACCAGTGGGCAGGGCTCTGGGTGGCTTCGCAACTGCTCCTGCTCAGCTGGGCCTCAGGCTGTGCTCCTGGAGTGAAGGGCACTGCTGGCTGGACTGTGTCCTGTCGGAGCTGCGTGCTGTGCCCTGCCATCCAGTGGGACTTCAGGCTGCACCCTGTTGCTGGACAGGGCCACGGGCTGGGCCTCATAGCACAGTAAGCTACTGGCTCTCCTCTGTTCTTGGCTGGGCTGGGCTCTCTGGTGGAGAGGGGCCTCCAAGTGTATCCTGCAGTTCGGTGGGGCTCGTCTGTGTTCTGCGGCCAGGTGGCAATAAGGCAGGATCCCTCCTCGCGCTCTGCCATGCGGTGGCCACAGGCTGGACTTCACGGCTCAGTGTCGCTGTACACTGGACTCTGGGACTGTCAGAGTTACTGTTCAGGCTGCGTGGTTATGTGCAGCCAGAGAGTGTGCATAACAGTTGGGCAGGGCTGCTTGCTTCAATTCATGAACAAGCACGGCTGTAGCACGGGCCCCACGGTGGCCTCAGTATTCAGGCCAGGCTACTTGGTGAGCCTGGAGGGTATACTCAGCAGTTACGCAGAGGTGCAAATCTGCTTTCTTGTCTAGACCAAACAGCACAACAGGCTCCACAGCTGGTATGGTTCATTGACTGGGGACCCGAATCAGGCAGAACTGTCCAATGGACTCCCTAGCCAGATGGGGTGACCAGTTTGGCTCTGAAGATGGAAAGAGCCATTGGCTGAGATCTCTGCATGGGCATTGCTACAAGCAGAAATACAGTTTGCCAGGATGTGAGTGCTGGTTGCTGTAATTCCCACCCCAGTATCTCTCTCTCTCTTTGATCTCCTGTGGTTGAGTCCCATAGATTCCCCTAGTTGCCTCGAGGAAGTTAGCCATGATAGAGCACTCTGGGAAGGGTCCCCCAATGCTGGGAGAGCTACATGTCCACGTAGGGTCCTCTTTTCCCACTGAGAAACTACAGGCTTGGGGGCACTCTGGGTGCAGCACTGTTCTAGTCTGGGGAGACACAGTGTGGTCAGAATGCAGCTGATCCCCTCGCTCTTCCAGTGTGGTATTAGTCTCTGTGGCCTAGGAGGGTACTTGAGCCTCACCCGTGGGTCTGGTACCTTTTCTGTGAATAATGTGAGGGTGGCTGAAGTTGAGAATGACTTGTATCTGCCATCTTGATTAGGAAACTTTCTTTTCTGTACTAGCTTCTTCGTTTTTGCCATGAACTCTTTAATACCAGTTTATAGATCCCTTCTCAGAATAAAATAAAGTACATAAGAATGGAAAAGAAGCCAGTTACATTGAAACAGTTATCAACATATTACAAATATCAATTGTGACATAATGATCGTTCTCCTTCTTGACTAAGTCACTAAAAAATAAGAGCTAGTGGCAGCTTTAATAAACAGTAAAATTTTGAAGTAGTAATAACTGTAAACAATATTTCAAGATATCTGCCACAAATTTAATGTGACAAGGAAATATTTATTATTTCTATTAGTGACAAAGTTAAATGTCCTGTTAATACCCTGGGCACTTTGGTTTGTTGCCTATATTGTTAATCAGATGGAATACTAAATATCAGCTAGCAGGTAAAGAAAACAAAGATGCAATGCTTTTCACATCTAAGTTCAGGAGCCCCTGAATTCCCTTGATGGGTCCTCCATGGCCCTGGTTAGAAACCCCTGCTTTATACATATCTTTGTAAATTGTTCTGCAGCAATTTTATACTTCCTTCTATGTTAATCATTTTTTTTCTCTCTACCAACATGAATTTTCACAACATTTAAGAATCATTTGCATGCAATAATATTCTAAAATATAACACAATCTTATTTTTCTCTCAATACTTGAATTGCTTTTTAAAAAGTGCTAATTTCTTTTCTTTTTGGTCAGTGTTCTATATGTAAGTGTGCCTACAACTACTTTATTTTTACCACTGATGTCCTAAAAACGCTACTGGTCTTATATTTTTCTCTCAATAGATCAAATTAAATTACACTAAAGCAGATTTTCAAAGCTGAAATAATAACAAGAATCACCTAAACTGAGTACACATTATTTGGATCTAACTCATAACTGCATATGGTAGAAGCTCCTCAACAATCTCAGGATGTGGTGTAGTTTTAAAGTGTTTCTTTGTTTTTTATAAGCATTTTAGGATCTTCAACTACTTCCATATAGTGAACTTGGCTTCTAGCTTAAATTATTTTGAAATAAAGGAGGCATTAGTACTTTTATTAATAACCCAAAATTTGGGGCATGATCTTGCTGATTAAAGTTTTTTATTTTTATATTTTCAGTAAGGCATTTATCTTGTCAAATAACTAAAATCTATTTATTAGCTTTCTGGCAGGAAAGAGATTATCGACCCATACTAGGAGAGATAATACTGTTGTTAATTCAAGTCTCTGGGAAACAATGTGTCCTTAATTGTTTTTTGTTGTTATGAGAAGACAATGATGTCACATAAGCAACAAACTATGATTATGCATGGATGGTGTTTAGCACTGTAATCAGATAGAATTTACAACAAAGTTAATCTGATGATACATTTTTAATGCTATGCATTATCTATGTGCTACATGGTAATTAGATACAAATGGTAAACAGCTCCTTTGAATGGCAAATTGATGTTACTTTTGCATCACTGAAGCAAATCCTTTCTAGGATGGGAGGGAGAAAGGCAGTGGTGATTCTAGTCTTTTCCCCTGCCTGAGCAGGAAACAGTCTTCTTTGGGTACTTGATAAGGAGGACCTTCCTCCTTATCGGAAGATACTCAGACATTGAATTTGTCTGGATAGATGCGATATTAACTTTAATAACTCCGATGAGTTATTTGCCATTTGTGCCTCGTAACCAAAGCACCACAATTCCAATCAGGCATAATATTAAATTACATGTTAAATTGTTTTCTCCTACAAGCACAACTAAGAAAATGAGTTTTGATTGAGCAGGATAAGGGATGAAAAAAATTTCAGAGTATCTGACACTGAGGAGGAAAGGAAGCCAGCTGGGAAAAAACAAAGTCCTCAGTGGCATACTTTCAACAGAGGGAAAACTCAAAATCTGTGGGGCAAAGGATGCAAGCAAAATGTGAAAAAGAGAAAGATTCAGGCTTAGAAAAAAGGAATGGACATCTAGAAAAGAGGAAGAGACAAGAAAGAAACAGGTTAACTCAACACCAGCAAACATGAAATGCATGGAGGCATTGGGTCTAACACAGAAGGAGCTGGCCAGGATCTACTTAGATTTTGTGATTCTCCTTCACTTATCTTCTAAGATTTAGCATAATAATGTGATTTCACAAGCAGTCTTTTTGACTGCCTGAACTTGTTGCAGTGAAAATGTAAGTGGTTCAGTGGTATCTGACTTTGTGCACCCCCATGGACTGTAAGCCCACCAGGCACCTCTGTCCATGGGGATTCTCCAGGCAAAAATGATGGAGTGGGTTGCCATGCTCTCCTCCAGGGGATCTTCCTGACCCCAGGGATCGAACCAGGGTTTCCTGCATTTGCAGGCAGAGCGTTACCACTACACCACCTGGGAAGCTTTGATCACCTAGTGGTTAAGATTAAAGGACTTGAATTCAAGAATGGAGATATAATTTACTGCCATCTCCAAACAAAGCAATTCATTCCCCCCAACTGGACCAGGCAATTTAAAGAGAAAAACAAATATGTATTGTTAATGCTACAAAATCAAGTGAAACAGAAAAAAAATCCAGGTATTACATTTCTATACAAAAACTGTTAAAGTTTGTTGCATATTAGAGGGCCATTCATTGGAGAAGGCAATGGCAACCCACTCTAGTACTCTTGCCTGGACAATCCCATGGACGGGGGAGCCTGGTGGGCTGCCATCTATGGGTCGCACAGAGTCGGACACGACTGAAGCAACTTAGCAGCAGCAGCAGCAGCAGAGGACCATTCATCAGTGAAAATCCTTCTTACATTCTTTAAAGAGTTAAAAACATGACTTAAAAAATAATAAAAATAATAAATGTTTTAAATATTACTGGTAAATAAGCACTATGGAATTTGTTTTTTAAAAAATAAATAAATATTATGGTATCTATTTGGATTATAAATACTACAGTAGCATTCTGCATATTTAATTTTTTTTTTTAATTTACTAAGGCATGTGAAGGAAAAGCTACAGTTTTAATGGGAAAAATAAATGTCTGCATTGATTAATTCTTCAAAATATGATTGTCTTTTACTACAATTTGACTATACAGAAAAAAACTAGAAAGCTTCAACTACTGAATAGGAGTCAGACTTCTGCTTGCCTTATTGTACTTTAAAATGAAACTGTCCACTTGGAAAAAAAGAGGGAGAACTAAGTCACATTTAGGCTTTTTAACTTGCTTATTCTGATTATTGGGCAAAGAATCATGTCACTAAGGCAGGCAGGACAAATGTGATCTATTCTCCATTTCAAGTCAGAGAACTGTGGACCTACTACTCAGACAAAGAAAATACAGTTTTCAAAAAGAGGATTTCTTAGTGCAGTGTAACTTTTGTTGAGGTTAATAAATGTGCATCATGATAATAAAGAGCCTACATAAACTCGTTAAACCTTAGTCCTATAGGCCCTATAGTGTAAGGAATAAACTATATCTATGTTTAAAACATACATGAGGTGAAGAATGCAAGCCCACACTACACAATGGAGAAACATCTATATGGACACAGACAGCTCAAACAATAGGCACTGGGGCTCTGAGATTCGGAGACCATCTAAGGGAGACATGACAAGATCATTACAGCAGAGACTAGTTGATCACCTTAAAATCAAAGCAAACCACATGATTCAAATACAAACAACAATAACAAAAAACCTACAATGACTATGCCCATCGATGAAAAATCTTGCACTTCCGCCTTCTAGACAGGGTCAGACAAAAGCTGCCAGGAATTCTAAGAATTAGATCGAATAGAGTACTTTATTCTAACAAGCAGTCTCTTTGGTATAATTCTCTTAGTAACCTAGTAATCTCAGATGAGGAGATAGGGCTTTAGCAAACTGACACAGTTTGCCCAAAGGAGGCAAAGTAATAGAATAAAAAGAGCAATGGCTTTAGAGTCACGGTAGGATTTGTTTTGAGCCTCAGCTCTACTACTTTATCACTTAGCAGTTAAGTGGCAAGTGGGCAACTTCTCTAAGCCTCAGGTTCTTGATCTGTAAAATGAGGATAACAGTACTTATCTCATAGGACTGCTGTAGGATTCAAGGAGATAAAACACATAAATTGCTTGGCACAGTTCCCAGCACATATTAAGTGCCTAACAAGGGATAACTTTACCATTTAACCACTGATCCTGAGAAAGCTATTTAACCTCCTGACCTGTACACTTTTATTTTCATGCAATGGTACTGACAATATCTATTTAACAGAGTCTTTGGGATGATAAAATATACGCAATTTTGCGTACGAGAATGATGTCTCTACGTGTGCACAGACCTAAACTTCAAAGGACAAATATCTAATAAATGGCAGACACATACCTAGAACCTGATTGTCTACGTTGAGTCCTCTACTATGCACACAGATAGATATTCCTAACTCTATTATCCAAACATAGAAGAACATTTTCACATAACTCCAATGAGAAGACAGCAATCTAGAAATTCCCATGAAAATGAGATTTAAAAGCAAAATATGCAATTACCTGAATTAAGGGCTCAGTCAACATGCTTTCATTAACCTCCAGAATGACGTTTTTTATTTCTTCATATGGCATACGGTACGATCCTAGGAAGATAGCTAAAATAAAAGTTGATTTTATTAAAAAGAGAGCAGCACCACAATTTTAAAGCCCAAATAAATGCCTGATTTCCGTTTCATAGACTTACGATATGAAATCTCTCACTAATATTAATCTACATGATTATGAACAAACAAAAGTAGTTTCCATTAGCTAAGGTTCTCATGTTTAGAGCTCATGCATATTTATGTGTGTGTGTGTGCATTTAGCTGCTAAGTCATGTCCGACTCTTTGCGACCCCATGGAGTGCAGCCCACTAGGCTCCTCCGTCCATGGGATTCTCCAGGCAAGAGTGCTGGAGTGGGCTGCATTCCCTTCTCCAGGGGATCTTCCCAACCCAGGGATCAAACCTGGGTCTCCCACATTGCAGGAGGATTCTTTACCACCTGAGCCCCCAGGGAAGCCAAGCGTGTATTTATATGGAAGATAAATCTACCAACAGCACGGATAACTACGTGCTTAGGCATTTTAGATGAAGCGAACACAAAATAACCCATGGAAAGTTAGAAACTGTATCTCAAGTTAGCTTTTTAATTCAACACTGAATTTACTGAGATTGTCAGAGGCATTCAATACAGCACCTCTCAAGGAAGACAGCAAAGGAACCTGACACTGAAAAAAAGCTATCGGTCTACTCTGCAGTTCTCCCACATAAGAAAAAATGAAAGTGTCTGAATAATCAACTGTTCTCTACATCTTTGATGACATTCATGCAGTATGCTATTAGTGGCGTTTTATGTTGAATCACGATTTCCCTTGTCAATTTTTTCTTAACTGGATATATATTATGTCATATGGGAATAATTCAACAAATTATACCTAGGAAAGTTCACACTGACTCAGAAAACATTGCTCAATAATACATTTCACTTTCACCTCCACTGAACATACTTTTTAAAGAAAATACATGTGTTCTGTTGGAGAAGGAAATGGCAACCCACTCCAGTGTTCTTGCCTGGAGAATCCCAGGGACGGGGGAGCCTGGTGGGCAGCCGTCTATGAGGTCACACAGAGTCGGACACAACTGCAGCGACTTAGCAGCAGTAGCAGCAGCACATGTGTTCTTATCCCCAGAACATGAATACGTTCCAGAGTTTTTTTTTTTTTTTTTTCATGGAGAAGTCTATATGGCTTAACTGTACCTAATGAAAAAGCCATCTTTTCTGTCCAGGCAATTATATAGACATAAACACCAAATAAGATCACCAGAATCCAAATAAATAATGTTATGAGATATCAACTAGCAATTAAAATCATTTTGTGTTTCTTTAAAAAAAAAGTGCTGAACATCCACTTTATAAAGGGAAAGAGACTGTCAGATAAGCAATGTACATATGCAGAACAATTATTAGGAGACTGCTTTTCTGAAAGCAACCTTCCTACTGACAGAAGAATAAGAATGACGAGTTATTTTAATCTGATTCTCTACAGCACATTCCTTCACAAAATAAACTCCCATGATATTTCTTTGCATAATTAGAAATGCTTGATGTGCTGAAATTTCTCAAGCATAGTGTTTTAGTATCTTTAGAATATAAACACAGCATAATGTGGTACCAAAAAAAATGCTGAATTTAATATAGAGGGAAGACTATATATTAAAAAAAAAAAACCAAACTTCAGGCCTGGGTAAATGAAAGTGAAAGTGAAGTCACTCAGTCATGTCCGACTCTTTGTGACCTCACGGACTGTAGCCTACGAAGCTCCTCTGTCCATGGGATTCTCCAAGCAAGAATACTGGAGTGGGTTGCCATTTCCTTCTCCATGGGTAAATGAAGATGGGTTTAAATGTCCAGCTACTTTAGCAAAAGTTTACTTAATGGCTGACTGGTTTGTTAAAGGCTTTAAGGTCCACTAACCAATTTTATAGGGCAGCGGTTAAAAACTTAACTCAATCACATCACAATTCCTTCAAACACGATAGCAATAAAAGCATTCAATCAATGTGACTAGTGAATACTCTAAAACCATCACTCTCAGGTCTTGGCAGAAGGAAAATAAAAACAACACTTTTCCACTCTGCCTTCAATCTCACTTTGGCCTCTTAACAATGCAGAATTCCAAAGCCTTTTATTCATAAAAGTTCCACCTGGCCTGGCCAAGGCTAAATTATAGAAGGAGTCCATTCTGGCTGAATGATAAAAAGGCAACCTAAATCATGTTTACACTAAATTTTGTTTCGAATAGATGCTAAATACACCTGGTCAAAGAAACTACAACTTTGCTTTAAAAATGTCCAACCATCCCTCCCCACTACCATCACCACCCCTCCCTAGGTAGAAAATGTCACATACAAAGATTCTGTGCTGTTTTGGGATCCAAAATTCTCAACTCTTTCACTTTCTTCTTTGCAGGTATGGTCTTCTTTTCTTCTAAAGCTTCTGCATTCTTTTGAACTGAAAGAAAAATGTTGATAGATAAATAATACTGCAAATCCAAATACATGGACTAACATGAGTAAGGCATATTAACTACATTAATAAAGCTCATGCCCAAATCAATAAATAGGTTTATTTCATTAGTTCAAGGAAGAGGATGAACATAAAAATATAGACCTGTTTAAAGGTTTCCCTACAAATTAAATATCAGCACTTAAGTAGAAAAGATAAGCCAAATAGAACCAAAAATCAATTGCTGCTTCTTAACTAATGTGGAGCATGAATTACTGCTTTACCAGGTTCCTACAGCAGCACTGGAATTAAACATATAGTAAAATCTCCCTAATTGCGACTAATTGAGCAAAAAGGCAAACATGTCTTTATCCTAAAATATGCTAAAATGAAGGCAGGTCTGAAATT
The DNA here is from genome assembly GCA_006410635.1 of Cephalophus harveyi. Classification (NCBI taxonomy): domain Eukaryota; kingdom Metazoa; phylum Chordata; class Mammalia; order Artiodactyla; family Bovidae; genus Cephalophus; species Cephalophus harveyi. The sequence continues at coordinate 92,966 of SJYT01064965.1, read as the reverse complement.
GCTTTAAAGTAATCTAAGGTAACTTTAAGGCTAAACAGGTTGCCGTATGAAAACCCCTATTGCGACTGCTTTGCAGAACAGATATTAACCATTTGCAAGCTAGACAACAGCTAGCGCCTATCTGCATACTCATAATCAAGGAACTTCAAAGACAGGGTGTTCTGAGTAAGTTTCCTTTGTCTCCTTCACCATATTTTAGTACTATTTGCTTTCTTTGAACAAAAGATTCATTTAGCCTACATTCAGAAGGCAACCCTCGAGTTCCAAACCGTTAAAATGTCTTGAAACTGTGAAGAGTGACAGTGCCATGGCGGCGCCTCAGACCCCCCCTAAAAGTCTCCCCATCCGCCCTCCCCTCAAAGAAGCCATCTCGCAAGCCACGCTGGAAAACAACATGCTGTCTGCAACGACAAGGAGACTTTATCTCAAATCCCCTAAGCCCTCCTATACAGAAATTCTACAGCTACCATTATAGTCCTCTGTTGGCAGTTCACCTCTGCTAATATAAAAAGAGGGGTTGCAGGTAATGGGCCCATGAAAAAATATGAGAAAAGTAAAGGCAACGTTTATCAGTCAGCTAGAATGATACGCTCTTGTACCCATTCTCTTGCTGCTAAATTTTACCACAAAGTCACATGACCATCATCATGCCGGTTCATTATTACTTGTACAAAATATAACTTTATTTTGAGGCAATTATTATTTTGGTTATATTTATTTATCTGACGGTTGTTAAGGAGATCACAAATGAGTTACTGATCTTCTTATTTTCTTTAGAGGAAAAGTAACCCACAAACACAGTACTTTTTTTTTTTGGCTAAGCTTTTCGTTCACAGATGTATGCATCTGGAAAAATTTCTACAAGGCATCAAAATGTTGTGGTCCATTAAGACTCCCTTTGTTTTATTGCTACAAACTATAGAAAAATTAAATGAACTTACTATAGAAATAAAAAAAGTCACTAAAATCCTAACAGTGCCATACTTTACAGGTATGATCAATTTAACATAATGCAGAGTTCAAGCAGGCTAGATAATTACACTTGACAAACATGATCTTATGGGAGTGAAAAGTAGTTTGCCACGTTTACTCAAGAAAAGAGAAGGACTGGTACTGCTAGAAGAAAAACAACTTTCAATATCTTTCTTTTAAAAAATCATCACAAGTGTTCCTCAAAGGATCTAGAAGCCCAGTGTATTTCCTATAGAATAATCAGCATATTAATTTTTCCTAACTTTCAAGACACTTCCAGCTGAAGAAAACTCTATATAAAGAAATGACAGTTCAAGAGTGAGTCCTTTTGTCATAAGAAAAAAGTTATCTGAATTTTACTGAAATTACTTGTAGAATCTTTTAGAAATGTGTGCTAGTCAAACAAAATAGTCAAGAAAAATAGCCTAATCATTCAATATGCCTTAAATCCCAGTATGGGAGACTAAGAAAGCACATATACAGTGAAAATGCTACACAGTATGAAAGACACAGTATGATTATCCTGCAAACTAAGAGACTCCTGAATAACCCAACCATAATAATGGTCACTTTGTGCAACATCATATTTTTGCTTTGTTTCAATTAAACTATATTTCAATCTCTCCCCTTTGCAAATAAATAAGCTACTTAAAATGAAGATTAGATCTCTTAAATGCCTAGAGTTCACAGTTTTATTTTCTGAATCCTTACATATTTTCCTTGTATTATACTTTAGTTTATCTTGGGTTCAAGAAATGGGCTTCCCAGGTGGTAGCAGAAGTAAGGAATCCACCTGCTCAAGCAGGAGACACAGGAAACCTGGGTTCAAACCCTGGGTCAGGAAGATCCCCTGGAGTAGGAAACGGCAACCCACTCCAGTATTTATACCTGGAAAATCCCATGAACAGAGGAGCCTGGTAGGCTACAGTCCATGGTTTTGCCAAAAGTCGGACAAAACTGAGCATTCACACATGTACGCAAGAAATGAATAGAATTCCATGAGTAGGTACTGCTGAACTAAGGATCATTAGAGCAAACCGTTTAAAATAACTTCTTCACTAGACAGGCTTTCAGGAGCAGTCATGTTTTCAGCATGATCACTAGATATTAACCAGTGGCTCTTATCACCTTTGGGGGTTTCCCTGGGGGCTCAGCAATAAAGAATCTGCCTGCAATGCAGGAGACAGGGGTTTGATCACTGGGTCAGAAAGATCTCCTGGAGGAGGAAATGGAAACCCACTTCAGTATTCTTGCCTGGGAAATCTCATGGACAGAGGAGCCTGGCAGGCTACAATTCATGGGGTTGCAAAAAGAGTCAGATATGACTTAGTGACAAAACAGCAACAATTATTGCCTTTGGCTTTCTTGCCTTAAAAGCATTCCTTAGCAATCACAACCACAGGCTTAGATAATAGAGAATTTCAAGAGAGGTTAAGATATAGGAAGTTTATCTATATAGTATTGAAGCTTTCAAACATTCAAAAGTCTCTGCTTTCATAAAGACCAGAAAATGCCACTTGTCTTAAGATTCTTTTATTTCAAATATGTTTCTAATACTTGTAAAACTCAAATATTCCATGACTTAATTTAAAAATGGGTAATTCCATGACTCAATTAAAACTCAAATAGGTATTTTTCCAAAGAGGACATTTGGAATGAACAACATAAAAAGAGGCTCAACACTGCTAATCATGAAGGGAAATGCACATGAGATATCACCTCACACTTGTTAAGATGACCACTGTTAAAGAAAAAAAGTGTTGCTGAGGATGTAGAGAAATTGGAAGCCTTGTACACTGTTAGTAGGAATGTAAAATGGTGCAGCCATTATGGAAAACAATACAAATATTCCTCAAATAATTAAAACAGAACTACCAAACAGTCCAGCAACCCCACTTCTGAGTATATATCCAAAAGAATTGAAATTCAAATCTTGAAGAGTTATCGAAACTCCTATGTGGACTGCAGCGTTATTTACAATAGCCAAGATGTGGAAGCAATCTAAATGTCCATCAAAGGATGAATGAATAAAGAAAGTGTAATATATACATAGAATGGAATATTGTTCAACTGTAAAAAATAAGGAAATCCCACCATTTGCAACACCATGGAAGAGCCTGGAAGTCACTATGCTAAGTGAAATAAGCAATTCACAAAAGCACACATGCTGCAAGGATTACACTTATGCAAGGAATCTAAAATCTAACACTCGTAGACACGATGTAGAACGGTGGCTGCCAGGAGCTGGAGGGAGGGAGAAACGGACAGTTACTGTCCAATGGGTCACACTAGCGCAATGAGCTCGAGCGATCCGTGGCATGACACTGAGCCTACAGTTAACAATGCTGAACTGTGCGCTGAAACATTTCAGAGGGTCGCTCTCACGTGAAATGTGCTTATACCAACAACATAATCAGTTTATAAACTTAAATTATAGTGATTCTATAATATTTCAAATTACTTGAATGAGACTAAAGAGATATTTTTTAATTCTCAATACAAAAATTTCAAATACTGATTTTATCAATAATGGCCCTATGGTCTTCAGGTTCACAAGGCGTCCATTTTTATGTGATCTCTCCTTGTGCGAATGGAAACCCATATAGCCCCTGGGTATGAAGCCACAGGATTAAATTAGAGTGCTTAAACTGACACTGCTAATAGACCAAATAAGAATGAAACATTATAAAATACTGTCTGTTAGAATCTAATGATGTAATAATAAAGACGTGTATTATTATTAAAGACATGTTAACATCAAGATACTAATTATCTAAGATAAAATGCCCAGTGAGTCTTCTTATATTTCCTATAATACATGGATTTTTCCATGCAATTGAACTGTAAATTTATTCCTTTACAACTGAGGGATGCTCATGAGCATAAGTAAAGTAAACATGGTTATATTCTTTCCCCAATCTAATTTAGGCAATGTTCAGGAATCCCATATTAATTTCTGCTATCACAGTGGATATACAAAACATGTGACAAGATGCTTGTAATTTGTAGCCAATATTAATATAAATGGGTAGCACAATAATTTACATGGTGATAACTAATCATAAATCATAATAAAAGTTTTATAACTAATTTATCTCAAAATTCCTGTGAGAAAGATTGATTTCTAAAGTTGGCATCAATACTACTCATTTATTCACTCATTCATCCAGGACACATTTGGTGAACACCTACAGTGTGTTAAGTCTAGCATGAGCATACAATGGTACACAAGACAAACAATTTACTCATATGTCTTAAGTATGTGGACTTAGGAAGACTACTAATCATGGAAGTATGTCCAAAAGATATCTAACAATTGTGATTTACTTATCCATAATAATATAGCTTCAATGAATACACGCATATGACTTAGAAAATGTCCTTTTTTGTTATCAGAAGTCATGGTTCCACACTAGAGAACATTGTTATCTTAGAACCAACATCAACTGATGTGTTATATTTTATTATAAGAAGCATATGGAAATGTACTTCCCATTAAGTACCCTACACACAAAGCCACGGTAAATAAAGCTAATAATCGTGGTGTTTCCAGCCACAGTGAAAGTTTAGATAGCTCCCAGAGTGCGTGCCCAGTCATGCCTGACTCTTTTTCAGCCTCCTAGGCTGTAGCCTGCCAGGCTGCTCCCGCCACGGGATCCTCCAGGCAAGGATGCTGGAGGCGGTGCCATGCCCTTCTTCAGGGGATCCTCCCGATCCACGGACCGAATCCACGTCTCCTGCGTCGACGGCACTGGCAGGCGTGTTCTTCACCACTGAGCCACCTGGGCCCGCAGAGAGCTTCGGGCACACACACGCAGGCCCTCACTGGTGGCTCAGACGGCACACCGCCTGCTGCCGTGTGGGAAGCCCAGGCTGGACCCCTGGGCCAGGCAGCCCCCCTGGAGAAGGGAATGGCTACCCACCCCAGTATTCTTGCCTGGAGAAGGGCACTCACAGAGGACGCGGACGGCCACAGCTCACGGGGTGGCAGAGGGCAGAGCATGACAGCGCGACGCGCACTTCCCCTCTCACTCGTATATTATATGCACCTCTACTCAACAAGCAATGCCCACTGTCACTGCAGGGTTAGCATACAAACAAAGGCAACTGTTAATTGCCTACATGCCCACATATTTGAATCCATATGTATACAATTCCAAAAATGATTCTAACGACATGGAAATCATTTTTCGTGCATTCCTTGAAACAGCTGTTATTTTAACTTCACTTAATACTTTGATGTTTAAATGAGTCCAAGTATGACAAAGGCAGGCAGGGAAATTCTACAGTGATTTCTGTGTGATAGCTACAATGATTTCTTCTTTTACTTATTATCTTCCACTCTCTTTACATCATCTTTACCCTCATATTCCTGGAAATACTATACAAACACAATTGAAAAATGGGCAAAGGATTACCTATGTACATAAATACACACAAAACATATGTCTGTGCATACACACAAAAGTGAAAAGTTTAATAACGGCAATAGCTACAGCAATAATAGTAATGGTAGTAGTATTAGCAGTATTAACTACAACCACAGTCATTACACCCCCACCAAAATCAACTTCTATTAAATATTTGTTCTGTGTCTGGAACTAATTTTATATCACCTTATATGGCATGTATTACCATTGTCATTTTACAAAGGAGGAAACTAAAGGAACACAAATATTGAGTCATTTGCCCAAGTACACAATAGCTAGTACTAAACAGTTACTCAACCTCACCAGTAAATCAGGGAAACGTAAATGAAAACAACCAATGAAACAGCATTCCACACTTATCAAATTGAAAATAACAAAAAAGTCTCACTACCCAGTAGGGATGAGGAAGTGGAGAAATAAGGATTTGATTGAGCCAACAGTGGCAATAAAAATTAGGACAACAATCTTAAAATTAGCATTTATTCATGCAAAATATAGTTAACGTGCTCAACTCATTAGTATAACCCAATTCTTCCATTTATAGGTCAAATGATCAAGAAGACAAGTATGTTTAATGTATTTAAAAAAATTTCTATTGAGGTTTAACAATGCTGTGTTAGTTTTAGGTATACAGCAAAGTGAATCAGTTATACGTATACATATATCCACTCCTTTTCCCATAGATTCTTTTCCCATATTGGCCATTACAGAACATTGAGTACAGTTCCCTGTGCTAAGCACAGTAGGTCCTTATTAATTGTCTATCTTATACATGCTGCTGCTGCTGCTGCTGCTAAGTCACTTCAGTCGTGTCCGACTCTTTGCGACCCCATAGACGGCAGCCCACCAGGCTCCTCTGTCCCTGGGATTCTCCAGGCAAGAACACTGGAGTGGATTGCCATTTCCTTCTCCAATGCATGAAAGTGAAAAGTGAAAGTGAAGACGCTCAGCCGTGTCTGACTCCCAGCAACCCCATGGACTGCAGCCCGCCAGGCTCCTCCGCCCATGGGATTCTCCAGGCAAGAGTACTGGAGTGGGTATCCCAATCCCCCTTACTCCCTGGTAACCATAAGTTTGTTTTCTATATATATATAACTGTTACTGTTTTGCAGATAAGTACATTTGTACCCTTTTAGATTCCAGATATGCAATATCATATGATATTTGTCTTTCTGTCTGACTTACTTTACTCAGAACGACAGTTGGTAGATTCATCCATGTTGCTGCAAATGGAACTCTTACATTCTTGTTTGTGGCCAGTTTCATTGTATATATGGACCACATCTTTGCTGATGGACACTTAGGTAGCTTCCATGTCCCGCCTATTGTAAACAGTACCACAGTGAACACTGGGGTGCATGGTTTTTGAATTATGGTTTTCTCCAGATACATGCCCAGGAGAGGGACTGCTGCATCATATGTTTATAACAGTACAAAATTAGAAACAACCTACAGGCCAGGGGTTATAGAATGGGCAAATAAATTATAGTATATTAGTATAACGGAATACAATGCAGCATTTACAGTGCCAGTGTTACAGTTACGTATTTCAACAGGAATAGATCCCAAATACAATGCTGAATGGAACTATAAAAGTGGTTGTAAATGTTGTATGCAGTATATTAGCATTCCTCTAAATTGAAAATAAGACACAGGCTAATTTTATGTATCACTTATAAGTGAGTATATAGATACATATATTTACATACACTGAAAAATTACAAAAACATGGAATGGATATTCAGTAGATTAATGATGCTGTTTATCTTGGAGGAGGAAAGTGATACTGGAAAAAGTAGAACCCTGAAAGACTCAATTTTACCTCTAGTGTTTTATTTCTTTCAAAGCAAAGATCTGTAGTAAATATGACAAAAGGTAAGCATTTGTTCGCTCTGGGAGGCTGCTGTATGGGAGTCTGCTATATCAGCCTGTGCAAAGTTCCATTTTTTCAATATAAAAATTAAAATATGACTAGAGTGTGGCTTAAATATGCCTGTCCCTTTTTAGAGTTTACAGACTGATAGTTAGCCTTGACAATCCCCAGGACCAAGTGTAAACAGGAATCAGAAACAACAGGGAAGAGAATAAAGGAAAAAAAAAAAAATATAGGTCAAGATTAGTCAGTGTGGAAAGCAAGCACAATTTTGTTTTCAACTGTTTGTGAACCCATTTGGTGAGGGATAAGACATTTGTTTACCAAACCTTGGAAGGAATGGCTGATGCAATATGCAGTGGGAGATTGCATCTGCTTTTATAAGCTGCACATTACAGCTGTGAAGCTTCCCCTCTCTGCACTGCCTACAGCTGTGCACTAACTAAGGCACCCCCCAGAAAGGGAGCTTTCATCCTGACACCTGCATAGTACCTGAAGCCACAGGAATGGCATTACCAAGAGTGTTCCCCAAGTTTAGAGCACATTACACAAAACTAATGGCTCTAACGGTGGGAATCACACACACACATAATGATTTCCTAATTAAGGAACAAATCTTACTGGTTGTAGTTCAGACAAGAAACCTCCCAAATCAGGCAGCACATGTTACTACAAATTAACATCTGCATAACTAATATACTTGTACACCTGTTCATTAAGCCAATTACTGAACACTGCTAAATGTCACCAGAACACTATGCTTACCAACGTGCATAGCTAACATTGTATATCTTCAACTGGATCTCAAGACCTAATCAGGTAATGGATATATTAGGAAGGACAAATAAAGTTGGCTTGGAGGTTTTAGGGAGGGTTACCCTCATTTGAAATAATCATTTAAAGGCCAAAATTGAAGTACAGTTCTTACTTCATCCCAGTACTTGACAAAGGTGGTGGTGGGAGCCCTTCTGGCTACACTTGAACCTCTGTGAATACCTTACTCAAGCTCTAGTTAATCCCTTTACCCGCAAATGGGATCCGGCTTTGTAAGCAGGGACTGATAGAGTACCTACAGGCCACCGCATACACCCAGAGGGCTCCCGTTCCATCAAATTCCCTAACTCACGTCACAAATCAGTAAGCCCAGCAAGAAACCCCAAGAGCCAAGGGTGTCAAAGAGGACTGCCGGGAAGACATCACTGTAGGAATTAGGAGGCTTAAGCCCAGTACTGCTAGGCTAATAGGGCGTTTTTTATTGAGAATACCGTTTGGGCATCCATCATATCCAGTCTTTTCTTTCTCAGTGTGGTCCATTTCAGACTGTTACAAATACTGCATACAATTCAGTTTACTGCAGAAGGCAATTAACTTTTTTGAACAAGAGGGAAGAAAATAACACCCCAAGAGATGTGGAATCAGGACCTCAACTTGACAATGTAGGATTTTTCAGTCTGGGTTTCAAGTATACCGAGCATGTCAGTGTTCTAGATCCCACCAGGGACTTATTCAGATGACAGAAACTGGGAAACGATAATAGTTTAAAAGAAACTTTTAAAAGAAAGTTCTTTCTCCTAAAAAAAAATTTCTAATCTCCTAGATATTTCTACATAATTGCCCAATAATTGTCTTCAATTTAGCACATCTCTTCCCTGACTCCCAAACCTGCTTTAGTCTTTTTCTCAAAAAACGGCAACTCAATTCCAATTGTTCAAAAAAAATGGCACAGTCATCACTGACTTTCTTCCTTCACAGGCCACATTTCAGTCTTTGGCAAATCTAGCATTTGAACGCTTCTCATATCTCCACTTATACTGAAGGGTTTCAAGCCATCATTACTCTAGCCCTTCTTTATTTATTGTTGTTCCATTGCTAAGTCGTGTCTGACTCTTTGTGACCCCATGGACTGCAGCATGCCAGGCTTCCCTGTCCATCACCAACTCCCAGAGCTTGTTCAAATTTATGTCCATCCAATCGGTGATACCATCCAACCATCTCACCCTCTTTCGTCCCCTTCTCCTCCTGCCTTCAATCTTTCCTAGAATCAGGGTCTTTTCCAGTGAGTCGCCTCTTTACATCAGGTGGTCAAAGTATTGGAGCTTCAGCTTCAGCATCAGTCCTTCCAATGAAATTTCAGGACTGATTTCCTTTAGGATTGGCTGCTTTGATCTCCTTGCAGTCCAAGGGACTCTCAAGTGTCTATCACCACAGTTTGAAAGCATCAGTTCTTTCACTGTATCCTGTCTATTCATTTTGTTCCACCGTTCAGTACCCCTCAATGATTTTCTGTATCATTTTGAGTAAAAATCAAAGTCTTTGCAGTAGTCTAGAATGCCTTGCTTTTTTATTAAATATAATTTTTTATTTTGTATTGGAATATAGGTCATTTACAATATTGTGTTAGCATCAGGTGTACAGCAAAGTGATTCAGTGAAACAAATACACATATCCATTCTTTTTCAGATTCTTTTCCCATATAGGTTATTACAGAATACTGAGTATAGTTCCTGTATTATATAGTAGGCTCTTGCTGACTATTTTACATATAGTAATGGATATGTGTTAATCCCAAACTCCTAATTTATCCCCCCTCGCAATATTTCTCTTTTGGTAATTGTAAATTAACACGTCTTACTTTATATTCCATGTCCTCTGCTTAGCTACTCTGACCTCATTACTTTCCTTTCATTCCTCCCTGCCAGCTATATTAGCTTCCTTGCTGTTCTTCAAATATACCAGATCAACTCCCACAGAAGAGCCTTTGCATTCGAGTTTATCTCACCGCCAGATCTTCCCTCACTTCTTCCAGATCTTTGGTTAATGTCGCTTTCCTGATGGTGTGCTTCAAGTCACCGCTCCTCCCCCTGACACTCCTTTTCCCTTTCGCCGGCTTCATTTTTCTCCACAGCAGTTATCACCATCTGACATAATACATGTTACTGTCTATGCCTTCCACTTTGATGTCAGTTCCATTTTAAAAAAGATATTTGTGACTGTTTGTTCCCTGTTACCTGCTAGCACTTAGATCTGTGCTAAAAAAGAATAGGTCTTCCAATTATTTTGGAATTTATCCATATCTTTATTCCTATATATATATGTGAATAATCCATATATATTCTTATTTATGCACAATGATTTATGTATAAGATTGTGTATTCCAGCATTGTTACTAGCAAAAGATTATAAATGTTCACCAACTGGAGACAGATTCAATAAACTATGGTAAGTTGGGCATTGTTTATAATAGCAAAAGGTTTGAAATGATCCTAAAGCTTTTCAAGAGAAGACTGCCTGATTAAACTGTGCTATATCCCACTCAATGGACTACTCTGCTGCTATATTCATGACCAAGGAAACTCTTTATGGAACAATATGGAATAATTTTCATAAATACCAATAAATGACAAAAACAGGGTATGCAAGACTGTACAGTAAATGTTAGCATTTGTTGGGAAAGCAAGAAAGAATATTGACATGTATTTACTAGTATATGCATTAATGCTTCTAGGAATATTTACAAGACATTTATTATAGTAGTTACTTCTAGAGAAAGAACTAAGTATCTAAAAGAACTGACTGATTTCTGTGTAACTTATGAAGAACTAAAGTGAGAAGCTTAGAGATTATGGCAGGGACCCAGGGACTCAGAGAAATCACTAGATTTTTGAAAAATGTTTATATAGACTGGAGCAATATACTCAAAAAAGGCACAGGCCTGATGTGGAAACCCAAACCAAACAAAATCAGCTGACAATGTGTGATCACCTCCACCATCCTAGACTCCTGGAAGGACCCAAGAGAACCTTGGAAAAACTGTTGAGGCAAATTCTGCAAATTGTGTAAGTGGCAGTCCTGGATAAGGCTAGAGAGTCACTATTTGGGGCTTTGTAGGTCATACAGTCTCTGTTGCAATTCTATTCAATCCACCCAATTGTGTCCTGGAGGCAGCTGTAGCCAGTAAGTAACAAATAAGCATGGTGGCATGCGACTAGCATCTATGAATTTAGAAAGCTATGTGGTTATTCACATTTAACTTTTGTAGTTTACCAATCCTTGACATAATAAGTGCTCAATAAGTAAGTATCTAGTCCTTCATCCTCTTTCTTTTCCAACTGAGATCAATTTATTCTTGCTTCAAGTTTTGAAAATGTGAGTAAATATTCAACCTTTTCCCTGCAAAATAACACCTAGGAATGTTGCTTGATAATTCTGTTTTTCAAATAGTGTTCACATAATCAAACACATTTATATTCGTCATGCTTTTAAAAATGTGTCAACCCTACAGGGACCAATGGTTTAGTCCCAGAATATAACTGTCTCTTATTTATTCTCCATATGTTCTCATATGATTTTATCATATGTCTACATGTAAAATGGCCATAAAAACAAATCAGCCTTAATAAAATTATAAAATAAGTTTCTACCATGCCATCGATATCTAGGTAGAATCAGAGCTCTTAAGCAGCTAGAATGCTTGATAATGTTTCACTTGGGATACGTTGGTTTATGAGAAGACGAAAATCTGAGTTCTATAAACAAAGAAACACATAAATCAGAACTCTGAATTTCATATAATACAGTTCTCTTACTTTATGTACATAAAAATATTACCGAGTATCTCAATTTGCTTTGTTGCTGGCTGAGCTCAATGGGAAACAACCACAGTTACATTGTCTCTGTTTTCCCCTTTTGGATTCCAACTGGTTTCAATTTTATCTTTCAGCAGTAATTTTCTTTAGTGCAGAAAACACATCAGTGTATTTTGTTGAAGGCAATTGAAGTATTAGAAAAATTTTGAGAGGGCAGAAGAGATATCTGAAGTTTTCATTTCTTCTAAGTTAAGTTTAGTTTGTTGGTGACTTTCTATTTGAAAGCAGTAAGCAATATGTGAGATTACTTTGGAAATGTTGGGAAGACATGTTAGAACAAAATCTGAGTAAGTTTAGAGCGACCCTGTTCTTAGGACAAAACATTCGTAGCCCTCTTCCTTCCCCACCCATCATCCTGCTAAACTACCAACAATGTCGGATGCTTGACCCCATCTCCTTGTCCTTCCCCACTCTGTCATGTATGTATAATCTGGATTTGAATACACACATAACTACAGGATGTAAATATCAAGATCTCTATAGGTAGGGCCTCAGGACCTGTATCTCTTAACAACTCCTGAGGTGATTCTAGATATCAGCAAGATATGGAACAACTATTCTCCGGCATATAACACAACACTGTGTAATAGCTCTTAAATTATCCCCAAATTGAAAAGTGCAAATATCATCAACAGCAACCCATGGAAGTCCTGTTAGTAATTTCTTCTACAGCTCAGAATCTAACACTGAAGGAAATAACCTGCTCAACAGCTGGGCACACCATAGTGACAAGTGACGAGATTTTAAAAGAAAGCAGATGATACTTACGGCATACTATTTTTAAATCAATTATCAACTAGACATATTCTCTGAGAGCAAAGATCTTGCCCTATATTTCTATAATCTATCACTTTGCTAAGTACACAGAAGTACACAGAAGTTTTAAAAGTAAATAAGAATGCATTTTGTAATTAAAAACACATGTGTATATAATAAATCAGTAGATAATACTACAATCAGTGTCAGATGCGAGGGCCTCTCTCCCTATTCTATAGGCGCAGTTATCGCTGTGCAAGAAGAGAGGGAAAGGGAAAAGCAACGATTTGTTGTTGAAAGGAAAGTAAAAGGTAGTTAAAGACAGATTCATTCTTGTTTGAGGTAAACATGTTCCTATTTTTATCACGTTGGTGAAAACAATGAGGACATATAAGACTTGGAATATGCAAAATAGCAAGAGTTAAAATATTTGATTCTATGAAAACTAGAGTTTCCAAAAAAAAGGGAAAATTCAGCCTAACCAAAAAACACAGTAAAACTAAAAATTCTACCTAACCAAGCAATTGGAGTTTGATTTCATTGCTTTCACACATCAGGTAGCTGCCTGTATGCCTCAGACCAGCGGTCCCCAACCTTTTGGGCACCAAGGACCAATTGCATGGAATACAGCTTGTGCGTGGACTACGGGTGGGGCTGTTTTCAGAATGACTCAGGCACGCTATATTTATTTGCACTTTATTTCCAATCTAATGCCACCACTGATCTGACAGGAGGTGCCGGCCTATGGCACAGAGGTTGAGGTCCCCTGCCTTAGACCAATAGATCTCAAGAACCAAACTCTAGTGAAAGTACATAAGAATACTCTGTTTTATGCCAAGGTCAATCTCACTTATGTTCCTAACTAGTAGCAGGTTGACACCACCGATAAGGACTTCCCTGGTGGCTCAGACGGTAAAGCGTCTGTCTACCATGCGGGAGACCCGGGTTCGATCCCTGGGTCGGGAAGATACCCTGGAGAAGGAAATGGCAATCCACTCCAGTACTATTGCCTGGAAAATCCTATGGACAGAGGAGCCGGGTAGGCTACAGTCCATGGGGTCGCAAACAGTTGGACACGACTGAGGGACTTCACTTCACCATCTATAACAATGAGAATAATGATAACCTGAGTCCAGCATGCAAGCTATTCATCAAGATAAATTAAATCAACTTCTATGAAATCTATTCCATGGGTGCACTTAGTTTAATATTGAGGCATCGATAACCATAACTGGTGTCTATGGGTGTGTGTGCATGTGTGTATCACTAAACAGATCATAGTTAGGTGACTTCCGTTTAACAATGAGCTTCCATGGGGTACTTTATTTCACTAAATGCCAGAAACAGTTTGGATTGTAAGCTTTTAAGAACTTAAAAACAGTTTCTGGCTGAGGGCCCAGCTATAAGAAACTCTCTCCTGTGAGAACTATCTTTTAATAATACTATATTCAGTGCTAGAGAGCATTTTAAACATAACCGCAGTATGAAACAATATAAGTCCAGTAGTTTATTATAGGATAATTGGCAATTGCTTTCCATGTACCTCTTATTAATTTTTGAGACTAAAAGGTAGATAATAGAGAGCCCTGGATTGTTTCTAAAGGCATGCATAAGATAGAAGCAGTGGGTAAGACTAAATACTAAATCTCAGAGCAAAGCAAAACTCAATGAACATGGTACCCTCAACACATCGCTCCCCAAATTCTCTGAAATCTGGAGAATTCAGATATAGCTATCAGCATATAAAGTCAAACACATCTCAAAAAGATTAGAATGAAACCTACGTTATGTGTACAAAAAAAAAAAAAAAAAAATCAGAAATCCCTTGAATTGAAGGTTTTACTGGAAATGTAAAAGAGAAAGTAATAACCCAGGTAAGAAGAGAGCTGCTAATAGTCACAGACAGCACATAAACTGGACTGGATCAGGACAGCAACCTGCTGACACGCTTTCCTAGCAAACTCTTTCTAACCTGCTGTGCTTGCTAGTCCGCTGGCCTCTACTTCACCCCAGCCGCTTCAGTCCCATCTCTGCGGGGGCTCATTGTTGCCTTCCTCGAGGCTGCCATCAAAGGGCGCCCCTGCTTTCAGCCAGGAATTCTTTCAATCTGAACTTAAACACTGGCCCTAACTACAGAGAGGGAGCAGGAAGCAGTACATAAAATTTGGAACAGAGGTGCCATAAAGAAATATAACCAAATTAAAAGCTTCAAATTGGCTAATAAGAAATGATAGATTCCTATTTCTTACAGGAAAGTGGTAAAAAATATGAACTCCAAGCCTGAGTGTGACAATCCATGAAGAAGAATCAAAGAAGTGCTAACATGCCTAGCTTTCCACTCAGAGCTCACATAATCTGAAAAGACACTTAAAAGGGCAAATATTACATCTGACATCTGGTATAGTATTGTTTATTTTTTGCAGGGGTGCTTCCCTGGTGGCTCAGATGTTAAAGAATCTGCCTATTTTTAAAAGCCGAGGTACACAAGATACACTAGGAGTCAGTAAATAGAAAGGTAAATGGTTATACTTCTTTAAAATCACCCTTGAAGCTCTGCCACTAAAAGACATGCATTTTAAATTTATTACACATATGACATGAGTTATTATGCATACTCTTACTCTGGGTGCCTAATACAGATGAAAAGATTACAGGTTCTAAATTTAAGCAATATTTGTCTACTGTCTACCTAGGACAAGTCTACCTAAAGTTAGAAAAAGTATGACAGGGCTCCCAAATCTGCCTTCACAACAGTGCTGCCATACCTGTATCTATCCATTAAGACCCAAATAAAGTATCACTTTCTCTCTGAAACCTCCAACTGCCTCTACATTCTTTGCCTCTACATCACTGCTGGGGCTTCCCGTGTGGCTCAGCTGGTAAAGAATCCGCCTGCAATGCAGGAGACCTGGGTTTGATCCCTGGGTTGCGAAGATTCTAGGGGAAAGGAAAGGCCAGCCACTCCAATATTCTGGCCTGGAGAATTCCATGGACTGCATAGTGTATGGGGTCACAAAGAGTTGGTCATGAGTGAGTGAATTTCGTTCACTTTTCACTGCTAAGGTATTTCCACACGTTGCCCTGGCTAACTATGGTTCATGTATGCATCTTTTTGCCTTTCCTAAGTTACAAACTCACAGGGAAGACGTGTTTGATACAACTTTGTCTCCCACATCCATCCCACCTGCCACAGTATCTAGAAAATGACACTCAAATATTATGTGAATAAAACCTGTGAAATGTGAGAATGGAAAATGATTACGGTGTAGGAGGAGAAATGTGAATCTGATGCTCTTTTATATTTAAGATGTAAACGAAGCCTAAGCAGAGATTGAACAGTCAGTGAGAAAGAACAAAGGACAGAAGATTAGACCCAGGTGAGGATGCCTGTAGTCATGGACACAGAGAAGAACAGCCAATTAAGAGGACAAAAAGAACAATCAAAAAGGTGAGAGAAACAGGAGAACACATTGTCCCCACAGTGAAAAAGGAAAGTGTTTCAATAACAAAAAGTAATCAACAGTGTGAAGCATAGTAGGATGATCAAGTACAGTCTAAGTCTTCACCCCCAATAAAAAGACCAGAAGAAAACACACCAGTTCAGACCATACAGAGCAATTTTGAAAGGGCAATGACAACAGAATCCACATTACAGGATGCAGAAAGAAGTGAAGGGAGATGCCAAAAGACCACTGGAGAAGCTAGGGAAAATAACTATGCTGAATATGAAAGAGACCGAAACAAAAAGATTGAATCCCAGCTTAGCATAAGTTTGCCTATTACAAGAAGGCACCTGATTGTCAAATTCAAGAACAGCTTTTATGCCGAAAATGATTTCAGTACAAACCCAGCATACAATGATTTACTGGACAAGATCAATAGAAACTGCAAAAGAGATTATACTGTTCAGCAATCCATGTTGCATCAATATCTATAATGGAATGAGACAAGGTGATACAATGGCCCAAAGCTTCCTGGAATTGCTCATAAACGAAAATCAGGCAGGAAAAGAAAGTCCACATAGACAGTAAGTAAGTACCCCACCCTCTTTATACTGACGACAAAAGAACATTTTCCAGGGGCATAGAAAGAGGAAAATAGTATTTTGCACCACCAACTTCCAGGCTAGAAATTGTTTAGAGAACTAAATGTGTATACAACAAGCATGACCCACAAGGTCCTGTCAACATCTATGGCCATGAAACACAACGGCTCTATCTCTATAAGTCAACAAATGAACAAAACTGCTCTGTTCAAAGTTAAATGCTTCAGAAGCTGCAGCCTATGACAGTTTTATTGAAATAACAAAAGTTTCTGGATCACAAAGTGTTGATGAAGATTAGAACACTTATGTAATTCTGTCATATCAGGGCTAAACTAAAATATAGTGTTCATCGACAACATTAGCTGAAGGAAATCAACTGGCTGTCACCCAATTACCCACAGTGTCCTGAAGGTATAAAATCTGGCAAGATGAAGATTCAATGGCAGTTTTTAAAGCTTCCCTCTACACTGAGTCCAGCTACCTGAGACCAGCTAGGCAGCCTACAACAAGACAGGGGGCTTGCTCAGCTTCCTGACTGCACTCATAGTGCTATTAAGAAAAAACATTCAACTGAAAGAATACAATTTGGTGGGTCAATGTAGTTACAAAATCATGCTACTTCAAACAATTTCAGTGTGTTACAACTGAACAAATAGTTGGCCTCCCTGGTAGCTCAGACAGTAAAGAGTCTGCCTACAGTGCAGGAGAGCCAGGTTAGAGCAGCCCGGGAAGCTCCCCTGAGGAGGGCGGGGCAACCCCCTCCAGGATTCTCGCCTGAGAATCCCATGGATAGAGGCGCCTGGAGGGCTACAGTCCAGGGGGTCACAGAGAGTCAGCGTGACTGAGTGACTCACGCTTCACTTCAACTTCCTTATGGGGGCAAGGTGTTATTCCAGGAAGGGAAAGAGTTTCAGGAAGCAGTCACCAGTCACTGACCTTAACAAACCTACGATCTCCAACATGCTTGCCAAATGAACATCTCACTTAACGTCTTGTTTTAAATTTCATTTAAAAGATGATTGCCTATAACTTCCCATGTCTTTGTATGCCATGCATGACTTATCATCAAGTAATAGTACCCAGTGAAAATCAAACATTAACTTTCTTTCTAATATTTGGTATTATTAATGATAATGTATTATTCTTTCCTATTTAATCATTGGCACAGTTTATATATCTCCAGCCCTTATATCACAGTAACTCTTCAGGGTAAATATTTCACTTGCACTGTACAAAAACTTAGGCTCAGAGCAGTGAAGTAGCTTTGTACATCCAATAAGCATGAGTTTGAAACAGCATGAATACAGCTTTCCAGTCCTTATTCCTTCCACCATAGCAAGATGCGGCCCTTAGTGTAAGTGCCTATCACTTCATTTAATGAACTAACATATGTAAAATATGAAGCAGAGAAACTGGCTTTTAATAGGAACATTTTTAGATGCTAATTCCCATTCAATGACTCCCACTAATCATTCGAAAATACTATACATACTATCTAACCCAGTGAGCTAGACTAAGAAAAGGGGTTCTGTGAAGCTATAGGTAAGCATGCCAGACATCCCAAATTCCATCTCTAAAGATGATAAAGGAAAAACTTGATTTATCAAAAAGAACATAAATGAATCCATGAGTCTCTCAACTGATATATTTAATGGTAATGGAAGCATGATGCAAAGACTTAACTGTTTCCTAAAAGCAAGAAAAGACAGACTTCCTTAGAGATCAAGGCAAAGAAATAGAGGAAAACAATAGAATGGGAAAGTCTAGAGATCTCTTCAAGAAAATTAGAGATACCAAAGGAACTTTTCATGCCAATATGCGGACAATAAAGAACAAAAATGGTATGGACCTAACAGAGGCAGAAGATAGAAAGAAGAGGTGGCAAGAGTACACAGACAAACTATACAAAAAAGAACTTCACGACCCAGATAACCACGATGGCGTGATAACTCACTTAGAGCCAGACATTCTGGAATGTGAAGTCAAGTGGGCCTTAGGAAGCATCACTACAAACAAAGCTAGTAGGTGTGATGGGATTCTAGTTGAGCTATTTCAAACCCTAAAAGATGATGCTGTAAAAGTGCTACACTCAATATGCCAGCAAATTTGGAAAACTCAGCAGTGGCCACAGGACTGGAAAAGGTCAGTTTTCTTTCCAACCCCAAAGAAAGGCAATGCCAAAGAATGCTCAAACTACTACACAATTGCTCTCATTACACATAGTAGCAAAGTGATGCTCAAAATTCTCCAAGTCTGGCTTCAACAGAACGTGGACTGTGAACTTCCAGATGTTCAAAATGGATTTAGAAAAGGGTGAGGAACCAGAGATCAAATTGCCAACATTTGTTTGATCATTGAAAAAGCAAGAGAGTTCCAGAAAAACATCTACTTTTGTTTTATTGACTATGCCAAAGCCTTTGATTGTGTGGATCATAACACACTGGAAAATTCATAAAGAGATGGGAATATCAGACCACCTGACTTGCCCCCTGAGAAATCTGTATGCAGGTCAAGAAGCAACAGTTAGAACTGGACATGGAACAACAGACTGGTTCCAAATCAGGAAAGGAGTATGTCAAGGTTGTATATTGTCACCCTGCTTATGTAACTTATATGCAGAGTATATTGTGTGAAATGCCAGGCTGGATGAAGCACAAGCTGGAATCAAGATTGCCGGGAGAAATATCAATAACCTCAGAGATGTAGATGACACCACCCTTAAGGCAGAAAGCGAAAAAGAACTAAAGAGCCTCTGGATGAAAGTGAAAGAGGAGAGTGAAAATGTTGGCTTAATGCAACATTCAGAAACCTAAGATAATGGCATCTGGTCCCATCATTTCATGGCAAATATATGGGGAAACAGTGGAAACAGTGACAGACATCATTTTTGGGGGCTCCAAAATCACTGCAGATGGTGACTGCAGCCATGAAATTAAAAGATGTTGGCTCCTTGGAAGAAAAGTTATGGCCAACCTGGATGGCATATTAAAAAGCAGAGACATTCTTTTGCCAACAAAGGTCCATCTAGTCAAGGCTATGATTTTTCCAGGAGTCACGTATGGATGTGAGAGTTGGACTATAAAGAAAGCTGGGCGCAGAAGAATTGATGCTTTTGAACTGTGGTGTTGGAGAAGACTCTTGAGAGTCCCTTGGACTGCAAGGAGATCCAACCAGTCCATCCTAAAGGAAATTAGTCCTGAATATTCATTGGAAGGACTGATGCTGAAGCTGAAACTCTGATACTTTGGCTACCTGATGCGAAGAACTGACTCACTGGTAAAGACCCTGATGCTGGGAAAGATTGAAGGCAGGAGGAGAAGGGGATGACAGATGGTTAGATGGCATCATCGACTCAATGGACCTGAGTTTGAGTAAACCCCAGGAGTTGGTGAGGGACAGGGAGGCCTGGCATGCTGCAGTCCATGGTGCGGCAAAGAGTCAGACATGACTGTGCAACTGAACTGAACTGAGAAGCAAGAATGATTATTTGCTGGCAGTTTTCTGGGTTTGCCTTCTAATGCCTATGGTCATTATCAGTTTGAAAATACAGAATCTCTGTATGAATTTTGCTAAAGTAATTCCAGTTATATATAATCCATACTAAAAATACACACTCAAAAGATAATCTAAAACCTAGCTTCTATACAAAGTGGAATGAAATTTCCTTGGCATAAAATACCTTTGGAAATGAGTTACCTCTTGGCAAAATTGAGTATCAAAATAATAACAAAAAACCTGTTAAATACAATCAGAGAGAAGACACTACATTTGCAGCAGTTATTCAACGCTAGAGTGCACCGCCACGCCAGGGCTCTTACAGCTACGTCCTCACATTAAAACAAATCAATGAAACGAAAATGCATAAACACACATAAGAAAAACACACTACTTCAAGCTGATCACTTGAAAAACGAGAGAACCATTCTATTAAATGCGACTTGAGTTAAGAAGTGTTTGTCCTTTTTTCTCTTCACTCTTTCCTAGAAATTGTCTTACTGCTTTAGGAAATGAAATTATATAATATCAGATATGGGTGGCCTCATGATATTCTAAATTTATATTAATATATGTGTGATACATATATATAATATCATATGCATCAAAACAGAAAAGTACTGAATTACTCCTTAGTTAAATTGCTATAACAATTCTGGAAACTTTCTCTTCAATCACATCAAAGATCAGAGACTTCCCCGATAAGCACATCTATGCTTCTGACCAGCCTTTGGTTTTCCACACTGTATTCGTTTCTTCTACCTACTCCTTGAATATTAGTGGCCCCAAGGCCCCCGTGCTCTCAGCTTTTTATGTTGTACTTTCACCCTGTGTGATCCTCTCCCCTGACACTGATCATTAATCTATGTGCTTATGTTTCTTGAATCTGTATCTCCAGTCCATGTCTTTCCCCTGAGTTGTAGACTCATAAATCTAAGTTCTTACTTCTTCCACAGGACCTACAAATAAAGATGTTCCAACATGAACTCAACTCCACTAATGGGAAAAGTGGTTGGTCTGTTTTCTACATTGGTTAAAAGCATCATAACCCAATATCTGCCATACAAGTAAGAAATCATCGAGTGATCTTTGACCCTTCTCTGACTAAGCTTACTCTACACTTCACAAAATTCTGCCTCTCTCTCTTCTGTCTTGTTCAGTGGTTTAGTCCCTCAGACGTTCTGACTCTTTTGAGACTACATGAACTGTAGCACACCAGGCTCGTCTGTCCATGGGATTCTCCAGGGAAGGATAGTGGAGTGGTTTGTTATTTCCTCCTCCAGGGGATCATCCCAACCCAGGGATCGAACCTGCATCCATAGCACAGCAGGCGGTCTCCAACACTGTGGGTAGATTCTTGACTGAGCAGCCACCAGGAAAGCACAGCTACCTACTTGTACTAACTATACAAGGAAGAAACTGATCAAGTCATCTCTGACCCTTCTCTGCCTAAGCCTACTTTACACCCCAGAAAATTTTGCCTCCCTCTCTACCGTGTTTTCAGAGTCTTCCTCAATTATTACTTAGCTCATTCATTCATTAACCCATTTATTCTATAGCTATGTACTATGGTAGACAATATAAATACAAAAATGATTAAAGCACAACCTCTGTCTTAGAAAAGAACAAATGAGTAACCAAAATTATATCAGGGTGTATGAAAAAGCTATGAATTTAAAGTTGTCTCCTGGATTTTTGTTTTGAATTTTTTTCACTCCATTACATTTTTCCTACACATTCATTATTGTGGTTACAGTCTAAAAATATTACAATGCTACTACTTACACAATTTTTTTCACTACCTTATAGGATAAGGCTTAAGTAATAAGCATGGCATTCAGGGCCTTTCAAAACCTGTGGGTTTTGTGTACTAAGTTGCTTCAGTCATGTCCAACTCTTTGTGACCCTATGGACTGTAGTCTGCCAGGCTCCCCCGTCTATGGGATTCTCCAAGCAAGAACATTGGAGTGGGTTGCCATGCCCTCCTCCAGGGGATCTTCCCGACCCAGGAATCGAACCTGAGTCTCTTATGTTTCCTGCATTGGCAGGTGGGTTCTTTATCACTAGCACCACCTGGGAAGCCCTTCAAAACCTGACTGGAAATTAAAGTAACAGACTCCAGATAGCCAAATGATCCAGCCAGACCACAGTACTCACCATTCCTAGAAAAAGTCAGTAAATTCCAAGCCTATATGTCTTAGCTGAAAGCTCTTTATATCCCACTCCTTCTCAGCCTGAAAACATTTGGCTGGGCTAAAATATCATCTCCTCTGGGATGCCTTCCTGAACTCTTTTAAGCAGAATTAATTATCCTTCCTCTTTGTTTCCAGCATGTATGTAGCACTTACTATACTACATTATCATTAGTTTAGATATCCAGCTCCCTGATTAAATGTGAGTGTCTTATAGACATCAGCCATATCTTGATCATATCTGAATCACTGGAAACTATAACCAAGTTGGTACATAACAGGCATTTTTAAAACATGCTTGCTCAATTGGATGAAAGTACTACTTTTCCACACCATAAATTTTTTTAAAATTCTATGAATTAGAAATGAAAACATATTCTTGTTAACAAATTAAAACCCAGCCTTTCCATAGTTATTGGACAAGCCTTATAACCATAATTAAATTAATTTTAAGATGTCACACCTATTCATTGCTGCATATTGCATTTAACAACAGTGCTTCTAGGATTGATTTGCTTTCTGTTCCCATCATTAGCATGAAACTTAACAGTTGGCAATGTGTTTCCCTGGTAAAATCCATTACTGGTGGCAAACAACAACAGATTTTCCTATGGCAAATTCCTAGTATCAAGTCACCCTACATGAGAAGCAGAGTCTCTGTCAGTGTTTCCAGAGCCGGAAGCAACTGCATGCAGGCAGATTTCACTCAATGCCCTCCAGTTTTGAGCTGAAAATTCAGAAACCACACACATATAATAGAAGCACACATGCATTCATTATTAAGAGCCCATTAGTAAGATACTGCTCTATGTAGACTGCATTGATTCTTTTTTTCTTGGTCTCTCTGCACTCTTAACTTTTAAAAAAATTTCTTTTGTGAAAGAGGAAGATGATCATTCTGTGGAAGTGGGACTAGAAACTATACCTGGTGACAAAACATAGTCCTAGAAATCACCTCTTAAAGCAATGTGATTCTTCAATAGCTCATTATAATATTTTTTCTTGTTATAAAAATAAGTATTTATATGTAACTAAGTTCAGTTCAGTTGCTCAGTCGTGTCCAACTATGACCCTGTGGACTGTAGCACGCCAAGTCTCCCTATCCAACACCAACTCCTGGATATTGCTCAAACTCATTTTCATCAAGTCAGTGATACCACCAACCATCTCATCCTCTGTCGACCCCTTCTCCTTGGTTGTAACTAAGTAACTTCTCCTTATGTAACTATGTAACTCCTCCTAAAGTAGCTATGCAACTCCTCTTTATGTAACTAAGTTGTATCAGAAAAAGACTGGACACCATAATCTCTGTATTCAAGTACTCTCATGAGTAGGAAACTACAAGATAAAAGTCATTTGAGATGTCATATGTCCACAAAAAATGGGTCACCTAAACTTCTGTTTCTGAAAATATGGCAGATTATATACCCTCTCTTATGCCCCACTGAAACAACTAAATGCAATGAATCTTTTAAAAATAATCTTAAAAGCATAGATAATCTGGCCAGAAAGTAAGGAATCCGTGGAGGCCAAAAACTAAGTGAAAGAACTAAGAAAGGTAAACATCAGTAGAGCCAGCTTTAACCTTGAGTGAATTTGCCAAACCCAGATGAACTTGAGCTTCTTTCCAAAGCATCACCTATGAGGGAATGGAAACCAAATCCAAAGCATGATCAGAGTGGAAAGAGAAATAGAAAATGGTCCTATAAACCTCAGAAGACTACAACTCAGTTTAACAGTGAACTAGAAATAAACTTGCTCATCTCCCAAGGGGCCTAAGAAGAAAATCGCCCATATCAAACCTTGGTGCTAAATGGAGATGATAAAAACCTTCTCTGAGTATTCCTAGTTGAAAGCCAGTCCTCATGCAGCTTGAATTAACACTTCCTCGAGTCTTAAAAACTTAAGCCATAATTTTAACATGATTCTAGGTTGGTGGCCACCTAGCAATGGCAAATATGAACCTCCTCTAAAGGATATTAACTCTCACATGAGGCCTTAAAATATTCCCAGAGATAAACATACAAGAAATAATTTGTTTCATATGTTTAAAGAAATATAAGAGATTGAAATTATTAATAGTTAGATAAATGAAAAAACTAATACCAATATTATGTAGATCTGCAAAAGAACCAAATGAAACTTAAAATAAAAAAAGTAAGAATTAAAATTTAAAAACTCAAGAGGCTGGTTTACCAGTAGAGTTTAAGTAAGATTCCTGAAGTGGAAGATACAGCTGAACAAATGTTCTAGAGTATAGCACTTAAGAGATACATAGGCAGAAAATATGAAACAGACATTAAGAGAGATGCAGCATAGAGTGACGAGGTATCATCTCTACAATTCAATTTTCAGAAGGTTAGAAAAGGGTGAATGGGGCAGAGGCAATATTTGAGGAGATATTACAGAAAGACACAAATACATAGATTCAGGAAGCTTTATATATATATATCTCAAGTAGGATAAATGAAAAGAAATTGACACCTAAACACAGTGACATAAACTCTAATACAAAAGATAAACAAATGATCTTAAGAGCAAATACACAGAAAAGACATTACCTTAAAAGGAACAAACACAGAGAGCTAACCTATCAACAAGGGAAGCCAAAAGTGGGGGACTGGTCTCTTCAATGTGCTGAGAGAAAATAACAACCCAGAATATCTAGACAAAACATTTTTCAAAACAAGACTCAGAAAAGGCATTTTCAAGAATTCCAACCCAAGAGTACCTAACTAAAAGAAATTATAAACCATATGTTTTAATGAAAAAATTATTCTAGAAGAAAGGTGGAAAATATATAAAACTGTGTGGAGCAAAGAAAGAGGGCAAATTTAAACAAATAATGATGTCATAATACAACTGCAACAATATCAGTTTCGTAGATGATGGTGTGTATGCCCCAAGATTCAGAAATTTCACTCCTAGAAATATACTTTAAAAGAATTTTCAGCCAAGACTAGACTGGCATTTCAAAGCCTACTGGATAGTTCCTCCTGGATTCTGAGAACTAGCAAACCAGTCTCATGTTTTCCAAGACTCATTCATCATCTTCCTCTAGGTCTGTTCTTCCCACTCTTTCCCTTCCCTAATTATGTTAAAAGTATGGGCATTTTCCCAGTCACACAATCTTAAAATTCTGGACTTACTTTTAACTCTTGAAAGTGAAAGTCACTCAGTCGAGTCTGACTCTTTGTGACCCCATGGACTATACAGTCCATGGAATTCTCCAGGCCACAATACTGGAGTGGGTAGCTGTTCCCTTCTCCAGGGGAACTTCCCAACCCAAGGATCGAACCCAGGTCTCCCTCATTGCAGGCAGATTCTTTACCAGCTGAGCCACAAGGACACCCCTATCCCTTCTCCAGTGGATCTTCCCAACTCAGGAATAGAACCAGTGTCTCCTGCATTGCAGGTGGGTTCTTTACCAACTGAGCTATCAGGGAAGCCCACCTTTAACTCTTACCTATATCGTTTTACACAACAGTAGTAAGTTCTCTAGTCCTAGAGATTCTAACTTAAAGGGAATGCTCTTATTCAGACCTCAGGCCCTTCCACTTTAGCATCTTTACTAAAGGTCTTTAAAAATGATCCAGAGAGAGGATATGGGGTGGGAGGTGGGAGGGGGATTCAGGATTGGGAGCTTGTATACACCCGTGGTGGATTCATGTCAATGTATGGCAAAACCAATACGGTATTGTAAAGTAAAATAAAGTAAAAATAAAATTAAAAAAAAAATCATCTTTGCTCAGGGCAGTCATATGAGATCCCTCAATACTTTCAAATTTCTTAATCAGTTAAAGCTGGGTTTCTTAGTCTAGCAGTTAAAGGCCCTCATGATCCAGTTCAAACATCTCTCTCTAATACCATTTTCTGCCATTTCCTCTAAATTTCCCCCCCTTTCATCTCTAACATGAACTCTGCAGTCTAGCCATATGTTAACACACTTGTTGTTGCCTGAGGAAAGGACACTATAAGTGCCAGGTTTTCCAACATACAATTTGTTCTGCTGAAAATACTCTTATTCCTTCTCAGACACATTACCTAAATATCTGAATCTCATTCATCCTTAAAGGCCCAGCTAACTTACTTCCACTGTCATGGCATTTTCCACGATCTCCCCTGCCCTCATTCCCTTAAAACCAGCACCATTTCAGCTCAATCTCACCTACAGGACTTTGGTGTGTTTGGTATATTCTTACTACCTGTATGAATGTCTTGTTCTTGACTATTAAGCTTTCCTAGATGTAAGGGCCCAAGTCTCATTTAATCATCTCGGTACTTAATGAAGTGGCTTTCATGTAGCTCAATAAATATTGTTTGAATTGATCAACAAATCGGCCTTAAAAGCATTTTCATTCAGCAATCACTATAATGATGACCTATAAACTGAATCACGAGCATCCCAAATCCCTGTTGTTTGTATTTATTTTTAACCAAAGCAGCTAATGGGGTAAATGACAAATCAAGTTGGCACAGGTTCCTCACAGGCTGTCCCATCTCAGATGAAATAGGGAAAACGGCTCTTCCTGAGCTTAGGTAGGTGACTTTACTATGGAAATGAGCTATGGAAAAGAGGCTGGCTCTGGTTTTCACTTTCTTTCTTGCAGATAAACTTTTGGGTTAATTATAGAAATTCCACACAATTATTGAAAATATTTTCACCTATTTAATAAAAATGTACATCAAATGCAAAAGCATGGTAGATATATCCCTATGGGATCAGGGCAAGGGCTTTAAAAAAAAAAGAAGAAACAAGGAACAAGGAACGAAGTGAGATTGTTTTATAGCAGGAAGATCGCACAGAAATAGATATTATGAAATGTTAAACTAGAGAACAGATATCTGTCTCTTTCTATATATTTTTGAATATTTCAAACCCCAGATTCTGCAAACACCTGCTAAACACACTCCCTAAACCCACCAAGCCAGCAGCTGTGTGATCTACTCACACATTTTTAACACCACCTGGGAAAATGCAAATTGTACAGCCATGTTCGTAAAAGAAAATAAATGTCTCTGCTGAATTTCTACTCTCCCTGTATCATCAAAGTTAACAGCCCTGCCAAGGGAGATTATACAATTAAGAATTAAAGTCTTAATGACTTAAATATTGTAATCAGTCTGTGATAGCACCTTAATTAAATGATAGATGGCCAGAAAGGGAGAAATGTGATTTGCTGTAGAAATTTAAAGTCTCTTTATATCAATAATAGAAATGAGAGTGACAATATATTTAATATTTATACTATTCTAGATACTACACAGGAACAGACACTAAATACAGTGTTTTGAGAATTTTTGCAAAATAATACTTTAAAAAATCATTCTATAAACCTACAAACCATGTTACATCCCTCTTGCTACATGACTGCTAATTCAAAATACAATATTCCACATAATTTGCTTTAAATTCAGCAAGTAACATTACTGAAAGTAATGAATGCATAGATAATCACTGAGACAGTGTGAAGAATAAAATAGAAGTAAATGTCAAGTTTTCCAAAGATGAGACAAATCAAAGGAAAAAGCACTACAAAAAATCATAAATCAGCTGGACATATTAAATAGGATCCTGAGGCAACAATCTAGTTTAATGTAACACTCAAAGAGCATAACAAAGTTCTCCTGTTCCCTTAAGCTAAGTGAATATCTGTATGGTTTCACAAAACTGACACATTTGAATAAAGTCCAAAGATGACTTCAGTTTCAATGTTAGTATTTCCTTTCCAGAGAGGGGGAAAAAAGAAAAACAAACAAACATGGTTCAATTATTTGTAAGCTGTTGATGGCATATATAGATTGGGTCAATCTGAAAGAAATTTGTTAAATATACCTTCAGAATTATGCTACTACTACTGAATGAACCAAGTGAGAATACATGATTATTCACAAGAGGCAATGAAAGGAAAAGATGAATCAAAAAGAGGCATCAGTTTAAAATAAACCTAGTTTGTACATATCCACATTTCAAAAAGCAAGCACTTAGGAAAGGTCATTGTCATGGTCAAGAGGGAAATAATACATCAATTCCAAGATATGTTTGAGAGAAAACTTACTAGCTAACAATATGAAATTTTAGGAAAAATTTACTTGGGGAGAGATAAAAGTATATCTCTTTTTACTATCAGATATGGAACTTGTAATGGAGAGAGAGGAAAAGCTTTAAATGCCAGTATGTTTCAGGCTCTGACCTTATGCCTTAGCAACCTAATGAGTAATGTATCCCACAAACTGACCTACCGCAGTTTGGTACACAGGGACCATACTTTATTATCAGCTTCATTGGAAACACCAGTAATTCAACTTTTAAAGAAACAGAGCTCCTTGCACAGTCCCTTAAATATAATAAGTGCTTACTTAATGTTTTGAGCATAAAAGAACGTATCTAAGTGTGTTAACTAGGTTTCTATTGCTGTCAATTAGCAAGTGATGCATACTGAAGAGAAAAACATAGATGCTTAGGAGGAGAAAAGGAATTCAAACAAACAGGGTGATTTCAGAAAATAAAGTAGAACTCTGAATGTAGGAGTTTTGAATTGAATTATTCAATTCACTGAACATTGTAGGACATTGTTTCATCAACAGTTATTTCCCAACTGCCATAAGGATATGTTCAGAGAAATCAAACTATTTGTACATAGAAAACTCTATGAAACTCCATAACCTGAGAGACTTTTTAAGTTGAAAATATAAATTGTTCATCTGTAGTACTCCACAGTGGATTCCTTCTGTATCATTTGCGTCTTTACCTCTGGCGGCGCGGAGTCTCCCTCGCTGGGAGGGCTTTCCCTGGCTGCGGCGAGCAGGGCCCCCTCTGCAGCTGCAGCGTGCCGCCTTCTCCCTCTGGATCGCACAGATGGCTCCTGGGTTGGCAGGTGGATTCTACATCACTGAGCCACCAGGGAAGCCCCCCATAGTGAATTAGTAAAGTTATTGTTTAACTGAAGCTTTCCGATATAGAAACAGATTTTTTTTCTCACTGAAATCCCTTTTCTAATTATGTTTGATATTTCAATGTCTTATTTTATTAACTACATTACCAAAATAAATAGAGTAATAATATACGATCAGTACATAAGTTAGCAGTATTTCCTTTACGTTAGGTCAGGTAAGTACATGCTACTTCCTTATCTTCAGTTCAGTTCAGTTCAGTCGCTCAGTCGTGTCCGACTCTTTGCGACCCCATGAATCGCAGCACACAGGCCTCCCTGTCCATCACCAACTCCCGGAGTTCACTCAGACTCGCGTCCATCGAGTCAGTGATGCCATCCAGCCATCTCATCCTCTGTCGTCCCCTTCTCCTCCTGCCCCCAATCCCTCCCAGCATCAGAGTCTTTTCCAATGGGTCAACTCTTCGCATGAGGTGGCCAATGTATACCGGGGCTTCCCTGGGGGCTCAGAAGTTAAAGCGTCTGCCTCTAATACAGGAGACCTGGGTTCGATCCCTGGGTCGGGAAGATCCCCTGGAGAAGGAAATGGCAACCCACTCCAGTATTCTTGCCTGGAGAATCCCATGGACGCAGGAGCCCAGTGGGCTTTAGTCCAATTGGTCACAAAGAGTCAGACATGACTGAGTGACTTAACTACTGAGTATACCATTAGTAGTATACCAATAGTAGTGTACCATTGAGTTTAACTCAATGATTTGGCTAAAAATGTCATATCCTAAGTATATTTTTTAATGCTGTGCCCTCTGTTAATTTTTTCCCCCTCATTCCAGTAACAATGAACACACACTTAGCATCTAGGTATTGCTTTGTCATGCAATTTCCCACTAGAAGGAATCAGATTCCTTGGAAAAATAGCTGATTCCAGGGCTATGGAAGAGTAAGTATAAGATGGAACTAAAATATCTCTATATCAGAAAGTAAGGTAATGCTAAAAGTGGGAAGATGGGGTAGACATGTCACAAAGATGGATTAAGGGTAATCCCTCTGACCAAATCTGGGCAAAACTGAGCACCAAGGTAATGCAGTTGCTGCTGCTAAGTCGCTTCAGTCGTGTCCGACTCTGTGTGGTCCCATAGACGGCAGCCCACCAGGCTCCCCCATCCCTGGGATTCTCCAGGCAAGAACAGTGGAGTGGGTTGCCATTTCCTTCTCCAATGCATGAAAGTAAAAAGTGAAAGTGAAGTCGCTCAGTCATGTCTGACTCAGCGACCCCATGGACTGCAGCCTACCAGGCTCCTCCGTCCATGGGAGTTTCCAGGCAAGAGTACTGGAGTGGGATGCCATTGCCTTCTCCAGGTTCCCTGGTGGCTCAGAGGTTAAAGCATCTGCCTCCAATGCGGGAGACCTGGGTTCGATCCCTGGGTCGGGAAGATCCCTTGGAGAAGGAAATGGCAATCCACTCCAGTATTCTTGCCTGGAGAATCCCATGGACGGAGAAGCCTAGTAGGCTACAGTCCACGGGGTCGCAAAGAGTCGGACACGACTGAGCGACTTCATCTTCATCTTCATTATAAATCACTGCAAAGTCAGATTTTATAAGTCCATAGTGATAACAAATCAATCACTAAGTCGATAGATCAATACACTGATTGATAGATAAGAAGAGAGAGGTCTTACTTACAGAAGAATGCTAATTACCAACCATGTGGCGAGAGGTTGGAAAATCATCATTTTACAACCATTATAGCATATATCACATTATCTAACAGAACATTTTGATGAGGAGCAGGAGATCTGCATGGTCTTATGTCTCCCTACAAAGTGCTTATTAATTTAAATAGAAAAACAGTAAGTTCACACTGGAGAAATCTTGTTAATACCTTAACCAAGTGATCAAAATGAACACCTCCTATGAGGGGCAGACAGACATTTAGTGCCTATATATGTGATACCTGACACAGCATGACCTCTGTATAATTCTGGCCAAGATCACACATCCTAAATCCAATCATGGGGAAACATTAGATATACTCAAGATGAACAAAGATGTTCTTAAAGAAGAGGAGATTTATATTGCTAAAAAATATCAATGTTATAAAAGACAAAGGCTGTGGAAATGTTCCAGGCTCAAGGAAGCTGAAGAAGAGATGGAGCCAGAGTAAGAGATGGGGTTCAGGGGAGAGATGAAGTGAGACAGAGAGACAGAGCAAGAATGGCACCAATGGCACGTGAACTTGGATAAAAGACATGTACAAGTGTTCTTTTATAGTCTTATTCTTGCAATTTCTATACATTTGCAATGATTTCCAAATAAAAACTTAAAACATAACTCATTGTTTCTTACTGTTTC
>SJYT01064965.1:0-61136 GCA_006410635.1 Cephalophus harveyi | reverse complement strand
TTTCTTAGTTTACTATGTTCTTCTATTTTTTTTGTTTTATTTTAAAGATATGCCCTGTCTAATGTTTTTTAAACATTATTTATCATGATTTACATTTAATGATGCCTATTTAAATGATATTACAGAATAAGAGGAAAACCAGAAGCATTAAATCACACCATCACTAATAGCTTAGAATCCTGTATCAAGAGGGTATAAATATACATAGCATATACTTATATTCATCTACACTAAAAGCTAAAATATAATTTTCATAGAAATATTTCAAATTAATTTACTTAGAATCATAGAACAAAATTAAAAGATCATTTAAAGTTATCTTAACACAACCTCCTCGTGTTTCTGTGTATGGAACTGAGGTCACACAGTCACAGAGGACCAGACTAAGACAGTAGTTCTCCTCTTGAGCCTGGTTATCTTCCAAAATATAATCTTGGCTAACCTGAACAATCCAAACTGTTTCAAGTAAATCCCTTATACACCATTCCTATGAAACAGAGTGGATAGCACATTTTATCTCTGAAATAGTTATGCTTGTGATATGTTATTTTAAAGTCATTTGTAATTACATGTTTTGTTTCTTTATTTTTTTAGATAAAAGGGAGCATGTAATCCTAACTGACCAATCTAAGCTTGACAAATTCATTATAATCATAGTTAGCCATGATTATCGTCATTCTACTTAAATTGTCCTCATTAAATATACCATCCAAACTATATAAACACAATAGAATCCATTTTCCATGGGTTACTTCTAGCAATGCATGAAGTGATCTTCATTCAGTTGTCAGATTATGAAGTAATTGTTTTTCCAATACTTAATTTTCATACTATCCTTGTGAGATAAATAGGTAGTAACTAGCATAATCCAGCTACATCATTTTTTCCATGATCTTCAGATCTCTAAGTCACTCCCCTTTGTTTACTGAGAACTTCAGCAACTGTTTTTTTGTCCACTCTAAATTCTGTTGTTTTCACTGACTTCATCAGCCACATACCAAATTTATCCAGTCTCTCAATTTCTTGTGCTCCATCACATCTTTTACTCAATTCAACCAAAATCATTCAATCCCATTGTCACACTGCAGTCATCAAAAATAACTCAACCTCCTAAATTCCAACCAATCACAGTATCTGATGACCTTTTCTGTTGTATAGTTCCAGCTTAAAGGATCAAGGAACCCTGCTGAATCAATCTCTAAGTGTCATTAAGACCACCAGTCATTTGACCCACCATCCACCGTTCCGCTCCTGTGATCGCTCCTCTCCCCATCTAGTTTAAATTCCAAGGCCAAGTAGGTATTACTACATTGGTCATTATTGTCTAACACCCCATACTCAACACACTTTCCTCTGAATTCTTCTACTGTATTTACTGGGTCTCCTGCATTTGCACACTGAGTATCTTGAGGGAAAATGACACAACTGGGAAGAGTCACATCACTCTAAAGTAATAATCATCAAACTTATTTGCAAAGCAGAAACAGACACAAAGACACAAAGAATGGACAGTGGATACCAGGAGGGGAAACAGGGTGGGACGATTGGGAGACTGGGGTTGACAGACATACATGACTATGCATAAAAGAAAAAATTAATGAAAACCTATCGTATAGCACAGGGAACTCTACTCAGTGCTCTGGGGTGACCTAAACGGGCAGGAAATCTGCAAGAGAGGGGGTGTATGTACACAGAGAGCTGACTCACTGTCCTGTAGAATAGAAACTAATACAACATTGTAAAGCAACTATACTCTAACAAAAGTTCATAAAAAATAAATTGATAATCCATTTCAAATGAATACTCAATATTGACCAACAACGACTGCAACTCTTTACCAACAATTATTTCAATTCTTTTTCAGATGATCTACCCATCACCAAGTCAACCCACACAGTTGCTAAACTGTTAGGTGATGACCCTGATGACTAACTCAGGAGAAGACAGAAAGCCCTAATCAAATGGAAGCATCCTAATCATGCCACTAGCAAATAGACCTGCATTTGTACCATCTTCTTCCTCCCTATTATAAAGGAGAAAAGGATCCTCCTATCAAAAGTAAGTTCTTCTACATGTGGATCTAGTACTCCTTCCTTTTCAGGTTTTTATTTTATAGCTCTTCTACATCTTCAACTTTTCTTTCTCAACTCTATTATTCCCAATAGCATTCAAAGATGCTCTAGCATTTCCTATCCTAACAAATAAATAAATAAATCTCCGAATACCATGCCCCCTACAGATGACAATTTCTCTGGGCTCTTCCAGAACCCAGCTTCTAAACAGTTATCTAGCCACAGTGCGTGCATCCCCTCACTTCCTATTTCAGTCTTCAACTCACTCCTTCAGAGTACCTAGGTCAAACTCTACTTGGAAAATTCCTAAGAGCATCAGTGACCTCAATGCTGCCAACTCAATGGACAACTCATTGTCCTCCTCCCTAATCTGTCAGATCATATCTTCCTTCTTGGAACATTTTCTTACGTTGATCTTTTGACAATACATCATTTCACATTTTTCTTGCCATAATTATCTCAATTTGTTTTGCTGAATCTTCCTTTCTCCTATCTTTAACTGACAGAATACATTAGGATTTGATCGCATACTTCCTCTTATTCTCCAAGTACACACTTTCACACAGTGATATCATGCACACACATCATTTTATTTCTCTCTATGTGGCAGTGATCTCAGATTGATATCTTTAGCTATAATTAATCTTTGGAATTACAGACTCAAATTCAACTACTTACCTGACATCTTCACTATGATCTCTGTCTATAAGGTATCTCGAACATAACATGGCCGAAGCAAAATTCTTTATTCCTAACCCTGACCCTACCACTACTCAAGTCTTTCCTTTCCAAATAGATGGCACCATCATTCAGCTTTATAGGCCAAACAATTAGGAGCCTTTCTTGAGTATTTGATTAGCCCAAGACTGAAGTCAAAAATGACAAAACAGTGAACAAAACAATCTGAGAAAGAGTGAACTAGTGAATAAGAAGGAAACCCAGAGAGTATGAAGTCATGTATTAATGATAGACAAAGTGATCTGCTGAGAGGTGAATAAAATAATTAAGAAGCAGACACTGAAGGTCACTGGTGATCTTGACAAGAGTAGACTCAGAGTGATGAGGGTGAAAGTTTGGTTGGAGGAGATTAAAGAGAATAAGATGAGAATGCCAAGTTAGCAACCAACAGAGACATCTTTCAAGGGGTTTTGCTGTTTGGAATGCTGACAGATAAGTACTAGTTGGAGAAGGCTATGAGGTCAAGAGTGGTTCTAATTTTTTTTTTTTTGGAGAGACAGAGGAAATACTAGGGCATGTTAGCATGCTGCTAAAAACGACCCATTCATGAGTTAAAAATAAATATAGAATGGGAAAAGGGGGTTAAATCACTGAGGAGTGGGAGCCACTGCCTAAGTGGACAGGTTATTCTACAGATGGAGGGATTCACTGATGCAGAGTCATAGGAAATAGTATGCATACAGATGCAGGGCAATTTGGTAGACTTCGCAGGGGAAGATGAAGGACCTCTTGAGTGCTTCTAGATGTGTCAAAGAATTATGAGGTAGATAATCAGTGTGTGGTATATCTATGTGCGTCTGTGTGGTGTGTGCTTTGGAGATTGAGAAATTGGGCATGAAAGAGACTGAAAAAGAGGAAAAATATCTTTGTTAAAGTGAAGCTACTAGGTGATTTACCAGAAACAACTGAATGTCTATCTGGTTATGTGTAAGATTTAACCAAAAAATGTATATATCCAGTTTAGTGGGTTTTCTTTTACTGCAAAATTAGAATTTCTTATTATACAGCGAAATATTTAGAGGGGATAAAACAACACTACATACTTCCAATGTATGTCCAAATAGAAACTGCATTATACTGGCTCACAAATTAAATGGGATTCTTGTTAACAAGTTATCCATTTTTCTTTAAACGTCTATTTCTATATAGAGATGTCACAAAATAATTTGAAGATATAGAAGCATACAATTAATATTGCACTGTGGTAAAACTAGGCCCATTTCAAACATGTTTCTATTATTATGTGGTTTATCATTACATGATCAGAAACCATTATGTCTTAATGTCAAGAGTATTTATTTAAAATTATATCAAGTAAGGAAGTTTTATTTATAATACTAGCAGCACTAGCAGAAATAATTTGCCTTCCTTTTAGCATTTTAAGTTAAAGCTTTCTAAATGCAAATTAGGGAAAGAAACTCTCTGCTCACTAGATGGTAAGTAGTTTTTTTGTTGTTGTTTTTTAAATATCTCAATTGTATTAGTGGTGTTATTTTATTGGGAGTATATTTATTTACAACCATCATGCACGGCACTCAAAATATTTTATAAATATTAAAAGCATGCCTACAATTCCATCCTATGAAATCTTTACTATGTACCATTAAAATTATCCTACAGAAAAGGTAAAATATCATTATTTTTACATAAAGAAATAAACTGATAATCTAGACAAGTGACTTCACCAACAAGAGAGAAAAAAAAAAAAAATGACTATCAGAATTTATTACCTCTCCCAACAAACACACCCAGTATTTAAATACAAAATAAATCCATGAAACTTAAAACATCCCAGGCTATAGAATTCCTTCTGCTTTGGCCTTTCAATTCTCTGCTCTATTTTTATTAGAGGGAACTAAAACACTATGGAGCTAAGTAACAGAGGGAATTTTCAAAAAGTCATCAAATCCTCTCTCTCTGTCAAGAAAAGATGGCAAGAGACAAAGCCTTTTGTGAAAAATGACTCATTTTAGATTCTCTAAAACTGAAATGCTAAAACAGGTGAAGCGTGCCCATATTTACAAAAAGGCATTTATTCATCTAAAAAAAAGAGATTTTCAGTCATAAATTTATGAACTTTAATATCAAGAAACAATGTGCATTTGACTTTGCCAGCCTTCACCCTGGATAAAACAAAAGAAATATTTAAAACATCTAAATAAGTATATTTGAGCTATCAAAACTAATGTCCATAATTTTGATCTACAGATATTGCCAGACAAATATGATTTAAAAATCCAAACACTAAGTTTGCTTGAAAAATAAAAGCATCTTCAACTGATGTTATACATACTTAAAATAGCTAGCTGAAAAATTAATTTATTTAGACCAACTACTGTGAGCTCCAAATTTTAGCAGTGCTTTTCAACATAAAACTCACTTAAATTTTACCTCAGTGTCAATGTTAGTAGCAAACAAAACAAATAAAATGATAAGAAGCAATGGCTTCTCCGTTTTAGTGATAACTGTTTCATTTCTTTTATTCTTAAGAGATTATCAAAGTTGAATTGACCTCACAAAACAGAAATGAGCACAAATAGGATTTCACTTCTTTAGGTTAAAACACACATACACAAACCAAAAAAGCAGATATTATGATAGTAAAGCTCAAAGGCCAAGCATTCTTATTTTTAAATGTAATATAGTTAAACGATTTTTTACATGACTTTATTTTCAATGAGTAACTTATTTATTTCTGAATTTTATCTTATAACAGTAGCAATGGTCTGATATTCAGGCAATGAAACGAAAACATAATCAGAAGTGTGAGAGGAAGAAAATAAAGTACTAGCTTCCTGACTTACACAGAAAGAAGGCTGCGGTTCTACATTTCATAGGACATTTTTCCAAAGCACAGCCATTAGCTGTGAAAAGGAAGCTCTCCCATGTTCAATAAACTCATGTAAGAAACATTAGAAATGTATTCATGGATCAGGAAATCCAACTTGGTCTATTACAATATAATAGTCATTATTAACAACAAATTACTAGTGACCAATGGCAATGTTTTCCAGGTACATTATTCTATTTAATCACTCTCAGTTCAGTTCGGTTCAGTTGCTCAGTCGTGTCTGACTCTTTGTGACCAGATGAATCGCAGCACACCAGGCCTCCCTGTCCATCATCAACTCCCAGAGTTCACTCAAACTCACGTCCATCGAGTCCGTGATCTCATCCTCGGTCATCCCCTTCTCCTCCTGCCCCCAATCCCTCCCAGCATCAGAGTCTTTTCCAATGAGTCAGCTCTTACCATTAGGTGGCCAAAGTACTGGAGTTTCAGCTTTAGCATCATTCCTTCCAAAGAAATCCCAGGGCTGATCTCCTTCAGAATGGACTGGTTGGATCTCCTTGCAGTCCAAGGGACTGCTTGGAGGATTTTGAGCATTATTTTACTAGCATGTGAGATGAGTGCAATTGTGTGGTAATTGGAGCATTCTTTGGCATTGCCTTTCTTTGGAATTGGAATGAAAACTGACCTTTTCCAGTCCTGTGGCCACTGCTGAGTTGTCCAAATTTGCTGGCAGATCGAGTGCAGCACTTTCACAGCATCATCTTTCAGGATTTGAAATAGCTCAACTGGAATCCCATCACCTCCACTAGCTTTGTTCCTAGTGATGCTTTCTAAGGTCCACTTGACTTTACATTCCAAGATGTCTGGCTCTAGATTAGTGATCACATCATCATGATTATCTACCTAGCCTGGAAGCATCATGGCCAGCTAGTCAATGTATAATCTTATAACTAAAGAGGAAAAAACGTTACAGAACTAAAAAAGAACATAAATTAACTCAAATAAGTCTACATGCATATTCTTCATTTATGCCGAAATATATTTATTTATTTGGAACGTGTTCCACTAACAGAAATAGTCCACCCATTCCTTGTTGACCTGCTCAGGGAATATAAATATTATAATTCTTTCCTCACTAACTGACAGACTTACTGCAGAAAATTTATAAGGAGAAATTTGTTATACGAAAAAATTTCCCATTAACTTACACTTCCCAAGAGGCAAGAAATAATCAGTTTCAAGGAAAATTAATGCTTTTTCTAATGTCTCTACTAAATTCTAATAAAGAAGACATGAAGAAATGTCCATCATAAACAGAAAACACTCAGAACAACCACCAGTTAAAACTCATGTGCCATTTCCTTGCAAACAAATGTCTGAAACATAACTGGAACATGCTACACCTGTTTGAACCTAGGGAAGCACTTCACAAGTAGAAATCTAAAATCAGTAATCAATTATTACATTTCTTAGTCAGTAAAGGGTTTTCCCTTTTAAAGCCTTTTCTCATACATCACCTCATTTCATCACTGGTGGCATAGCTTGGTGACTTCCTGTAGAATCTGTCAGAGTATCTTAACACTCAACAAATAACTTTTATTTATTTAGCACTCAATAAATTGCCAGTATTTGGGCTTCCCTGGTGGCGCAGAGGTTAAAGCATCTGCCTGGAATGCGGGAGACCCTGGTTCGATCCCTGGGTCGGGAAGATCCCCTGGAGAAGGAAATGGCAACCCACTCCAGTACTCTTGCCTGGAGAATCCCATGGAGGGAGGAGCCTGGTAGGCTACAGTCCATGGGGTCACAAAGAGTCGGCCACGACTGAGTGACTTCCCTTTCAAATAGTCAGTAACTAGTTTGAGAAAGGTATGATCAAAATGAGTGAATGAATGAATGAATGAATAAACCAAAGAAGTGATTACACCACCATCAAAGAATGAGTCAAACTTTAGTACATGGTATAGAGAATACCATGAATTTGTCACAACCTACAGAATGTACAACACAAGGAGTGAAACATGATGTAAACTGTAAGCTTCAGTTAATTACTATGATTAAATTATTATATATTAAAGTGGTTCACCAATTATGACCAATGTACATTAATGATAAGGAAAATCCTGTGGGGGTAGGGAAGGGGCATAACTTTCTGCTCAAATTTTCTGTAAACCTAAAACCACTTCATAAAGAAAGTATATTTCAAAAAAATAGAACAGTTTATGTTCAAATTAAAAAATGCCAGATGGATCTGAAAGCTAATTTCTAGTATTACTATTACTATTATTTTAAAAACAGAAAAAAAAGATGTGTCACTAACACTTCCCATGAAAAGTTAGTCATCAAAAGAAAGACTACCAAGAAATAAACAATGAACACCATATGTATTATTTATTATTTTGATTTTGATAATGTAGCACTCCAAAAGCACCTCTAGGAACATGTATAAAAATGTGTCAATCTACATATTAAAATGAAAACCCTTCAAAACATACCAAATACAGACTAAAACAGCTGAGATAAACATGAAAATCAACTACATTCAATGCAGTCACAAGTCTCAAATCGCTGGAAAAGTTATACCATCCAGAGGCAGGCTTGCTCAAAAGACCTGACATCTGATGATGTGAGCTAGAGTCCTGGTAGGTCAGAAGGGAATAACATATCTTATCTGAGGGCCGAACGTATTTCTAGCCCACAATATCCCAAGCTGGGAAATGGTGACTAGCCCAAACTACTGTGAGACCTGGGAGCTAAGTAGTACTCACAGTAACTATGTTTATTAAGTCATGTAAACTGTGAAAAACAATTTCTTTTATCTCCCTATATTAACAAGCACATAAATGTGTTTGCTGCTGCTGCTGCTGCTAAGTCACTTCAGTCGTGTCCGACTCTGTGTGACCCCATAGACGGTAGCCCACCAGGCTCCCCCGTCCCTGGGATTCTCCAGGCAAGAACACTGGAGTGGGTTGCCATTTCCTTCTCCAATGCATGAAAGTGAGAAGTGAAAGTGAAGTCGCTCAGTCGTGTCCGACTCAGCGACCCCATGGACTGCAGCCCACCAGGCTCCTCCGTCCATGGGATTTTCCAGGCAAGAGTACTGGAGTGGGGTGCCATTGCCTTCTCCGATAAATGTGTTTAATGAATGCTTTTCATAATAGTTCCATAGCCAGAACCCCACCACAGACACCACATTCCAGGAAAAAACCCTCAAATGGTGACGTTCCTTGCCAAGTCTCACAGTTTTTGACAAGAAAGAACTGTGTACTATAGTAGACTAACTTTTATTCGATCAAGCAAATAACTATATTCCCATATATAATGAGGACAAAGTACATCTGTACTGACATCAATAACAACAAAGTTTCTACAACATAACATGGCTGTCAGGGACTCAAGCAAAGTTCACCATTTTCCAGGAAACTATGTGTCTGGGAAAGAAAGCAAAAGCACTGTCTCTGGGTTTGATTCATTTGCAGGGCGAGATTTTCAGACCTCGATCTTTAAGGCTGCTTTCAGTTGAATATGCTTTGGTTTAATAACTTAGCTATGACCCACTTGAGTCTTGGGAAATTTGAAGGTCTACTTGAATGTGCATACTGGTCCACCATTAGAAGACTCCAAGCCAATACATGTACAGTGACAGGGAACTCCTCCCAGAGAGCAGGAGGGGAATGCTCAGCACCAAGCACAAATAGGAAAGATACAAGTGGACTGAACCCCTGCCAAAAGACTATTACAGACAGAGACTCGGGAAGGGGAATATGAAAACAACAAAGCTTAGTCCACTTGAATGGAAGCCAGGGATAATGAATAGCACTACTTGTATAATTTCTCTTGATTGTATAATGCAATTATTATATTCTCCTCTGTGTCCCTGTAGTAACTAAAGTAAAGCTTTTCTATCTAAAAGAGAAATTCTGGTTTGAATGGCTCAAACAATTTTCCACAAAGACAAACAAAAAAACTTTCCAAAAAACTGCAATGAAAAATTAAAATGAAAATGAAAACTGTTGGGGAAGAAAAACTGCAAATGGTGACAAAGGTAACAAG
Organism: Cephalophus harveyi; assembly: GCA_006410635.1. Lineage (NCBI taxonomy): Eukaryota > Metazoa > Chordata > Mammalia > Artiodactyla > Bovidae > Cephalophus > Cephalophus harveyi. Next base: position 51,485 of record SJYT01064965.1, on the reverse strand, counting down.
TGTAAACATTCAATAAGATCCATAAATAAGAAAAATACTATCTCAATAATATAAAATTGAGTAAAAATATATGTATAAATAATGGACAAAGAAACACAAATGGTCAATATATAATTTTTTAAGATTTTTTTTATGTAGACCATTATTAAACTCTTTATACAATTTGTTACAATACTGTTTCAGTTTTACGTTTTCATTTTTTGGGCAAGAGGCACATGGGACCTTAGTGCTCTGATGAGGGATCGAACCCAAACCCTCTACACTGGAACGTGAAGTCTTAACTACTGGCCTTCCAGGGAAGTCCTGGTCAACATAAATTAAAACTACTAAACATAATTCATAAACAAATAAAACAAAAACAATGAGAGTCTTTCATTCATCAATGGCAAATTATTTCTTAATTATGATACTCATTGTTGGTGATGATTCTAAATGATTGCCACTCATTTACAGCTGGTAGGAATGTAAATTTGAGCAGCCTTTATAGAAACAATTTAGCAATAGATAAGTTCATTAAATTACAAAAAGCATTAAAAATATATATTAAAAATAATAAAATATATGTTAAAAATAATATATGTATATTATTTCTTTTTAAGATACAAACACAGATTGAAAGAAAAAGAATAATGAGAAACTAACACTGAAAGAATATGTATCAAAGTGGTAACACTGGCTATAAGAATTAGGTAATATAAATTCAAGAGATTTTTCTTTAACTCTCTTCTCAGTGATCAATGAAAATGAATAGAGCAAAACAACAGAATGGGAAAGACTAGAGATCTCTTCAAGAAAATTAGAGATACCATGGGAACATGTCATGCAAAGATGAGCATAATAAAAAACAGAAATGATATGGATCTAACAGAAGCAGAAGATATTAAGAAGAGGTGGCAAGAATACACAGAAGAACTATACAAACAAGACCTTCATGACCCAGATAAGCACGATGGTGTGATCACTCACCTAGAGCCAGACATCCTGGAATGTGAAGTCAAGTGGGCCATAGGAAGCATCACTACGAACAAAGCTAGTGGAGGTGATGGCATTCCAGTTGAGCTGTTTCAAATCGTAAAAGATGATGCTGTGAAAGTGCTGTACTCAATACACCAGCAAATCTGAAAACTCAGCAGTGGTCACAAGACTGGATAAGGTCAGTTTTCATTTCAATCCCAAAGAAAGGCAATGAAAAAGAAGGTTCAAACTACCACACAATTGCACTCATCACACACACTAGCAAAGTAATGCTCAAAATTCTCCAAGACAGGCTTCAACAGTACATGAACCATGAACTTCCAGATGTTCAAGCTGGATCTAGAAAAGGGAGAGGAACTAGAGATCAAATTGCCAACATCCACTGGATCATCAAAAAAGCAAGAGAGTTCCAGAAAAACATCTACTTTTGCTTTATTGACTACACCAAAGCCTTTGACTGTGTGGATCAAAACAAACTGTGGAAAATACTTCAAGAGATGGGAATACCAGACCACCAGACTTGCCTCCTGAGATATCTGTATGCCAGTTAAGAAGCAACAATTAGAACTGGACATGGAACAACAGACTGGTTCCAAATTGGGAAAGGAGTACATCAAGGCTGTATACTGCCACCCTGCTTATTTAACTTATATGCAGAGTACATCATGAGAAATGCCAGGCTGGATGAAGCACAAGCCAGAATCAAGACTGCCAGGAGAAACATCAATAACTTCAGACATGCAGATGACACCACCCTTACGGCAGAAAGTGAAGAAGAACTAAAGAGCCTCATGATGGAACTGAAAGAAGAGAGTGAAAAAGTTGGCTTAAAACTCAGCATTCAGAAAACTAAGATCATGGCATCTGGTCCCATCACTTCATGGCAAATACATTGGGAAACAATGGAAACAGTGACAGACTTTACTTTTGGGGGCTCCAAAATCACAGTACATGGTGATTGCAGCCATGAAATTAAAAGATGCTTGCTCCTTGGAGGAAAAGCTATGACCAATCTAGATAGCTTAATAAAAAGCAGAGACATTCCTTTACTAACAAAGGTCTGTCTAGTCAAAGCTATTTTTCCAGTAATCACGTATGGATGTGAGAGTTAGACTATAAAGAAAGCTGAGAGCCGAAGAATTGATGTTTTTGAACTGTGGTGTTAGAGAAGACTGTTGAGAGTCCCCTGGACTGCAAGGAGATTCAACATGTCAATCCTACAGGAAATCAGTCCTGAATACTCATTGGAAGGACTGATGCTGAAGTTGAAACTAATACTTTGGCCATCTGATGCGAAGAACCGACTCACTGGAAAAGACCCTGATGCTGAGAAAGATTGAAGGCAGGAGCAGAAGGAGATGACAGAGGATGAGATGGTTGGATGGCATCACCCACGTGATAGACACGAGTTTTAGTAGGCTCCAGGTGTTGGTGATGAACCAGGAAGCCTGGCGTGCTGCAGTACACGGGTCCCAAAGAGTCGGACAGGACTAAGGGACTGAACCGATACTTTCTAAATGGTATATATGATCTCACGTAGCAGAAGTGGACATGAAAGTATACATGACAACAGTCCCCAGGTGTTACCTTGTGGGAAAGAGACACTATCGTGTATCAACCACAGTGTCAAGACAAATAGGCCAAATTATAACCATTTGCAAGAGGAAAACATATGTCAAGTAGAAGGGAATATATGCATGCCTGAGATCTAAGCAGCAGAAAGCTCTTCTATTAGCAATATTGGAGTACAGTACACAAAAGATGGAAGGAGGTCGTCTATCCCCCAGCTAAATAGAAAAGGTAGTCAAGACAAATTTTCATTTATCTCAATGTTTAATTATATAATTCAATTGAAATGGATTCAACAGTTGAACTTTGGATCTACATTTAAAAACTTTGTGACTTCAAGCAAAATGCTTAACTATGAATTTCTGTTTCTTCTACTATAATTTTGAGATTAAAAAATAGTTCCTCTAACTCACAAGGTATCTGCCAGCATTAAAGGAATAGCCTTTGATAAACTCATCTAGCACATACTGTGGCGGTGGTGGTGGTGTCTCTAAGTCCCTTTTGTCTCTTGCAACCTCATGGATTATAGCCTGCAGGCTCCTCTGTCCATGGCATTCTCTAGGGAAGAACACTGGAGTGGGTAGCCATTTCCTTATCCAGCCGTCTTCTCAACCCAGGACTCAAACCCACATCTCTTGCACTGCCAGTGGACTATTTACCACTGTGTCACCAGGGAAGGACATAATGTAGCATAATGTAAATGTTCAACACTCAGCAAGTATCTTCTCCTATTTTGATGACTGCCATCTATCTACTGCACTTCCCTAAGTTGATATCCCTAATGTTAAGTATGTTCCTATAGAGTAAAGAACAGTCATACAAAGTGTTAGTCTGACATGTGACCCACTTTTTCTCAGTCAACTCTCTCCTCAAAAGTGTACTGATGGTTAACTGAAAAAATGAAGAAAAAAACAAAACAAAACAAAAACACGTGCTTTTTTACTTGCTTGAAGCTATAAAAGATAGAATTATGATAATTTCTAAATTTGTGAGTATTCCTATTTTATCACCAACTTTACTAACAACCTGTTCCAGTTTATACCCAATGAGTACATATAAAAATGTGAATTATCATGGGCAAACATGAGACCATTGAACATGGTAGAAAGAGAGTCAGTTGTGTCCGACTCTTAGGCAAGATTACTAGACGGGCTTGCCATTTCCTCCTCCTGGGGATCTTCCCAGCCCTGGGATTGAACCAGGTCTCCCGCATTGCAGGCAGACTCTTTAGCAACTGAGCCTCCAGGGGAGCCCATTTAGCAGAAAAAGAAAGCCTGTTTTCTGTTAAATGGCACATAGCACTATAATCCTATATGCAAATAATCTGTTTCTTAGAAGAAATCTATAAAACGAAGGGGCAGATTAATTTAGCTGTTTTTCTTCTGATTTCACATCTAAAAAATATTGACTTTTCATCAGGAAAATTGTCCTGTAGATGTTTCTAAACTGTTTGTAAGCAGCATATGAAAAATGTTATTGAGGTCAGGTATAAAATATCAACATTGTATATTTTACATAAAATATAGCCATATATTTAACTGAGCAATCTCATGTTAAACTTTTTTGAAGGGGGTGGGAGTGGTGAAAATAATTCCTTAGAGGCTCTAACAGTCATCAAAAGTAGTTTTAAACTCTCAGTGTTCTTATGCTAAATTACAAACTTAAACTAAGAATAAAAATACTGCTTAAATTGAATGAAATGTCTTTTCATATGTGTATTATTCTCCTGTATTTTTGTCCACTGGAGTTGTATCTGTTTTGGAATATTGTTCCCCTTACCACTATTTTGGTTCCCCTTCCCATGAGCACGATAAACAACCTTAAAACAAGTTAATTCCATTCTCTCTCTAAATTGCCTCTCAAAATTGATGACTTCTTTGCTAATGACATCTTAGCGCCCCCAAAGAACTGAATCCAAGATATTCAACCTTCTAGCTAGAGGCATATTTTCTGGAATATAATATGCCCAGATTCAGTTCAGTTCAGTTTAATTGCTCAGTCGTGTCTGACTCTTTGCGACCCCATGAATCGCAGCACGCCAGGCCTCCCTGTCTATCACCAACTGCCCAGATTACCTTATTTAAAATATCAAAGTGATAATATCTAGTGCATCTCTATCAGACTACTAATTAATTGGTTCTATGAAGGACAGCTACTCTTTCCCACCTTGTGTATTGGAGACTTTGAAGAAAATAGGTCTATTTCATTTGATCATACTACTTTATGATATGCAATTCATTTTTTTTTTGCTCCAGAAATTGAGACTATGCAAAGTCAAAAGTTAAAATACTATTTTAAAATTATTTATACAGCATGACTCTTGAATTTCTCTTCATTAACTTGGTGTAAAAATCATTCCCAATAATGAAGCAGTCCCATAGATCAAGACTACTTATAAGAATGTATTCATATTTCATGCTAATTAGTCCCTGTACATGTAATCTCTTTCCCTGGTGTGTCCAGTACATGTGTCTCTGTCCTAGATTGCTCATTAAATCTGCTATAGTTCATTTGAGCACTGCATCACTGTGACTGAGTTAGACATTGCAGAATCCAAGAACTATGATTCCTTCCGCCTGTGTATTTCTTACAAAATCTTACAAGCAGTGCTCTCTGGCAGTGTTGTAGAAATAATGCATACAATATCGGATATGTTCTCTAAGTGTACAAACACGGTTATCACAAAGGTTATCACAAAGGAAGGCTACCTCCAATGCCTCTATTGTGCATGCAGGTAATATGCCAGGTATCTGACAAGGTATGAGAAGTAGCAATCCTTATTCTTTTTAATGGGGACCTCTGAGACCAACAATGTCTAGAAAAATACCAGGCTCACTGTTACAAAGAGACTTTTCCTAGACTACTGGTTATCCAGGCCACACATCCAAACATACATATACTTTTTAAAAATTAGGTAGTATAGAGTATTCAGTAGTTACAATGGCAATATATTCCTGCCTGAACTATAATGTTCTAAATCCAGTTCTTTAGAGGTGACAGATGAAGGTTATGTTAAAATAACACAGTGGTGCAGGGGTCTCAAGTATGGATTAATTTTTAAATCGTTACATGGCGGTAGTTTGATTTTTATCTTTTATGTAGTTGTACGTTATGAAAGAACACTACTGGAGGATGAAGTTTTTGACTTTTCTTTCAGAATTATCAGCTCTCAATCCCAAGGCAAGATATTTTGCAGACATGACAATTCCACATTGATTTTCACTTTCCTATTATTTGAAACCTTAGGCTAACGACATTAAAAAAAAAAAAAAAAAAAGATCTGTGCTGTATATACAATACAGATTGTTTTAAAGACCAATCTACATCATGCATGTGTTTCTACTCAGTATATTTGAAACTGTTAATTATCTACGTGTCAATAATACAAGTAGACTGCAATGCTTATTAGAATAACTATATTCTTTTTTTCATTGACTATCAAAAGTCTAATTTCTAAATACAAACAATTCTGACCAAATGCTATCTGGCAATATTTGTACCCTTTAATTTTCATTTCTAGCAGTAATAAAAGTATTTGCCTTTAAGTTCAAATCACAAAATATATCACAATCTAAGAAACATATACACTAAAAAAAAGCTTACTGCATAAAAAGAAATGAAATTAATAATTTTACAGATTTGTATAATTTAAATTCAAAATCCTTGCTTGAAGTTGACTTAAGACATTCCTACCTGAGAGAGAGTTCGGGCTGGGAGAACAGATGTCTTCATGCTAATTACAACTTATATACAAATATAAGGAGTTGTCATGAAACAAGCAAGTTAAATCACTTTGGCTCTTTGAATCTAAGCATATTTCCTTTTTGGGGCCCTTGTGTTTAATATCTATTACTAACTTCATAATCATCAAGATATGGATTTATGCAACATTTATATATTTTTTAAGGATTTGACAAGTTACCTTGAACGATCAAATCTTTAAAAAACTACTCTTACGTATCACAGACTATCTGACCCTGAGGGAATTTGCTAATCCTTGTGACAGTGACTTTTGTTTTCCAGCTCTTCTCTTTCAAAAATCTTTGAAGAAAGTATGTGTTTACTTATGTTGCTATATTAAGATATTCTCTATTACTTTATTTTGCTTAAATACAGGTGCTTTAAATAATTCAGAGTTCTCTATTTAGTTAAAAGTAAGTTATGGTACACTGGTGATCATTTTAAAAAGAAAAAAAAAAGAAAGAGAGGAGAGAAACCTCAAGGACAGCCACAGAGGAACCAATGGAGATGGCCTTTCAAAAAGCCATGCACAAGCACACTGAATGGGCCTGACGCAGTGTGTTAGATCTGGACTCTTTCTGCTCGCCAATGCTATTATCTTACTTTGGAAAATAAGCACATTTTGAATGTGAAGATTCTAAATATTAATATTTAACATTCCCAACTGTCTTTCACTATTTTCTGATTTGACTCCTAAAAAAATCTCACATATTCATTTCTTGACACAGAATGGGTACCTGAGCTAGAGGCATCTATGCAAACCTACCTATATATGAAGATCAAATAGTCAACAAAAATATTAATAGCCTGCTAGAAATGATTTTTTATCGTAGAAAAAGAAGAAAAGCCTTTGTGGATAGGGGCAATGGATTTGAGACTTTCAGAATACAGAACCTTTGGGGAGAATACCATACAATGGTTTACATGTGTTCCCTAAGAGCCCCATGGTGTCCTGTTACATGGTATTGCAACCTTTCCAACAGAGAAGCTGTTCAGTAAATGGTTGTGCGAGGTATACAATTAATCATCACAACTGAGTTGCCACCAAAGGAAAATAAACTTATTTTGACCAAAAATAGGTGGACTGAAATATGAGAAAAACATAAAATAGCCAAAGTAGTCATACAAGTCAGGCTCTCTTAAAGAAAGGAGCTTCACCCCGTTAGGCAAAATTTAAAGGGTACAAGTTTTTATAATATATTCTTAATAAGATGCTCTAGGAAACATTATACGAGTCTTTGTGTAATTGGGGTAATTGTTTCCAAAACCTTTTTTTATACTAAAATTTGTGAACTTGAGTGCTTTTGCAAGTGGAATAAAATAGGAGATAAAAGAGGACAAGAGGGAGAGAAATGCGACACCAGGACCCAAGAGCTTAAAAATTAAAGAGACAGACTGGTAAAAATCCTACACGTAATACCTACTATTAGCTATCAAGTGTCATAAAACTGACAATAGTTCAACAATTTGGGCACTAAGTTGCCCAACCATCACTTAAAATCTCAATCAAGATGACAGGGATAACCTTATGAAACAGAACTATAATTTAGTAATTGGCTAAATATAATAGCCCTTATCATCTTTTAGGAATTAAATTTTATGCTTTCTACATCTACAGAATTTGTGCCAGCCTTCATCCCCAATACTTTCATTTGGATGTGTACAGTGTCTTGCTTAGATTTCTATTTCAATAAGCTCCAGACCAGTCACTCCTCCGCAAATCCAAATGTCCCCTCTATGCTGCTGCCGCTAAGTTGCTTCAGTCGTGTCTGACTCTGTGCGACCCCATAGACAGCAGCCCACCAGGCTCCCCAGTCCCTGGGATTCTCCAGGCAAGAACACTGGAGTGGGTTGCCATCCATACCTGTAACCATATCCCGATCATCTCTCATACCATAATTAGAGTGATCTAATGTTTTAATGTGAAAATGTCAATTCTGTGCTTAAAATTTCTATTTCTTGTTACCTTTATGGAAAAAAAAAAAAAACTAAATGCTACAAAACAGGCCAGTAATGACATGATCCCTTCTTGCTTCTATGTACTTAGTTCTTACCACTTTCCCAAGAATTATACTACCCACTCACTGTACGGAACAACTTGCAGTTTCCTGAAGACACTATAATTTCTCATACCTTAACACAGGCTTCAATTTGTACTTCCACTTTGTCTAGAATTCTTTCCTATTGCAATCTCTTTTTTCCATTGACTACATCATGAGAAATGCTGGGCTGGAGGAAGCATAAGCTGGAATCAAGATTGCCAGCAGAAATATCAGTAACCTCAGATATGCAGATGACACCACCCTTCTGGCAGAAAGTGAAGAAGAACTAAAAAGCCTCTTGATGAAAGTGAAAGAGGAGAGTGAAAAAGTTGGCCTAAAAGCTCAACATTCAAAAAACGAAGATCATGGCATCCGGTCCCATCACTTCATGGAAATAGATGGGGAAACAGTGGAAACAGTGTCAGACTTTATTTTTTTGGGCTCCAAAATCACTGCAGATGGTGACTGCAGCCATGAAATTAAAAGACGCTTACTCCTTGGAAGAAAAGTTATGATCAACCTAGATAGCATATTCAAAACAAAGGCCCGTCTAGTCAAGGCTATGGTTTTTCCTGTGGTCATGTATGGATGTGAGAGTTGGACTGTGAAGAAGGCTGATCGCCGAAGAATTGATGCTTTTGAAGTGTGGTGTTGGAGAAGACTCTTGAGAGTCCCTTGGACTTCAAGAAAGTCCAACCAGTCCATCCTAAAGGAGATCAGTCCTGGGTGTTCATTGGAAGGACTGATGCTGAAGCTGAAACTCCAATACTTTGGCCACCTCATGCAAAGAACTGACTCATTGGAAAAGGCCCTAATGCTGGGAGGGATTGGAGGCAGGAGGAGAATGGGATGACAGAGGATGAGATGGCTGGATGGCATCACCAACTCGATGGACATGAGTTTGAGTAAACTCTGGGAGCTGGTGATGGACAGGGAGGCCTAGCGTGCTGCGATTCATGGGGTTGCAAAGAGTCGGACACGACAGAGCGACTGAACTGAACTGAACTGAATCCTTATTAAGATTTTGAAACTCAGACCTGGCATCAATATTTACTGTGAATTCTTGCTTAATTTCCTTCATCTGAATTCAGTGGTCCTCCAGTACTCTAGTACCCTACTTATTTCCTGTCTGGTATGTATCACCTGTTATGATAATGTTTGATGCCTTTGAATTGTGCTGCCAGAGAAGACTCTTTACAGTCTCCTGAACGTCAAGGATCAAACCAGTCAATCCTAAGGAAATCAACTATGAATATTCATTGGAAGGACTGGTACTGAAGCTGAAGTTCCAATACTTTGGCCACCTGATACAAAGAGCCAACTCATTGGAAAACACCCTGATGCTGGGAAAGAACTGAAGGCAAAAGGACAAGGGGATGGCAGAGGAGAGATAGACAGTATCACCGCCTCAATGGACATGAATCTGAGCAAACTCCAGGAGACGGTGAAGGACGGGAAGCCCGGCATGCTGCCATCCATGGGGTTGCGAAGAGTCAGACACGACTTAGTGACTGAAGAACATCATCACAGTAATCATGTATTTGACCGTATAATGCCACAGTATAATCCCACTATACTTGAATTACTTGTGGACATAGAGTATTATTTCTGTCTCCCTAGCATTCAGCACAGTGCCTAGAAAAAAGGAGACAATAACTGTGTACTGACTGAAGAAAACCAAAAGGCACAACTAGCATTTGCAGTTAAACTGCTATTAACAAGACTGGATACAGGTAGGCAACACCCATAGGAAATGATGCTGGGACAAAAGACAGGGATACATTATACGGTTTATTGAGTTATGAGTTTTTTTTAATCATAATTTATCTAACTTTCTGTATAGTGTTTTCAGACTTTTGGCGTTCTTCTCTCCTTTAGGTTCTAATGAAAGTATCATAAGGTCATTCCTTGAAATTGTATCATTTAGCATTCTGGTGAAAACCACTTATGAAACAGGTCTCCTGTGGGGCTCCAGAACGCATGGACCCCTACCTAGCATGATTCCAGCTCACACACTAGAGGTGAGAAATACTGCAAAGGATATTTCACCAGAGGGCCTTGGGAGAACAAGTTACAATGGATGCATAACAGGGAGAGGAAGTAACATCTCTGAGCTGAACCAAGAAAGAAAACTTGAGGAGAAACCCCAAAGCCATTCTGAAATAAAACTGAATGTGAAAATGAGTTCTTTATTCCTATGATTCGCATATTTCCCCTTGTTGCCAGTGATAATATATACCTTACTGGTATGCAAGGCATAACACTGTAATCTTAAATTACAAATAACTATAACAAACCACCAAAAATATTTGCCTCATGCTTTAGCACTTTCAATTAATATGATATTTTATATTGCTCTCAGATTGGTGGGTATATTGCAATCACATCACCATCTGATTGGTGGGAGAAAAGGGGGAAATGGTGGCAATTATGATCTTTGCTAATATATAGCAAAACTTGACTTATCTTTCGGTTCTCTATTAGTAATAATCTTGTTAACTCTGTCTTTAAAGAATTTCTCAACAACTTCTCTCCATTCCTTCTGCCTCCTCTTTGACTCACTTTAAGCCTGAGTTATATTAACTGGTCAATCCAAAGATGTTCAAACTCTGTATTGAATTATTTGTTTTACTTCTCCATCTTTCTACCCCTCAGTCCATAGAACATAATTATGTAGGAAGGATTTGTGAATATTTTTGTAAGTAAAGAAAATAAGATTATATAAAACCATCAAACATATGATAGAGGTAGGTGTTTGGTGTGATGGGGCCAGTGAATAACATTAAGAAGAAGCCAAAGAAAATAGTCATCACACACTGGTGGGAAGAAAACCTGATCATCATAAGAAAGCAGAAGGATAAGATATGTATAAAAAAAAAAAAGAAAAAAAAAGGAGGACTTACACAAACACATACCAATTAAAAACTTACTACAAAGCTATAGTAATCAAGACAGTGTAGTACTGACATAAAGATATAAGTCAGTGGAATTGAACTGGCGGTCCAGAAATAACTCCTTATATTTATGGTCAATTGATTTTAGATAAGGGTGCCAAGAAACTAATAGAAAGGAATAGTCTCAACAAATTGTGTTGGAATAACTGGATCTCTACATGTAAAAAAAAACGCAGTTACCTACAGAATAAAACTCCTTGAAAGAGACATAAATTCATATCTTTGTGACCTTAGATTACATAATGGTTTCTTCTGTATGACATCAAAAGCACAATCAAAAGAAGTAAATAAAACAGGCTTAATCAAAGTTTAAAACTTCTGTTTCAAAAAAAAAAAATGTAATGGCTTTATTAATGTTGATTCGGAGAAGGCAATGGCACCCCACTCCAGTACTCTTGCCCGGAAAATCCCATGGACAGAGGAGCCTGGTAGGCTGCAGTCCATGGGGTCGCTAAGAGTCGGGCACGATTGAGCAACTTCACTTTCACTTTTCACTTTCATGCATTGGAGAAGGAAATGGCAACCCACTCCAGTGTTCTTGCCTGGAGAATCCCAGGGACGGAGGAGCCTAGTGGGCTGCCGTCTATGGGGTCGCACAGAGTTGGACACGACTGAAGTGACTTAGCAGCAGCAATGTTGATTCAAAATATTTATTTCATTTAAAAATTTTCAATTTTGATATCTAATATAGTAATGACAGCCATAGCTGGCATAAACCAAAGCTCTTTTGGACCCTGAACACCTTGTAAGACAGTAAAAGTGTTCTGAAGGCAAACGTTTGAACTGTTGTAGAGGCTGCCTACTGTCTTCCTGAATATTTAATCATAGCTGATCTTCTGTATGTAATGGAGAACAAATTATAAAGCCAGCTCTATTCAGTATAAATCCAGGTGTTTGTCCAGATCCTGTATCTAGCTGGGTTTCTTGGTCGTTTGATCTATGTTCTTGTTTTCCTAGACTTTTCACCCTGGATGAATCTCCTGTGATTAGAAGACTTGTTTGTATGCCCTTCTGTGCCTTATTGATCCCCAATTTCTAGTTCACTCTCTTGACTCCAGTGTTACCAAGGTTTCAGGAGGAAGACACCACTTGTACCAAAACAAGCTAGAGAAACTCTTTCCTGGATTCAGGGAAGAGTGTATGCCTGCATTTATACATTAGGAAAGTTAGTAGTAATTGACATGGTGAATTGCATATCTATTTATGAATCTACTGGTTGATAGTTCCCTCCCAACAGTATCCATGATGTGTTTGTTGTCTCTTTTTCTCAAAGTTCTAACATTCATTTCTGAATAAAATTTTTCCTTGAAAAAAAAAATAAAAAATAAAACTTCTGTTTCAAAAGACTCTACCAGGAAAATCAACAGACAATCCACAGAAGATACTTTTAAAAATTCAACCATGAAAAGACAAATAACCCAACTAAAAATGGGCAAAGGATCTGAATACATATTTTTTCAGAAGGTATATAAATAGCTAATAAACACATGAAAAGCTGTTCAACATCAGTAGCCACTGGGAAGTGCAAATCAAAACTACAAAAGTATAGCGCCTCATACTCTTTAGGACTGCTACAATTAAAAGACAAATAATAACAAATATTGGAGAGGATATGGAGAAATTGGAATGCTCCTATATTATTGATTGGAATGTGAAATAGTACAGCTACTTTGAAAAAGAGTTTGGCAGTTACTCAAAATATTAAAGAATCCCCACATAGCCCAGTAATTACCATTCTGAGTATAGACTCCCCAAAATTGAAAACAGGCATTCAATCAAATACTTGTACATGATTATCAATAGCAGCATTATTCACAATAGTGAAAAGGTGGAAACAACCATTGTTTATCCAATGTCTATCACCTGACGAATAAATAATTTGTTATATCATACAATGAAATACTATTGTCATAAAAAGGAATGAAATAATATGACATGGATGTATCTTGAAAATATATGCTACATGAAAGAAGTCAGACACAAAAGGCCACAAGTTATATAATTCCATTTCTTAAAAATGTCCAGAATAGGAAAGTTCACAGAAATAGAAAGCAGATCAGTGCTTATAAGGGGTAGAAGATTAAGGATAGGAAATGACGAGAGACTGCTAAAGGACTTTTTTTTCCCTAATGATGAAAATATTCTAAAATCAGACTGTGGTGATGGCTGCACATGCTGTGAATATACTAAGGCAGCCGATTTGTTTTAAAAATCAAAAGGAAGAGAGAGTATATATTGAGAAGATCCTGTGAAGCATAACATAAAGGTACAGAATGGTAAGAAATAGCTAACAGAAAAGGTTGGGAGGTAGGAGCTAGAAGCCAGAGAGAGGGTAGTTTTAATAGAACAGCAGGCATGGGCATTTCACTGCCAGGAGTCAAGGAAATTGCAGGGATGCACAACAGACACTGAATGTGGACATCACTGATGATGATTAGCCATACAAGGAATACAGAACATATCATTTAGATGCTAGAACAATAAGCGCACTGAAAACAATTCCATGAACATTTTTCAAAGATATTCCATGGAATGTTTTGCCATCATTGCTGCTGCTGCTGCTGCTGCTGCTAAGTCACTTCAGTCGTGTCCGACTCTGTGCGACCCCATAGACGGCAGCCCACCAGGCTCCCCCGTCCCTGGGAGTCTCCAGGCAAGAACACTGAAGTGGGTTGCCATTTCCTTCTCCAAGGCATGAAAGTGAAAAGTGAAAGGGAAGTCGCTCAGTCATGTTCGACTCTTCGCAACCCCATGGACTGCAGCCCACCAGGCTCCTCTGTCCATGGGATTTTCCAGGCAAGAGTGCTGGAGTGGGGTGCCAGTGCCTTCTCCAGCCATCATTGCTTCTATAATGCAATTAATTTTCTAATACCTTAAGAAGATTAAAGTAATATTTATGCAAAGTCCAAGCTTATATATAACATTGCCCAGCTTTTGACATAATACAGCTTTTGAAATTCAAAACTGCAGCTAAAACTTTGTCTGTTCTTGTTCTTCATCACTCACTTTCCCCCCCCCTCAAAATAAAGACCTGCATCTAATTGCATGAAAAATAAAAAAGAAATGTAGGCAGAGTGGGTGCTGACAAGCGCTCCTGCTTTTGGTAAGTGCTAGTGCCTTCTGGCGACATTGGAACGCTCCTCTTCATGTCGGTCCATTATGTAGTGATGAATGAAATGGCTACGGATGCTCTCTAAATAAAATACTCGCCCACAACAGAAGCAGGTGCTATGGAACCACTCCTGTTTGCACAGTGACTTTCCAGACAAAGCTTTACACAAAAGGAACATGCAAATAACTCCTGCGAGGCCTCCTCTGGGAACGTCTTGGACAATAGCCCAGCTTCACTCACGCCACATGTCATTCTCGCGGTCAGCTTGGAATGGTTGTCTTTTTTTAATAGCATTACTACACGCATTATTTATAAGGCATACACATCACATAGAACTTGACAATGGGGGTTATATTTCATTACTTGATGAATGCCTTAATATAAGACCTTTATTGCAAACAATCTTTTGATCATTGATGCTTACAGCTTTAATACAATTAAGTATTGGCAAGAAATATCTTTATAGCACTTTCTCTATCACATGTCATATTTTAGACTAATCTATTACCTTAAAAAGTAACAGTTGCATACACTTTACTTACTTGACAAGAGCAAGAATTAGATTTGCAGCTTGGGAAAATGTAAAGTGAGATTATGACTCATGACAATTCAACAATCTGCACTAAAGGCTATGCTATTTCTCGTTTGCTTGTGCACCTAATTTGCAAAAATGTTTGTATCTCTACACCTTCACTGTCCCAAGCAATTCTGTTAAAAAATATTAAGATGAATAAAGGAACAGAGGAGACTTAGGTTTCCACCTAGATTGTATCAATAGGTTTTCTTATCCAGTTGTTTGGACACTTCTAAAAGCCCTTAGCACCAGGTGAGTCCAGAATAAAATACTGGATAAAATAGCAATGCTACTCTGAAAATGAGAAGAAATATGAATATAATTGTGGCCTAAAAAAATAATGCTAGAATACTAGTATACTTTCTAGAAGCATTACCAACACTCTAAGTGATATTTAGAAAATCTCCACACAAGACATGCAAAGGAAACAGAAGCATTGTAAAGAAAGGCTAGGCAACATGTTGTTAGAAACCAATCTTCTACGTGTGAGAAAACAAAGCTCTGTTGCTTATGATCCAATAATAAGAGAATAACCAGAAATTTTAGGAGGAGGTCTGATAACCTGAGTGAGAATGCATTTCTAAGCAGCTAGAGGGCAGGAAGGGCTTCCGGGCGGCTCACTCGGTGCAGCGTCTGCCTGCGGTGCGGGAGACCGGGGCTCAGTCCCTGGGTGGGGAGGACCCCTGGAGGAGGCACTGGCACCCCACTCCAGGGTTCTCGCCTGGAGAACCCCATGGGCGGAGGAGCCTGGGGGGCTACAGTCCACGGGGTCGCAAAGAGTCAGACTCAACTGGGCGACTTCACTTTCACTGTAGAGGACAGGAAGAAGGAAGAGCAGCAGTTCCTAACCTAAATATAGAACCGAAAGATCAAGAGAGCCACCTGAGGCAATATGAAAACTCTCCGGGCCTCTCATTTATAAATATCATTTCCAGGAATGGTACTCCCAGAGATCCTGATTAAGTTAGACTTGGTAAGGAAAGTACATTATGATATTAATATAACCCAGATATACTATAAAAGTAAATTCATGTTTTAAGTTCCATGATGCTTTCAATATGAATCCTTCTTAAAAATGATTTTATAGTAATGCATTCAACCATCACTTGCAATATATTTACTGAGCACTTACTACATTGGTTACTTCTTATTCCCTAACCAAATGGCAGCTAGACACGTATTATAAATGATATTTTCCTACCTACATTACCACATTAGTCCCCATAAGAAGAATCTTCAACTTTTGAGGATGCAATAAGCAAACACATTGTCACCATATGTTTTTTAAAGTTTCCACTTTTAAGTTTGGATTACAATAATTCTCAAATGCTTTTATTCCCTCTATCCCTAGTTGGCTATCACAATGTCTCCATGGCCTGTATCAAACGTGCCCTTAAATAAATGTACCCCAGTTAACACGAAATTGTCATGCAAGAGCACAGTCTATCATGAACCGTGAATCTGTCTGAAGTATTAAGAAGTAATACTGTGCTTGGCACTGGCACCTAAGTCTCTGCTGGATCCTATCAAACGTTCAGTCAAGAGAAAAGGCTAGTTCCCACCTTCATTTTTCACAATGGAGAAAAACCTCCTTCACCTGAGACTTAGGCGAAGGTTAAATGAAATGGTTTGTAAGACTGTTTATCACTTAAAAAAATTGCCACAGGATTTCTAGACTGTTGAAGATGGAATACTGGTTTAGAGATTACTGTATTCTCAATCGACCTCTGAGTCGGTAACTCTGAAGTCTAGAGCTAAATCTATTAATAGCACATAAAATCTAACATGATAGAATATCAAAACTGTTGTTACCACAAGCAAATGTCCCCGAGATACCCAGATGCCAGCTTTCTCAGAGGGAGTACCACATCCAATCTTCGATATTAAAAAAACATAGGGAATTGTGTCTAATCAACAGGAGCATTTTAAAGCAGTGGTCAGAGTAGATGAGCAGGCCCATTTTTAGTGGATTAGATCATTCCCACCTAGAGAAATAACTGAGCCAGATACCAAGGAATCATCACCTCTTATCCAGAGAACGATAAACCAGCTTTCATCCTGCCGAATTGCTTTGCTTCCTGACCTCATCTCAGCAGATCACACTCAGGAAAAATAAATGGAAACAAAATTGCAACTATTAAACCCTACTACTAAAACAAAATTCTGGCAAATTTATATTTGAACATAACCCCTCAAGCACTAACAGGGTTGATGAAGAGAGGGTAGGTCTTCATTTAGGTAGAGGAATGAAAATGGTTAACAAAGAGCTATTCACGCCTCCCTAGCCTACACAGACCAAAGCATACCTTTCCCTGGTGTCTGAACAACCTAAACAAGCATCTCTTTCAAAGACACTAGCTCTGCAATAAGCTTCCCTCCTAGCTCAGTCGGTAAGGGGTCTGCCTGCAATGCAGGAGACCCGGGGTTTGATTCCTGGGTCGGGAATATCCCCTGGAGGAGGAAATGGCAATCCACTCCAGTACTCTTGCCTGGAGAATCCCATGGACAGAGGAGCCTGGCAAGCTACAGTCCATGGGGTCGCAAGAGTTGGACACAACTTAGCAACTAAACCACCACCGTGCACAGATATGAATACTACTACTGGGTGTTCCTTTGAAAGTTTCACAGATACTCAGGGATCCTACAAATCTCTGAATTTCAAAGAGTTTGGAAACATTAACTGATAACATTAAAGGAAATATTACAAAGGCAATATAGATTTGTAGTAAAATCTATGTACAAAATAGAAACATTTTTTTCTGTGTGTGGATCACAACAAACCGTGGAAAATTCTGAAAGGGATGGGAATACCAGACTACCTTACCTGCCTCCTGAGTAACCTGTATGCAGTTCAAGAAGCAACAGGTAGAAGCAGACATGGAATGGTTCAAAATGGACTGGTTCAAAATGGTTCAATGGACTGGTTCAAAATGGTTCAATGGACTGGTTCAAAACTGGAAAAGGAGTAAGTCAAGGCTGTGCATTGTCTCCCTGCTTCTTTAATTTATATGCAGAGTACATCATGCAAAATGTCAGGCTGGATGACACAGCTGGAATCAAGATTGCCGGGAAAAATATCAATAAATTCAGATATGACATAAGGCTGACACCAGCCTTATGGCAGAAAGCAAAGAGGAACTAAAGAGCCTCTTGATGAAGGGGAAAGAGAAGACTGAAAAAGCTGGCTTAAAACTCAACATTCAAAAAACTAAGATCAGGGCATCCAGTTGCATCATTTCATGGCAAATAGGTGGGGAAACAATGGAAACAGTGACAGACTTTATATACTTGGGCTCCAAAATCACTGAAGATGGTGACTGCAGCCTTGAAAATATGCTTGCTCCTTGGAAGAAAAGCTATGACAAACCTAGACAGCATATTAAAAAGAAGAGATATCACTTTGCCAACAAAGGTCCATCCAGTTAAAGCAATGGTTTTTCCAGTAGTCATGTATGGATGTGAGATTTGGACTATAAAGAAAGCTGAGCACAGATGAATTGATGCTTTGAACTGTGGTGTTGGAGAAGACTCTTGAGAGTCCCTTGGAAAGCAGAGAGATCAAACCAGTCAATCCTAAAGGAAATCAACCGTGAATATTCATTGGAAGGACTAATGCTGGAGCTCTAATACTTGGGCCACCTGATGCAAAGAGCTGACTCATTGGAAAAGATCCTGATGCTGAAAAGATTGAAGGCAGGAGGAGAAGGGGGCGACAGAGGACGAGATGGCTGGCTGGCATCATCAACTCAATGGACATGAATTTGAGCAAGTCCGAGAGATAGTGAAGGACAGGGAAACGTGGAGTATTGCAGTCCATAGGTCACAAAGGGTCGGACACAACTGAGCAACAGAACAAAAAAACTGATTGATATCCATTCCAACTCAAATCTGATTTTGGTAAAACTGGAGTAGGTTTGTCACCTTTTGCCTATTATATGGGCTTCCCTCATAGCTCAGTTGGTTAGAAATCAGCCTGCAATGCAGGAGCCCCGATGTGATTCCTGGGTCAGGAAGATCCCCTGGAGAAGGGACAGGCTACCTACTCCAATATTCTGGCCTGGAGAATTCTATGGACTCTATAGTCCATGGGGCGCAAAGACTCGGACATGACTGAGCGACTTTCACTTTCACTTTTCACCTATCATATGCTTTCGTGGAAAATGTTTTATGCGTAGTATCACTGCAAAGACAAAGAGTTTAAGCTGTCATTTTACTCGAGTCAAAAGAACATTGCAAACAAAATACTGACTCTAAACATCTTACCTTTACCAACACAGTATAACCTTTTCTCTTAATGATTACATTCTTGATTGGGCATGAATCTGAATCTGCTTCCAATATGTCACCTTATTATTGAGTTTTAAAAATATTTACTATTATTGAGTTTATAATGCATGTTTGTTATGTAATATCAATAGAAAATAGAAAGTGAAATGCCTGCTTTGTTAAATCTTTTCAGTTGATAAAGTGTTCTAGAAATGAAGAGGAGCAGTATAATGAAGAAATTAAGAGTATGAGCTATGGGGCCAGACTGCCTGTGTTCCACCTTCAGCTCTACTTAATAGCTGGGAGACCTTGATTAATTGAATTAATCTGTGTTTCACTTTTCCCATTTATGAATGAATATATTATCAGCTTTCATTGGGTAATTGTGAAAATTAAATGAGTCACCTAGAACAATATCAGGCATATAAGAAGCATTAGATATGTGTTGGCTGTTATAGCCTTTAGAATAATCTGAATCAATTAACAGATATACATAAAGATACAACAACTGTGAAACTTGCAATAAAATTAAACAAAAGGAAAATATTAGAAACAAGGAAAGAACAAGAAAAATAGCACAGAGGACTATGTTCAATATCCTGTGGTTAATCATAATGGAAAAGGATATGAAAAAGAATTTTCCAGGCAACAATACTGGAGTGGGTAGCCATTCCCTTCTCCAGGGGATCTTCCCAACCCAGGGATCGAACCCAGGCCTCCTGCATTACAGGCAGAGGCTTTACTGTCTGAGCTACCAGGGAAGTTCCATGAAAGAAAAAATATGTATATACAAATAAGTCACTTTGTGGTACAGCAGAAATTAATACAACACTGTAAATCAACTATATGTCAATAAAATTTTAATAAACTAAAACAGCAAATCTAGTATCTAACAGAAAGCAATTAAAATGGGAAAATAAAATCTGCATCATTCCCAATGGCAACACAGTATCATGGGTAATTTCAAACTACTACTAAGTGTGAATCAGAAACTCAAATTATATAATAATAAAAATATTTCAAATAGTATCCAAATATGAATGAAATTCATCACCAAAAAGTTAACACATCCTTATATTACACATATACATGTATAACATTCTAAGGAATATGTATCTGCCTGAAAAGGCATATTCTGAGAATGATATATAAAAGTCAAAAATCATTATCTTGAGATGTCAGAATTCCAGATAAATTTGATTTTTTATTTATATGATTGTTTCTAAATTTCCCAATGATTTTTCCAAATTTCCCATAACACACATTAATCTTAGCATAAAATCACTTAACAAGACATGAATTGCATTTTCACAGTCAGAAGAATGATATTTTCAGAGAAAAAGCTAACTTAATGTAAACAATTTTGCATTAAGAAAATTTACAAATCTGTACAGATATCTGCCTAGAAAATAGAGGTTTTCTTCTACCAAAACTCATAAAAGTCAACTTATCGAACCTTTCCTATTCTACCTCAAAAGAAAACAGTATCACACTATGTTCCAACAAAGGTGTTGGAGATGGACAACATCTCCAACCTGTCAACAGTGGTTGACGGCACAGCCTGTCAACAGTGGAAATAATATATATGAACATGTAGATAGCATTTGGGGCTCCCCTTGTGCCTCAAATGGTAAATAATCTGACTGTAATGCAGGAGACCTGGGTTCATTCTCTGGGTCATGAAGATCCCCTGGAGAAGGGAATGACTACCCACTGCAGTATTCCTGCCTAGAGAATACCACGGACAGAGGAGCCCGGCAGCTATAATCCATGGGCTCACAAAGAGTTGGTCATGATTGAGTGACTCAAACAACTGGTGGGGTGGGGGTGAATATAGTGTTTTACAGGAGAACCATTTTCACAGTTTCTCATGGCCCTGGATTATTTTTAATATCAAAACTTAGTACCGTTTTTCTTTCTACTTTATATTGGAGAAAATATGTTCAGACAAGCTAACTCACTTGAGATCAGATTTTAAGTTAGTAGATTGAGGTCAGATTTTAAACTGGGATCTTAAACTAGATCTTCTCTGGTGGCTCACAGGTTAAAGCGTCTGCCTGCGTCTGCCTGAAATGCGGGAGACCTGGGTTCAATTCCTGGGTCGGGAAGATCCCCTGGAGAAGGAAATGGCAATCCACTCCAGTATTCTTGCCTGGAAAATCCCGTGGACAGAGAAGCCTGGTGGGCTGCAGTTCATGGGGTCGCAAAGAGTCAGACATGACTGAGCAACTTCACTTCACTTTCACTTTCTCATTCCCAGACCAGTAGTAGATTCTATTCTTAATTACATTATGTGCAACCGCTGGCCTTTAATAATCTAATTGCAAACCCTTACTTCAAGTCAGGCCAACCTAAATTTTCTTTTCAAATTTTCTCCATTGATTGTACACTTAGTTCCTGCTCTTATTAACACAACTCTCTTACTGTACCATAACTGTTTCTTCACAAGTTTCTCTCCCCACTAAACAATAGGCTGCCTGATAACAGGAAATCCTTTCATCTCATTTTTGTACCCTCACCACAAGGTAAAGTACTCTGCACAAAAGAGCTACTTAGTCAATATTTTCTGCATGACTATTCTATAGTCTAAATGTACACAATAAATATTTCTTGCCCAGCTTTAGAACATGTTTTTTTAATATAAGTTTATTTATCTTAATTGCAAGCTAATTACTTTACAATATTGTATTGGTTTACATCAACATGAATCTGCCACGGGTGTACACGTGTTCCCCATCCTGAACCCCCCTCCCACCTCCCTTCCCATATCATCCCTCTGGGTCATCCCAGTGCACCAGCCCCAAGCATCCTGTATCCTGCGTCGAACCTGGACTGGTGATTCATTTCTTACATGATATTATACATGTTTCAATGCCATTCTCACAAATCATCCCACCTTCTCCCTCTCTCAGAATCCAAAAGACTGTTCTATACATCTGTGTCTCTTTTGCTATCTCGCATACAGGGTTATTGTTACCATCTTTCTAAATTCTATATATATATATTTTATCAAATGTCCTGTTATAGTAAGAACTAATTACATATTAATGACTTCGTCAATCAATTCAGATTCTACTTATTCCTTATATTTCTATATCATTGACCATCATTAACTTCACTTCTAGATTTTAACACAGAATTTTATTCTTTGCTCTTTGGGAGATTGCTATATAAAACTTAACTTACATAAATTGCTTAAGGCTCTCAAAATCCATTCATATAACAATAATTTTAAAGACCTTCTCTGCACAAGTCCCTAAGGATACTAAGAGGAATAGAAGATGGCCCCCATCCATAGATCTCACTTTCTGGAATGAATAAAGACTATTTGGGCCTTATAGAGTTAAGGACATCATAGGAAAGCAAGAGTTATATTACCTGCACCTTCCCTTTGGATAGTTCAAATAATTGTTGTATGTAATAACATTTTCTAGGGAGTGATAATGAGTACAACCACAGAATCACTTTGCTACTACAAATACACATTTAAAAGATTCCTGTTGTTAATTAGAAGGAAGCCCTCTAAGACAGAGCTACACACACATACTCATGTTCAGAGCACACTGAGTAAATTAAGAATTGTGTTCCTGAGTCAGCTCAAGTAAGGGTTTATTTAAAGTATGCTTCAGGTTGATTCTCACCGGAAAGTGTTTACTACAATAACATTAACCATCCCCTGTTAAAATGTATTGATACTGAAGCTCGTGTTAACTCAGTTACCTGAACAGAGAAGTGAATGGGTCAACTAGACCACCATATAGCCAAGAGCTTCCATTTGCTTCATTCTTTAGGATTTCTTTTAATCCAGGTGATGTTTCAATTGAACTGGCATTATTCCCATTAGCTTTAGGGTGCAGGCAGATTTAAAATACAGGAGTTTTGGCATTAACAATTTGACATATTCCCCCAAGGATCTGTTTCCCATAATTATGTGACAATCCTAAGTCTTTCCCGACCTGTGTAACTTTACTAACAGCCCTAGCTTTTTAGCAGGAGACTGTTTATCTTTAAGTCGTCAGTGGAAAATATATCATTATTACTTAGAACAGCATCAAAATGGATAAAATTTGTAACAGTTTGAGTAAAAATCTATTAAGGCCTACTGCATAATCGGGTGAGAAAACTGTACAGAATCATTTGAATGATTATTTTTAAGAAGCATAGCCTAAAAAACTGATTTACTTTTAAACAATAAAAACACATACTGAACCATTTTTAAATCTGAAACTTAAAGAGTACTGCACTTGGTTTGAGGGAGGCACCAGATGGGTTGGTAAAAAGAGGCAAAGAGTTAAGCAAAAGGTTACTATCAAGGTCCTAAATTTTGTTTTCGGTGATGAGGTATATTATCGAAAAGAGCTAATTAAAAAACTTAATAAATAGTGAGTCATCCACAAATCAATGATAAAGTGGGTTATGAACTAATGGTTGTGATTAGCCCAATTCTGTGAACTTGAAGTCCAGGAAAAAAAAAAAAAGGAGGGATAAAATAGCACCAGCTGTAAAAGGCTAAATATATGATTTAGCAAGTAGGCGCCAAATGAGTTGAAAACTTAGGTCTACCCAAAATCTTGTACACAAATGTTTATAGTGAAATTGTCCATAATTGCTGAAACATGGAAGAAACCAAGATGTCCTTCAATAGGCAAACAGATAAACTGTGGTACATCCATAGAAGGGAATATTATTCAGTGATAAAAAGAAATGAGCTCTCAGGCCATGGAAAATCATGGAACAACCTTAAAGACCTATTGTAGGTCAACCTGAAAAGGTTGGGCAGAACAATCACGCGTGCGCACGGGCTCAGTCTCGTGTGGCTCTGCAGCCCCAAGGAGAGCAGCGCGCAGGCTCCTCGTGCATTGCTTTCCCAGGCAAGAAGACTGCAGCGGATTGCCATTTTCCACTCTAGGTGATCTCCCCAACCCAAGGATCAAAGCCAAGACTCCTGAGTCTCCTGAACTGCAAGGCAGAGTCTTCACCACTGAGCCACCTTAGAAGCCTCCGGCAAAACAACAGAGAAAGTAAAATGATCAGTGGGTCTCAGGGGCATTGAGTGGATGTCAAGGAGGAAAGGATAAATAGAGAACAGAGGATTTTTAAGGCAGCGAAACCATTTTGTATAATAATATAATGACAGATACATGTCACTAAAAATTTGCCAAAACCCATATACTATATAATGGGAAAAGGAAATGGCAACCCACTCCAGTATCCTGGCCTGGAGAACGCCATGGACAGAGAAGCCTGGCAAGCTACAGGCCATGGGGCCACAAAGACTCGGACATGACTGAGTAACTAACACATACACATACACTATACAAGAGTGAACCCTAATGTAAAGTCAGGATTTTAGCTAATAATATTTATCCAATAATTTAATAATATTGGTTTGCCAATTGTAACAAACATACCATAATAATGCAGCATGCTAATAAGAGGAGAAACTAGGAGCATGGTGAGAGCATACATGAGAACTCTGCACTTTCCACTCGATTTTTTGTAAACCTAAAAATGATCTAAAAATAATCTGCTAATTAAAATAATAAAAACTAAAATATCAACAGCCACTTATGATTGCCTAATTAACCACAGGGGTTTACAGTATATTATACACTAATTTCTATTAAAGCCAATGTATGGTAAGCATGATGCAAAAGTTTAATATAAAAAATATGTTGGTACCATATCATCTTTACTTATTCACCTGTTAGCAGACAGTTAGGTTGCTTCCATGTCAGGGCTGTTGTAAACAGGGCTGGTATGAACACTATGGTGCCTGTATCTTTTCCAATTAGAGTTTTTTATCTTTTCCGGATATACGCCCAGGAGTGAGACTGCTGGATTATTAGGTTACTTTATTTTTAGTTTTTTAAGGAGCTTCCATACTGTTCACCATAGTGTTTGCACCAATTTACACCTATATTTTAAATGATTAATCAAAACTAAAAACATATGAACATATCAGGAAATCTGGGTACACATATCCTCCCCAGATCTGATCTTGTGTTAAGTAATAAATTAAGCATGTTCTAATAAATGTACCTAAAAAGTTTCTGCGACTGACCTTAGTCAACTCCAAGAAAAGTGTTCAAAGCAGAGTGACTGAGTGAAAGTTACCCAGTGGTATCTGACTCTGTGACACCATGGACTGTAGTCCATGGAATTCTCCAGGCCAGAATACTGGAGTGGGTAGCCTTTCCCTTCTCCAGGGGATCTTCCCAACCCAGGGATCAAACCCAGGTCTCCCTCATTGCAGGAGGATTCTTTACCAGCTGGGCCACAGGGGAAGTTCAAAGCAGAAGTGGTACTCAACTTTATACCCAGCTTCACACTGAGAATCAGCGACTCCCAGTTTTGCCAAGGACAACAATCAGTTATATTTAACATTAACTAGTGAAAGTAGATCACCAACAGGTTTCTGCTAGAAACGGACACATTATCTCCTGCCTACTACACAACCCTGAAGCCCTGTACTGTGAGCTCAGACAACTACAGCCAAAGTAGACGGATGCAGTGATTTAGGGAATGCTGCACATTAAGAGGTTACCACAAATTACACTGTGATGGATAGCTTAGAAACCATGGAAGCAGTGACAGCAAATAAATACACATTACCTAAGAATGGCGTGGCACCTTCCGAACAGCTTATGTGGAGAAGAGACAGAAGCCACTTGTCAAAGGTATCCATAGCACCCCATTCTATAAATAGCGGCTCTAGGCTCAAAGTGTTAAAAAAAATAATAAAGAACTTCTAAATCCTGATCTTTAAGAACAATAAAGCTTAGAGAGAGCATAAAGTTCATCAATATAACCAACTCTTTACTTTAAAAAGTAACCCAAAATATACAGCACATATATGGTTATAAAGAAACCTGATTATCTATGTCTCATTTTATCTGATTTTTCCACAATGACATTCTGATGAAACTAAAATTACCATTCCAAAATAAAAGGTCAAGAACGAGTTAATTTCAATACTACAAAATATGCTTTCATATTCTGCCAAACTGTGTAAATTCATAGGCTAAGTGAGATGTTCTCTAAGACAAATGAGAACAACTTAACCTTAAGAAAGGCCAAGCATCAATTTTTCATGAATTAGCCACTGGTGGGTTTGCATTTCATGAAAAGAAGGATTAAATGTGGATTTCACACTTGGTGAACTGCCCCACCTACTGATTCAAATGAAAACAGAAGAAATTCATCACAACATATTGACAGCTTGTGATTTGTTTCAAGATATACCTTTTTTTAACCAATATTCTAGTCTGAGGATAATAGATTCCTATGATATGAAGTTATGTTCCCAACATAATCATTTTACGTAGTTTCAACAAAAAGGTTGAACAGCTTTTTAAGACATTCCTAGCAACAGAACTATTTAAATGTAATTCGCTCAGAATTAAAGAATGCATACAGGAACTGATCAATGCATAGTTTCAGTGTATGAATCTGGAGTGAGAGCACTGCTATTTATTTTCTCTTACACAGATCCCCTGTTTCCACCTGCTAGATGAAGAGTCTTTTTTAAAAGAGTTTTTGAGGTACTGTTTGTTTTAACTGAGCAAGGCGTGTTACAAAGCCACCCTGTATAAAAAATGCCATGTTACCATGTACACAGACACATACTTGCATGTGAGCTATACAGCATAGATAAATTTTTAAATTGAACAAAAAAAGCAAATTGGACATAAGGTCAGCAGATTGGATGATATCTGTTACTTTATGAAGCTTGGAAGCATTGCCACAAACCAGGTCACTTCAAACACAAAGAGTGAATGCAGGTAGGAAAAACCTCATGGCAATTACTGAATTCAGTCTTTTTTTTTTTTTTCCTGTGGATTGATGAAAAGCAAAATGAGACCTTTCCTAAAATGAAACACTAGAGAATTTATGGAGGGCAGAGCATTTACACAATAAAAATGCCATTATTAGAGTACCATTTTAAAAATAATGTTCATTAAAAATGCTTACTAGTTCACATATAAAAGTTGGTATTAAAGAATACTTGAAGCTAAATATGATAAATTTTGGTCTCAAAGACACTACAGGACTCTGCTGGTGGTACAGTGGTTAAGAATCCAACTGCCAGTGCTGGGGACACAGGTTCAATCCCTGGCCCATCCCTGGTCTGGGAAGATTCCACATGCCTCAGAGCAACCAAGCCCATCACAGCTAGTGACCCCATGTGCCCCAACTACTGAAGCCGACATGCCTAGAGACCGTGTGCTCGGCAACAAGAGAGCCCGCAACAACGAGAGGCCCATCACTGCAACGAACAGTGATGCCCACTCGACCCGACGAGAGAAAACCTGCATGTAACAAAGGAAGACCCAGCACAACTATAAATTCATAAATAGATAAACAAAATTATAAAGCAAACAAAAAAGACACTCCACAGAGCCAAACTTCTTTTCTAGATAATTGTCATGTTACTTTTATTTTTTTAGATAAAAGGGCTATTTTTTTCCCATTCTTCCCGTTGAGAACACTATCTCACTGTTAAAGAGACTGAAATAGACATCTTATTTTAGGAATTTCCCTGGCAGTCCAGTGGTTAAGACACTGCACTTCCACCGCAAGGGGGCATGGGTTTGATCCTGTTCAGGGAGTAAGATCCCACATGCTGCGTGGCATGGCCAAAAATAAAAAATCTTATTTTAAAAATAAAATCAATTACTTAGAGGACAAGTTTCTCCATATACAAAATGTCAAATCAAGGATTAAAGCAGGATATGTTACTAACTCATACCTAGGCTTCAATTCTATATAACAATAAATCAAAATAAAAAGAAAATACTGGCACACAAAACTCGTAACATTTACTATGGATCAGGTCACTACTCTAAACATTGCAATTCTTTAAACCCTCCTGAAAAACTTATGAGATAATATCATCCCTCCTACTTCACAGATAAGGAAACAGAGATATAAGAGGTTAGGTAAGCTGCTGAGGGTCACTCAGGTAGTAAGTGGCAAAGCAGGATGCACCCAGGGCTTCCCTGGTGGCTCAGATGGTGAAGAATCCACCTGCAATGTGGGAGACCTGGGTCCAATCTCTGGATCAGGGAGATCCCCAGGAGGCAGGCAGGCAGCCCACTCCAGTATTCTTCCCTGGGAAATGCCATGAGCAGAGGGGCCTGGTGGGCTACAGTCCATGGGGTCACAAAGAGGAGGACACAACAAAGAGGCTAAGCACGCACAGCACAGGATGCAACCAGGCATTCTGCGCCCAGGGTTCATCTCACAGAAGCGCTGCACACCCTGGAGCTGCAGACTCTCCAGGCTCTGAGAGAAAGCTGATGGCATCTGGGAAGTAGTTCTGAACTGACAAATGTCTGTAACTAGTTCTCAGAGTAGAAGCTGTGGAACCAGTCTGGTTCAAGTTGTTGAAAAGGTAAACAGTTGGGATTTAATGACAATATTAGGGGGAAAAAAAAGATAAAAAGATGGTGTTTCATGAGAGACAGTAGGAAATAAGTGTGAGAATGAGAGGCAAAAAGTATACAGCAAAAGGAATAAGTCTGGGAATATGAACCAAAAAGAGAAATGAATTTTATCAGAAGCCAAGACAAAAACTGTATTCCATCTTAAAACTCTAAAAACCTGGTTTGCAGCTGCACCACGTGACTGAAGCTGCTCATTTCCCCTGAATTCTTTTCCATTGTTTTTCTTTCTGATCTATTATCTAACCTTAACTGCTAGCACCATTCCCACATTTTTACCTCTTTTTCTTCCTTATCTTTCAACCGTGGCTACTTCAAATGGTTCAATGCTGAATTTGTATTTCCTCTCTTCAGGGACAATCTTAAAAAGCTCACCTCTGTCAATAGATCCTTTGGCTCCATAGTCAGTGCGCACAGATCCTTTACGACACGGCTCTTTCTTGCAATGGATACTCCTGTTAGCACAGCTTCTCAGCTTTCATTACCCTCCCCACTGGGTTGCTGAAACAGCCCCACACCTCATGCCTCTGCGCGGAATCTCCTCCTCCAGTGGCCACACCCACCTGTCAGGTCAGTTTGTCTCTAATGTAAGCGGGATACAACTGAACCTCCAAATTTTCCCTTGAAGAAGGATTTCAAGAGTTCCCCCATCCTCATTTCAATTGCCACCACTTTATTATTTTTTTAATTTTATTTTTATTTTTTTATTTTATTTTTAAATATAAATTTATTTATTTTAATTGGAGGTTAATTACTTTACAATATTGTATTGGTTTTGCCATACATCAACATGAATCTGCCACGGGTGTACACATGTTTCCCATCCTGCACCCCCCCTCCCACCTCCCTCCCCATACCATCCCTCTGGGTCATCCCAGTGCACCAGCCCCGAGCATCCTGTATCCTGCATCAAACCTGGACTGGCGATCCGTTTCACATATGATATTATACATGTTTCAATGCCATTCTCCCAAATCATCCCACCTTCACCCTCTCCCACAGAGTCCAAAAGACTGTTCTATACATCTCTGTCTCTTTTGCTGTCTTGCATACAGGGTTATCGTTACCATCTTTCTAAATCATATATGTTAGTATACTGTATTGGTGTTTTTCTTTTCTGGCTTACTTCACTCTGTATAATAGGCTCCAGTTTCATCCACCTCATTAGAACTGATTCAAATGAATTCTTTTTAATGGCTGAGTAATACTCCATTGTGTATATGTACCACAGCTTTCTTATCCATTCATCTGCTGATGGACATCTAGGTTGTTTCCATGTCCTGGCTATTATAAACAGTGCTGNTTCATCCACCTCATTAGAACTGATTCAAATGAATTCTTTTTAATGGCTGAGTAATACTCCATTGTGTATATGTACCACTGATTTCTTATCCATTCATCTGCTGATGGACATCTAGGTTGTTTCCATGTCCTGGCTATTATAAACCGTGCTGCAATGAACATTGGGGTACATGTGGCTCTTTCAATTCTGGTTTCCTTGGTGTGTATGCCCAGCAGTGGGATTGCTGGGTCATAAGGCAGTTCTATTTGCAGTTTTTTAAGGAAGCTCCACACTGTTCTCCATAGTGGCTGTACTAGTTTGCATTCCCACCCACAGTGTAAGAGGGTTCCCTTTTCTCCACACCCTCTCCAGCATTTATTGCTTGTAGACTTTTGGACTGCAGCCATTCTGACTGGTGTGAAATGGTACCTCATTGTGGTTTTGATTTGCATTTCTCTGATAATGACTGATGTTGAGCATCTTTTCACTTTAAATGCACTTCTCACTATTCCTCGACATGCTAATCCAGTCAAACCAACTAAATTGTACGCTCCCATCCGATGTAATTTTTGCAAACTCTCTACTCTGTGCCTTCAAAAGTAAACATTTTAAAATGTCAAGACCTTGGGCATTTTGAGTAACTAACTTCACATATTTCTTTATGGAGATGTGGGACTGTAGAAAATTTCAGCCATTGAATGTCTACCCTGGCAAACGAACAGTACAAGGTTGGTCTTCATCACCATAGGGCAAAGTAGGTATTACTAAACAATTTTCTACCTAAAACTGAGCAGCGATGCGAAACCATTTGTCCAAGTTCACGCGGCAGAATCCAAGTCCAAAGTTGGCGGACTTCCTTTTCTTTTGCTGCTTCCGTACTGGAACCCGACCGGAAGCCACAGCCACTCTTGCTCTCAGTCAGGTCGCTTCCTTGTTGGCGTCGCTATTCGCCTGCCAGTGATGGAGGCTTCCAACAGCCAGGCTAATTTGTAACGTTAAAAAAAAAAGGTGCTGTAGCCTTTAATCTCTTGAACGCCAACACTGAGGCCCTGCCTGCTGGGGTATGGCAGCGCGCTGACAGCCGGCGGCTGACAGCAAGAGCCAAACGGAACGCCTGCAAGAGCAGCCAGGAAGCGCTAAAGGCCGGCAGGTGCCCCTGAGCCGCTGCGGGCACTCACCGCGCACTCCTCGCCAGCCCAAGACGGACAGGGGAGAGCGGAGCGGCTGTCCACCCCCCTGCCTCCATGACCATCTTCTGCTCAAAGAACACATGAGAGAAAAAGGAAGCTCTCTCCCCAGCCCCTTCAGTGTTCTCTGTGTCTAGCCCACAACTGCCTCCTTTTCCTTGTAAAAATGCCCAATAACAGACCAAGGCAATGCTCAGCTCTCAGAGACTCAACAAATTTCTGGGGCTTTCCTAACGAGGCTTCTCAAGGCATCATCCTGTTCTTTCGAACCCCTTTTCTGCTGTGCACTCTGAACTCATTCTCCAAGGCCCAGGGCTATTTCCTCTCTGATGCTTCCCTAAATGCCCCGGTAATGTGTTTAAGGAAATGCACGGCCACCCCGTGAAGCTGGTACTCCTATGAGGAAACGAGGATACCAGGTTTCCAAGGTCATGGATCTAGTAACTTTTGTCTAACTTGAAAGGCCATGTGCTTTCCAACTGCCACCTAAGTGCCTGACAATTAGTTCTGATTGCTGAGGTGTCCACTTCAGACATCCATCTCCAAGAAACACATTGCCAACTACAAGACCACATGAAGAGCCAGGCTACTGTCTCATGAAATTCCCTTTTTTAGACAGGTCCCGCTGACTGAGATAACTGACCATTTGACCTCTTGCCTTTCCCTTCCAGAGTTTTAATTCCCATTCTTGTGTTTTAAATGATAAAATGTGTTTACCATTCACTGATAAAGAATGAATCTGAAAAACTCTAGGTACCCACCTCCAATGCCACTAAAGATATAACCTCAAGTCTACACTCTGTCAGAGACCTTCCTGTGTGGCCTCAGGCATGTCATGTCCCTCCAGGTTCTATGGGTCATAAACTTTTTTTTTTCCTTCAAAGTTTCCTAATGCTTGTTGCTAAGGTGTGTCTTACAATCTTAAGAACCACAAGGGCTAGCCTGGTCATAGCACTGGTTCCACAGAGGAAATGTCTTCAGGGGGCTCACCTTGGGCCCAGGGGAATTTCCCGATGCATTTCTAGCCAATAGCATCACCATCCATAGGCTAAGACTGGCAGAGAACACCAACAACACACATTTCGCAAAGGACTTCTATTATCATTTGAAGACAGTAAATTCAGAAGTCACACAGTGCTTTCTAAAGCTTGCTACGTTTATCTTATTAACTATTCATAGCAGTCCCGTAAGGCCCTTATTATTAAACGCAATTGAAGGAGTCCTGAGCATCAAAAAAAAAGCTACACAATTTGTTAAAGTTATACAGTTAGTCACAAAAATAGGGATTGAACCTCTATCTTTTGTAGTAAATCTGATGTTTTCCTTACAATTAGAGAGTTATCTCCACAACCTTAAAAATATCTCCAACATGGCATATATCACTTTACTTTATAATTATTTATGAGTTGAACTGCACAGCTCCTTAAGTATGAAATCCTCAAGGAGAGACAATGTGTTGTATTAATATTTATGCTTTCCATTTCCAATGTAACATATGAGATGGCTCATTGCATAGAAAGAATCTCGAGTCAGATGGACTGGGCTTAAACCCTAGTTCTGCAATTTTCAGGAGATTTTACAGGACTTATTTAACTACCTGAGCTTCACCCTTTAAAAAAAAATAGGCTCCATAATAGTATCAACGTTAGAGGGTTGTGAGGACTCAAGAGAATGCCATGTTCTTGGCACAGTGTCTAACATACAGAAAATTTTCAATAAATGTTAGTGGCTATTATTGTTGTTATTGTTGTAGTCATTCATCTCAGGAACTACTTCTTTGAGCACTATGTCTGCCTTATACAGCTTTTCCGGATGAGGCACAGTTTGGAATATGGCTGGTGGTTATCTGGTTTATCATCTGGTTTATCCATCTCCCACTCTGCAAGCAGCACTCCTTCTGGACAGGAACCATCTTATTCAATCTCACCATCATCTAAGAGTGTTTTGTGTGTGTGCTTATTTGCTCAGTCATGTCTGACTCTGTGATCCTTTGGACTGTAGCCCACCAGGCTCCTCTGTCCATGGGGATTCTCCAGGCAAGAATACTGCAGTAGGTTGCCACAGCCTCCTCCAGGGGATCTCCCCAACCCAGGGATCTAACCCAGGTCTCCCACATTGCAGGTGGATTCTTTACCATCTGAGTCACCAGGGAAGCCCAACAGTGCTTTACAGGCATGCAAAAATCTCTTTGCCTAGAATATCCTTTACTATCTTCTCTACCTGGAAAAACTCTACTTATTCTTCAGAAACAATGATTACTTTTAATATGAGTCCTTCTCAACTATCTCAAGACAAGTTCTTCACACTTTGACTATAGTACTCACCACACTATAATATACTTTATTTATTCATCTACACACCTGTCTAACTAGACTGTGAACTTTTTCATATCAAGAATTTCATTTTATTCCTTGGCTAGGCCCAGGCTAACTGGAATACTCAGTATCAGTAACATGACTGATACTTAAGAACCAGTTATTTTGAAAAATAACTGATGAACATATGAAGCCAGCAGGGACTAAATAATAATATACTTGTTAAATGGAATTTCAAGTATTATGAAGTTATAGATTCCAGATCACTATTTATGAATTGCTGTACCAGCTATAATTATCATAAGGAAGGGCATTTTGTGATGGGTTCATATCTTCATGGATTATTTCACTTTGAAGGGATTACAGGAAAGTATATGTGTAGGTAGAGACTTGGAGTTAGGGCAAATAAGATTTTGCTTCATGTATTGTTTAGAAAGCTGAACTCAATTGACAATTTCAGCCTAATTATAAACAATATTCCATGGGGTAGATTTTTAAAAAGAGATAGAGAGTTAGATCATCTGCTCCTTGAGTACAGGTTGTGGTGTACCTTTGTGTAGATAAAAGCAAAGAAAAGAGAGAGGTAAACAGGAAAGGGGTGTAGTTTCCATCCAAAAACTAGGACTGGAAAAGTCTTTTGTAGTTCAGCCTCTCAGTCATGTCCAGCTCTTTGTGACCCCATGGATTGCCGCACGCCAGGTTTCTCTGTCCTTCACTATCTCCTGGAGTTTGCCCAAACTCATGTCCATTGAGTTGATGATGCCATCCAACCATCTCATCCTCTGTCGCCCCCTGCTTCTGTATATCTAAGATCTATAGGTCATCTTAACTTTGGACTACAAAGTTGCCTCACTTTGATCTAAGACTGACCATTTTCACAAGTACTAGATTCATTTGATAACAATGAAAATAACATCCATAATACCTCCCTTTGAGAAAATTACTGTCTGCTATTACCCATTTTCATTTCCTAATGAGTTAGCAGCAAATACAATGAGAATTAGAAATGTTAAGAAAACTTAGAACTTTTTTTGTGCCTTTTCGTAGTTATATATTGAAAAGTGATCAGTCCAATGCTGTGAGCTAAAACAATAAGGAAAAGAGGAGGATATTCAGATATTGAACTAATAACAGTGAAAATCTTCTATGGAATCAATATAATCATGCCTTAGGAAAATGTTAATGTTATCTGTTGGCTTTATTCACATGAGGACTTATGACAAATGTAAATGAAATTGCAGCTTTGCATTTGGATTTTTTTGATTATCCTTGCTACAGTCTACATGGGCTGTGTCACAGAACATTGAAGCATGTGTACATATATACAAGTTATTTTTTTCCCATTGGAAAGTAAAGATAATGGATACAACCTAATAATATACTCAAGCTTAGATATATAAAAACAAGCAATGCTTAAATACACAGAGTTAAGCCAATGTGCAAATGAGCAGTTAAGACTATAGATACATGGATTAGATTTGACCTACTGAGTGACAACAGACTCTCAGGCAGTGAGACTGATGCACATCCATGGATTAGTGACTTAAATTACCAAGACAGTATTTGTTCATCAGCATTACTTTTTACAGAAATGCTCATTCTACCAATGATTCTTCTTCTCTCTCTGATCTTGGGATGTTCATTCTGATTTCAAGAAAACATTAAAGTTTCATAAAATCTGGTACCAAATTTAGAAAAACAACATTCTTCTTAAATACTGGGCCGAAAAGGACTAAGTTTGCCAAGAAGTTGGGGGGGGGAAAAGTCAAGGCTATAGGTAAGATCTTCATTGTCTAATATTTCTAAGGCCTGCTTCCATCTTCAGGGTTAAAAATAAGGAATAGGCAAAAAAAAAGACAGTTCAACATTGATACACTCTGTACTAATAAGGAATATATTTGGTTTGGGGTTTTAAATAGACCATAAGTCTCCCCAACTCCTCCATTTGCCTAAGTTTCAATTATGCAGGTTAATTTAAAATAAATCTGTATACCTTGAGCATTTCCCCTTTGAGGAAGTTAGAATCAGGAAAAAGGTTGAACTAAACACTCAATGGAGAAGACAATGGCACCCCACTCCAGTACTCTTGCCTGGAAACTGCCATGGATGGAGGAGCCTGGTGGGCTGCAGTCCATGGAGTCGCGAAGAGTCGGGCACGACTGAGCGACTTCACTTTCCCTTTTCACTTTCATGCATTGGAGAAGGAAATGGCAACCCACTCCAGTGTTCCTGCCTGGCGAATCCCAGGGACGGGGGAGCCTGGTGGGCTGCTGTCTATGGGGTCGCACAGAGTCGGACACAACCGAAGCGACTTAGCAGCAGCAGCAGCAGCAGCAGCAACAAACACTCAACGGTGTTTTGAAGGGTACGCTACAAATAGATGACCTGTTTCATACCCTCAGGAAACTAAAAACAGGTTGAGGACACCAAAGAGAATATTTAAAAGCAGCTCAAGAGCATTTAGAAAGCAAAATGCACACCTTAATGGAATGCATATTAAGAAAATGAAAGGCTCCATCCACACAGGCATACTTAGCTCCCCCTCAGTATTCTCAAAGCTGGAATCGGGAATAATTAGAAGTAAACAAGATTGGGAAGGAGTAAGTGCTGTAATGAGTTGAGTCCGAGGCTCTGGGCGTTTCCTTTGGGGACATGAGCAGGTCTTGTCACTTACATGCATGAGTGAGTGCAACCAGATTCGCCTGCCTGAAGCAAGAGTCCAGTTCAAACACAGCGAACACTGATTGTGAAAGCAGCAAAGGACAGACAGGGAACTGGGAGATAATAATGGCAGATGCTAACAGGAGCATAGAGGGATTATTCATCTTTATTGTATTAATCAATAGTGCTGTAGGTATTTTTCATTTAACACAGATATTATAATTTACAAAACTATAAAATAGGCATAGATTTTAAAATGTTTTCTAGTAACTCATGTTTACGGAAACCTGAACTTATAAATTGGAGGTGAGAGAGAAGAATCAATACTATTCAGCTAAAAGCTGCAAGACTGAATGAATCGTGAAACTTTCAGCAATCTGTCTACTGAAGAAGGAGAAATTTTCCATACCTCAGTTTTCAGCCTACTTAAAAGGGGGACAGCTTGAGGGGATTCCCCTGGCAGTTCACTGGCTAAGA
This sequence comes from Cephalophus harveyi, assembly GCA_006410635.1. Classification (NCBI taxonomy): domain Eukaryota; kingdom Metazoa; phylum Chordata; class Mammalia; order Artiodactyla; family Bovidae; genus Cephalophus; species Cephalophus harveyi. The sequence goes on along the minus strand of SJYT01064965.1, from coordinate 14,884 downwards.
CTCCACACTCCCATGGCAAAGGGCATGGGTTCAATCCTTGACTAGGGAACTAAGATCCTGCATGCCACGTGGTGGTGTGGTCAACAAAAATTGAAGATTAAAAAAATAAAAAAGTAAATAGTTTGGAAACATTACATGCTCCCTTTACTTTGAAAGTGGGCAATTTGGAAATGCTGTATTCATATCAACTTTTTTTTTCAAGCCAATGTCTTTGATGAAAGTCAATCCCTGAGTCTTTTTTTGTCCTTTGTCACTAACCATATTCCCCTCCATTCTCAAATCTAAACCTTTATCACATGCTAGATGCCCCTTGCCTGGAGACTCCCAGGGATGGGGAGCCTGGTGGGCTGCCGTCTGTGGGGTCGCACAGAGTCGGACACAACTGAAGCGACTTAGCAGCAGCAGCAGGAGGTGCATCTAACAGTTTCATGATAGACATCCACAGAAAGGCAATGCGATAAATTGCATTGCAGAGTTTACTTTTTCCCTGGGAAAACTAAAACAACCATACCTGTACAAACAGTTTAGACATTTCATACACGGTGCTTAGGTTGAAGGTGAGGTAAGGTGAGGTGAAGTCGCTCAGTCGTGTCCAACTCTTTGCAACCCCGTGCACTGTAACCTACTAGGCTTCTCCGTCCATGGGATTCTCCAGGCAAGAATACTGGAGTGGATTGCCATTTCCTTCTCCAGGGGATCTTCCCGACCCAGGGATCGAACCCAGGTCTCCCGCATTGGAGGCAGACACTTTAACCTCTGAGCCACCAGGGAATCCATTATTCAAAAATGAACAAAGACATGTCAAACTTAAGCCATTAAAAATCAGCACCAAAAAAGTCATCAGAAGAACTGTCTGTATTCAAAATCAGACTTTTAATTACTAGCTTTTGAACCTGAAGTAGATACCCTGTGGCCCACGGTTTTTCCACAAAAGAAGACTGCTATCTGTACCAAGTGCTGGCCAGATCACAGACTCTACAAGGATGTTGAACAGGTAGTAAAGGAGTCAAACATCACACCCCTGACCAACAATAGCTGCAGTTATAATAACAAACATGATTGGTAGAGAGAAAAATGATCAGAAGAACTCCCTCATCTAGAACGTGACAAGCACTATTTCAAACATACATTGACTCAATTGTCACAATAAACCCACGGGGTACGTACTATTATTATATCCATCTTACAGATGAAGAAATTGAGATATTAAGTATCTTACCCAAGATCACTCCAGTTACTAAGTGGTATGAGTGAGTTTTGAGTCCAAACTGGCTCTAAAGCCTGCTTTCCTAATTCTGCTTCTCTGACTGTAAGAGGACCTTTATTTCTCATTTAATCATGGCTCCTTGCTGATGAGAATAAAGTACAAATAAAGCAAGTGAATTTCATTAATTTTTATTTTATCACAAAGTACTAACTTTAATGGAAAAAAGCAAGTAAATCAATGCTTTATTTCTATCACCAAAGACATTTAGAAAATTAATATATGAGTTTGCTTCATTTAACAACAAAAGCTGTTACCAATATTAAAGGAACCCAGATTTTCAAAGCAAGAATGATTAATATATCCTCCATAAACTGAGCATTTTTATTTCTTCCCTCACTTGGGGAGGGGGGAGATCATTAAAATGAGATGATTCTAATACAAGTGCCACTTCCCCCTCCCAGTCGAAAATCTACTCAGTAAACACGTGAGTAAAATAGATTCTAGGTTTTCTTTACCCCCTTCTTTTGTGACAGAAAACAGTAGGTTCATATATTCTAAACATAAGTGCCACAGAGGGTGAAGGCTAATATATACTAAGTACTACACTGAGGTACAGAATAAAAATTTCTTCAGAGTATAACTATCTTTACTGGCTGGCAAAATACCCAACTTAAATCACAAGAATTAAAATCTAAGAATGTCCTTTAAGGAAAAATCACTTGCTTCCTCTGTAAAATGCTGTCATTTAACTATGAATACAGCCTCCCACAATTTAATCTGATACAAACTAAGCCAGTCGTAGCTGACAATGACATTTTATAATAAAAACATGAATTATACAAATGATAGTTGGTTGCCTACCTTAAACATTTTAGCACTGAATTCACCATTTTACCTTTAATGTTCATGGTATCTACTGAAATATCTTTTCAAGGGAGGAATATTAAAAGCATGACATTTAAAATAATCAAAATGATCTCAATAATCAGATGAAATGAGAGGATCCAACACAGTACATAAGACAGTGAAGATTGTTAAGAGAATGGAGGTGATACCAGGGTGGGGGTGGGAACACAGCCCAGCCTAGACAAAGGGCAATGAGAGCCGAAGGTCTTCCGAAGGCCCATGAAACTCACACACTCCCAAAAAATGAAGAATAGCTATGTTCAGAGCTTTGAGATTCTTAGACACATCTACAGTCCCTACTAACCAAAAGAGTGCCACGATTCCTATATGCCATACCAAGTTGAATAGGACTGGATACTTCAATGAAGAGGAAAAAAATAAAAATCTGAAGGTACTGGAGAAGCATAGGGCATACATTCATTTTATTAAATGTGATTCAAAAAGCCAATTTAAAAGGTCATTTATAACAACATTCTACTATATAGCACAGGGAACTATATTCAATAATCTGTGATAAACTATAATGGAAAAGAATATGTATATATACATGAATAACTGAATCACTTTACTGTACAGCAGAAATTACAACAATATTTACCTCAACAAAATTAAAAGAAAGAATCCTCAAGTCACCCATTCAGAATCCCTTCACCAAAGATTGTATGTATCAAGTCAATTACCAAGTGAGAAGGTACCTTCATCCTTTTTGCATTAAACACTGACATTTCCTTGGGGGGAAAAAGAGGTTATCTATTATCATGGAACACTGACTATGGGGGGGAATATGAAACCATACATACCATCCAAGCCTCTCCCACACACTGAGACCAAAGAATTCTGAAGGATAATTTCACAATACTTATATAATTTTCCAGCTACCACAACCATAGCATCTCCAAGGCTTCACGAGTTTAAAATATTTCTCCACGTACTTACTCCTCAACTTACCATGGTTCAACTTACCATTTTTTGACTTTGCAATGCAAAATCAATACCTGTTCAGAAAAACTATACTTCAAATTGTGGATTTTGATCTTTCCCTGAGCTAGTGATAAAGCAGTATACTACTTTCTCGTGACGCTGGGCAGTGGCGTTCACCCACAGCTCCCAGGCAGCCCCACAGTCACGAGGGGAAATAAATGACACACTCTTACAACCACTCTGTACCCATACCACTCTGTTTTCCACTTTCAGTACAGTATTCAATAGATCACATGACTTTATTATAAAATAGGCTTTGTGTTAGTTGATTCTGCCCAACTGTAGGCTCATGCATGTGTCCTGAGTCAGTCCAAGATGGGCTAGGCTAACCTATCATGTTCTGTAGGTAGGTGCATTAAATGCATTTTTGGTTTATGATATTCCCAGGTGGCGCTAGTGGTAAAGAATCTGCCTGCCAGTGCAGGAGACTTAAGAGAGGCACATGTGATCCCTGGGTTGGGAAGATCCCCTGGAGAAGGAAATGGCAGCCCACTCCAGTATTCTGGCCTAGAGAATTCCATGGACCGAGGAGCCTCACAGGCAGGCTCATGGGTAGCCCATGGGCCTGCAAAGAGTCGGACACGACCGAAGTGACTTAGCACAGCATATTTTCAACTTAATGATGGGCTTACATCAGGATATAAATCCAATATAAGGGGCTTTCCAGGTAACTCAGCAGTAAAGAATCCGCCTGCAATGCAGGAGATGGGGGTACGATCCCCAGGAAGATCCCCTGGAAGAGAAAATGGTAACCGACTCCAGTCTTCTTGTCTGGGAAATCCCCTGAACAGAGAAGCCTGGTGGGCTACAGTCCACGGGGTTGCAAAAGAGTTGGAAACAATTGAGGACATACACACACACAACACCAACATGATACGAGGAAGATCTGTACTCTACCAATAGGACACATATGGGCATATGCCTAAGTATGGATAAACACATATCCACAGAGAAAGAGAAAGTGACCTTATAGATTAACCTGTACATTTTCTATCCAAGTATTTACTGACCTCAGTAAAAGACGTAATCCTGAGATTTGTTGACAGTGTACCCATATATCCATGGAAGGATAGCAGAATATGCCACCACAAAATATGCCTCATTGACATAAAGAAAATAAGACACAATTTCAGCTTTTCCTTACTATTTTTGGCCTGTAACTTTACTAGATTACATTGTGGCTTTGCACATCAAATTGTGGATGTCTATATCAGTACTGATATCAAAAATACATTAAGGTCAACACAATTACCAGTGAATATTCACACAATTATATCGCATCCAAATGCACAGCATGTAGTCATTGAAGACGACACAACTATAGCAATTTGAAATAAATATCTATTAAGTAAGAATTGAGACTGTGACCACTACGTTTTGACACTTAACACACTCTAATTAAGGCAATCGTTAATGAATTAGCAGTTGTTACTAAGAAAAATAATGAGCAAAATCTGGCCTTATCATTAGACAATTTCTTTAAAATATGTGACAGTATTGTCAGTGAGAATTCAAACACCTAGTTAATTTCTATCAACATTTTACTGACAAAAATGCTCTAATAGAATCCCTGACCTTCAATAAAGAGTTTAAATGCATCAAACACAAATTATTTAATAGTTTTCAAAAGCATACAATAGCAATTTTGACATTTTATAAGGTCATTTTTCAGAAGCACAAATCGATAAAGGTTCATTCTGCAAAGTCACTATTGTAACTTTTATTATATTGTATACAATTAAAATTAATAAGGTCAATCACATTCTGTGTTTTCTTTACTAGCATGAAAAACTATGTGACAAAAGCAATTTAAATCAAAAACTGTCATTTCCACATTTCTGACTGTTATACTCCACTGTGAATGAAATGGTCTGAGGGAGAACTTTTACTAGAAAATTAACTCCTAAAATGACTATTTTGAATTTCAGATTCTCAGCTATTTGTCTGATGGCATTTTCACTGCTAAGCGAACAATGGAAGTAAATAAGCATATAACTTAAATGGCACTTCATAGAAATCTGGAGTATAAGTACAGTGTTGACAATTAAGTTAATGATTTATATTCTTAAGCCTTTCTCTTTTTTTCAAGGCTAGTTACTTAAATGGGACTATCTGCTTTGACTAAACTGGGATTTTAAAAGGATGCCTGATCAAATTTTTTCATTAACTAAGATCCTAGACTCAGAAATATACTTCTTAGGTATTAAGTGCTTTGACCGATATAAGATCATATTCAAATAATTAGTCTTTAGAGAAAGCTAAGCTAACTTATTACATTCATTTCTCAATTGTCTCCTTGGCAAACTGCAAGTATATGTATTTCACTGTGATAAATTAGACATTAATAAAAAATGCAAATTTTCCATAATAAATTGGTCCCAATTTTATGTCAAATGTAGCTGAGAATATCTAGTGAGTCTTCAACTATTGAAAAATCTCTCAAATCCTTATCTCCAGCCCAGACTGCTCTTGGGAGTTCCAGATCATATATAATGAACATCTCCAGCTGATTATCATACTTAACAGGATCCACATTTCATTCTTTTTCCTACCAAAGTTCATATTCTTTCTGTACTATCTCAATGACTGGCACTTCTGATACCTCCAATGGCCCGAAACTTTAATGAATTCCATCCTGGCCACCATTCACACCAACTATTAGAAAACATTTATGTTAAGATCACTAATGTTCTCCCTGCTGCATATCTAAACTTTTTTTTTTTGCTGCCTTCATCTAACTTAACTTCTCAGCAATATTCTACCTGACTAAATTAACCCTTTCTTGCTTCTTTTAAAATTTAAATTTATTTATTTTAATTGGAGGTTAATTACTTTACAATATTGTATTGGTTTTGCCTAGCAACATGGATCCACCACAGGCATACACGTGTTCCCCATCCTGAACCCCCCTCCCTCCTCCCTCCCCATACCATCCCTCTGGGTCTCCTGGCTTTTCTGATGACACATTTTGTTTCTTTTGCTACATCTTTTGTTGGCATTTCATGTACTGGGTCTCCTCTTCCAATGGCCCTTGCAATGTTGGTGTTCCTCAGAACTTTATCTTGGACTCTCTTTTTCTGTCTCTACAATACTTCTTTAGGTGATTTCCTCCATTCTCATAATATTAAATTGCATGTACATGTAGATAAACTCCCAACCTCTCTGTCAAACCAAAATATTCTTCTGAGCTCCAATTTTGTACAAACAACTGCCTATAGAACATGGCCACCAAACTATTGTATATCTCAAGTTTAGTATGTCAGACACCTAGGTTTTATTTTTCTCACTCTTCCTCACGTCGGTAAGCAGCACCATCATCCACAATGTGGGAATTATATTAGATGTTTCTTTCCTCCTTCTTCCCTGTCTCTCATCTCCCCATGTTGAATGCCATTAATAATTATTAATTTCACTTTCTAATATTTAGTTCCTTTACATTCTCACTGCAATTGCCTCAGTTCAAGTCGTTAAAATCTCTCAATTAGAGTATTAAAAAGCCTGCTAAATGCTCTCCCATCAGTCTTTCACTTTCCTACGGAAAGTGATCATTCTAAAATGCATTCTGATAACACATCGCCAACCCTAATTAAAAATGCATTAAAGGTTAATCATAGGTCATAGTAAAAAGGTCCTTTACTAGTTCATTTCAACCTGTAATCTCCATCCTGTCCTTCATGCCACATTCTCCACCCAACCAGTTAAAGTCTCACTCCCCAATGTGTGATGGTTTATCCTACTTGCCCTTGTTCACATAGTTTCATAAGCCCTGATGCCCTTGTCCTTTTGGGGAGAAAAAAAAAAAAATGGAAAACAAAACTACAAAAACTTCCAGTCCCTATTCAAATGGCCTTTTTCTCTGAAACCCTCTGAATTCATCTTTAATTATTCTTTAATAGTAAGGCTATCATTCTTTCACGACTCTAAGTTACCACATTTTAATAGAGCAATTATTTTAGATAGAGCAGATACTTCCTGCATCTACCTCTCTTTCGAAAATTGAGCTCTTTAAAGAGCCAAACCCTTTCTTCTTCATCTTGGCATATCTTAACTGCCAAGACTATGGTGGCCTGAGATGCAATACTCTCTCCCAAACAGCCATGATATGGGTCTGTCGCCTTACTTCACCAATAAACCCATACAAGGTGCGTCTCCCACTGGGTTAGCATGTATCGCCCTCCAGTGGACAACAATCACAATATCTTTTCACATTGCTACCGCTGCTGCTGCTGCTGTTGCTGCTGCTGCTGCTAAGTCACTTCAGTCTTATCCGACTCTGTGCGACCCCATAGATGGCAGCCCACCACGCTCCCCCGTCCCTGGGATTCTTCAGGCAAGAACACTGGAGTGGGTTGCCATTTCCTTCTTCAATGCATGAAAGTAAAAAGTGAAAATGAAATCACTCAGTCGTGTCCGACTCTGTGCAACCCCATAGATAGCAGCCCACCAGGCTCCTCCGTCCATGGGATTTTCCAGGCAAGGGTACTGGAGTGGGGTGCCATTGTGGTATCATCAATTGCAAGGTAAAACACAGAGGTGCTTTTTTCTTTTTTCAGAGTTTTTATTTTTATAAATACTTAACAAAAATTTACAAAATAAATTCCGTGTTTTTTCTGTAATAAAGTCACTCTAAGTTTCTTGCATTCCAACATGTCTTTTGACACCGAAAGAACACAGTAAAGTTGCTGCTAGCACAGGAAAAACTACACAACAGCTCGCATACAGCCTTGAAAGCAGTCATTATAGGAGCGTTGTGCATTAACTGAATTTTGTCAGGCAGTATTCTGTTGCAGCCCTTCTTCGCAACTGGTCTTTTCAACTAGGAGTCAATTTCTAGATCTATTTTCTGATTTCCTATGTAAGAGACAGTTCCCGGATTCTTCCTTTCTACTACCTTCCACAGGAGTCTTCCCCATTAGTTCTGCTCGTAGGCGCTGTTCATAGCACTACCCAATCCTATTCCCTGACCTATAGCCAGTTGTGATCATCACACACGGATTACTATGTCTATACAAAATGAAAAGCAAAATCAGGTTGCATAATACCACAAACACTAATAAAGCCTTACATAAGAGTAACAGAAAAACTATTATTCGGGGGAAGTGGCAGGGTAAAGATGGGCAGGTCATCCTGTGCCGCCTGCGATGGAAAAGAGAAAGAAACGGTGTTCTGAGATCTAACACGCTGATCGTTCTTGCGCTTCTGCTCAGCCATGTCTGACCCTGTGTGACCCCCTGGACTGTAGCCCGCTAGGCTCCCCTGTCCATGGGGTTCTCCAAGCGAAAATACTGGAGCGGGTTGCCATCGCCTCCTCCAGGGGGTCTTCATGACCCAGGGATGGAACTCGTGTCTCCCGCACTGGCAGGTGAATTCTCTACCACTGAATCACCTGGGAAAACCTACAATATGCTTACTATTATAAAACATCATCCAATTGCAGAATTTCATGAAGAAACTTCTGCTGTAGATCTATCTCCTTCCCCCAGATACTTTTTAATTTGGAGCAAGTACCAAAGTATCAAAAGGAAGATGGCAACTAACATAGCCAATGTTAGAGGAAGTTCACACCACTAGCTTAGAGACAGTGAAAGCAAACTGCTGGTTATATACGTGTTCACATATATACAGTAAGCTAGCTCTTCCAGTCATCCGTTATGGAAACAGAGCTTTTATAATATATTAATACTAACTTCTAAAAGCCCTACATTGATTAAACAGAAAACCTCTTATAGCTACTGATATGATGCAACTTTATCCCCAGTGAATAGCAAGAAAAAATAAGTGATGATTTATTACAGAGCTTCATGAAATGTTAAAGAGAAAACGATATCAAGGCAGTTAGCAAATTCATAAACTATAGCATTAAAAATGCCATGAAACAAAATGCCTAGGTTTGAATCATTATTCCCTCATTTATTATTATCTGTGTTATCCTGGGCAAGTTATAGAACTTTTCTGTCCCTTATTTTCCTCATATATAAAATAGGATGAATAAATAGCAACCTCAAGGAGTTTATTGAGAAGACATAATGAGTTAATGCATGTAAGACAATTATAACAATACTCAGCACAGAGTAAATGCTATGGAAGTGTGAATCTTCATTATTATCATTTCGTCCCCAGCCTCCATTTGTGAGTTTATTTAAATTGGATTTTCTTTTTAACGTACAAAACTGCAATCATTCAGCAGAGGTCAGAAACTATGCAGATTGCAATTAAGGAACTACGCAGATTACAATTAAGGACACAGTATTTTGAAGTAAGGGAGTTCTGAAAAAAGAGAGAAAATGCTGAGATACAGTTCAGATTCCAGTGATATTGACATAACAATTATAGTAAATACAACTCTTCAGGTTAACATTTCCCTTATTCCCAACAAAGACAAATAATTAAGTACTTTTAGTGGAATCAGCTTCCTGCTAGCAAAGGAAAGGTAAGGAGGCGCGGGTGAAGCAGCACAGAGCAGGAGGCGTGGCAGGAGACGCTCCACGGGGAGGCCTGCGTGAAGGCCAGCGGTCAGCACAGCGCTGCCCAGCACACGGCCTGCCTGGGTAACAAGATCCGTAACAGAAGCCCTGGCCCTGCGCTGCCATGCCCCTAGACGCAGCTTCTGGGGCATATCAGATGGAAAGACTGCCATCTTCCAAGCCTGGTATAAGTTGTTTTTTCTACTGCTTAGCTTTCTACTTTCTCTAGACTGAAATGGTCCTTGCCCCTTTGTTAAAGTTTCAGTATGAGGGAAGAAATACTGAGCAGGCCAGAATTCACTCAGTTCCTCACTCACGTCCGACTCAATGGACTGGGGCTCACCAGGCTCTTCTGTCCATGGGATTCTCCAGGCAAGACTGGAGTGGGTTGCCATTTCCTTCTCCAGGGCATCTTCCTGACCCAGGCTTCAAACCTGGATCTCCTGCACTGCAGGCAGACTCTTTACCATCTGAGCCACCAGGGAAGCTTCAAATTCACTTTAGGGCATGTACCAATGACTGACATTTATGTAGAAATGTAGACAAGTTATATAAATTTAAAGATGGGCTTGTGTGTGCACCTTATATAAGACACTAAAATATGTTGGTTATGCTTTTATATACATATGCCCAGGCATGACTATACATGTTTTAAAATCCCCATGTGATACCATTTCTAAAAGACAAAAAAAAATATGACAAGAGTTTTAACCATTACTACTTCAAAATCTCAAGTAATAAACAAATGCAACTAAAACAGTTGCTTTTAAACCATCTTATATACATTCCAGAGGCCCTACAAATTAATTTCTTACAAGTTCACTAAAAAAAAAAAAATTAAGCTGTATTAGATTCGAGTTAGCATATCTCAGTTGTAATATACTTTCTTTCCATATGTGCTAGAATGCTGTTCGAAAAGATTATCATAAGAGAATTTACATTATCTTCCTGAATACAATTCTCTCATGCTTTCACAAAGGTAGTTGTCATACTGTGCTAAAACACCTCTGCTAAATTGTAATGAAGTCAAATGCTACAACTGAACATTCATCAATGATCATGAATAAAGTTGGAAATCTCAACCAATCCACTGAAGATTCAGATCTGGTGCAAAGTTTACTGGGTTATAAAAGACAAGGAAATAATTAACAATTATAGTTGCTTTACTAATTCCACTTATTTTGTAGGACCAAATTATCAGAGAAACAGCTGCTTAAAGTGACAAGCATTAAGAAAAGAATAAGAAGGCCTTTTAGTATCTATCATAAATAATACAACCACAGGAAGAACACTTTAAAAGTTACATGAACATTTTTGTCACATATGTATAATCCATTCTGCAACTTCCCAATAATTAATAGACACTAACTTTACTCTCAATTCCTAGAAAAAGATGATGCATAGAATTTTTCAATTTCTTAGATAGAGGGTATTATTTCTATCTGGAAAGCAGACTTTGAAATATGGTGCTTCCAGCTATTTAGTAGAAGATCCGAAAGAACGGACCTACATTTCTTTCTGAACTTAACAGGGTTTTTATCAGTATACTTTCGGTGTCTCTCAGGAACAAAAAGAAGGTAAAGATCTTCCTTAGATCACAGATTTGGCTGGGATGAGAATAAAATTCTCTGTTCACCAGAGCAAAATTGTTCATTTAGTAATTAATTCATACCTAGTACTCAATATGATCTCAGTCTAGAGTAAATCAAAAGAAACACTTAAAAGTGCAATGTTCATTTCACCAAATAGTTAAACACAGAGAATAAAGTAAAGGTTATCTTTACAGTCAAATCAAGAGGTACAAACCCCTAGAGTTGAAGCCAAGGTTAATGCCAAACAGATATATTTTATATCCATACATCAACACTGAACTAATTCAAGCTGAAATTCCTACCTCTGGAAATATTAGCATAGTATATCCAAAGATGGTTTTCTCTTGATTATTATATTAGTTTAAGCCTCTGACCACCATTTCTGTCAACACCATCTCTCTCAGTCTTTTCTGCTTCAGTGGCTAGAATAGGAACTTGCTGTTCAGTGCTTTATTTGGCTCAAGTTCCAAATCTACGAGTGATCAATGACTCCTGGTGGTTTTTGTTATCCTACTGTACCCAACCCATCAACAAGTCCTGCTGGCTTCTGCAGATATGTGTTTTAAATCTCCCAATTTACATTCTTTAAAATGACTGCCCTTAACCATCACATTTAATCATCCACGTAAGGAATTCTCTACCACATCACTGTATTTTATCATCTTTAGAATATATAATAACATCTGAAATTCATGTTAATTTAATGGTATGTTTATTATTTTAGGCTTCCCAGCTGGCTCAGTGGTAAAGAATCTGCCTGCCAATGCAGGAGACAAGGGTATGATCCTTGGGTCAGGAAAATGTCCCGGAGGAAGAAATGGCAACCCACCTCAGTACTCTTGCCTGGAAAATGCTATACACAGAGGAGTTTGGTGGGTACAGTCCATGAGGTCATTATTATTATATTGTTTCTGTTAGACTGTAAGTTCCCAGAGCATTAAGATCACATTAATTACAATATCCCCTCCCAACACCTCCGTCCAAGGCTAAATTTTGGCACAGAGTAGTTGCTTAATATTTTTATTTGTGAATATAAGAATGTAAAGAAAAACAAATTTACTGATTATTATTAAGGAACGCATATTTTTAGTGTTAAATATATACTTCTTGAAAATAAATTTTAAAAAAAGTCTGAGAAAATATAAGCAGTTCCCTCAAAAAAAAAATTCCATTACAGTATTAATTTTGTAAACCAAATGCTATAATGAGGTGACAAGCATATCAGTCTTTCTTATGAATTTCCTTTGATTGGATACTCTTAACTGCTGCCGTTTTCACTCTCATTTTCAAATCACAGGTCGACTCCAAAGTCCACTGGAACTTTCTTATCATACTGAGTTTTAGGAAGCAACAAGAGAACTCAGATAAAAATAGGGCAGAAATGTGAAAATAACTAAGCAGATAGTTTCTGGAAAATACTGTCCATCATAGAATACAGCGGTCCAGTTAACACCTACCAGTTTAAGTGTGTCTACCCAACAAAAATATAATTTAGATCCTAGGAAATCCTAGTAGAAAAAAAATAGCCAAAATGCAGGAGTACAAGGCTGCTGTCATGAAAAACAAGATAAACAAAATCCTCTTCCACCACTGAGAATTCAGTGACTTCTTCACGGGTCACAGGGCTAATGGAACAATAAGTATTCTGAGAAAGCTAGCAGTGTAGAGCATATGATAGAAATTCAATACATATTTATTGAATGAGCAAATAAGACAAGGAAGACATAGCCTCAATGGCAGTTCGGAGAAACTGCTAGAATAATGCTGTTATCTCATTTCTACTGTAAATTAGTCTCCATGTAGGCCACTTATTGATACCTGCATATGGAAATATAGCTCCCAATACCCAAGCCTCGGTGGACTCAAGATTTGGGAAATATAAATTTGTCACTATGTTGACTATGCAAAGTTATCTGGGTTCACTGGGAGAGAGGAGATGTACATGTGTGAGGTAAATATGTGAAAGCAGGACCATTTTAGAAAGTTTAGTTATATTGAATTTATACACATTATTATCAGGAAGGTTAAAAAAAAAACATGTCATCTTTCACTAAAATTTAGTCTCAAAAAAAATCATTGCTTAGTAATGGAGATTAGCATTGAATAGCTCTTGGAAAATGCACTGTCATCAACTGGCAAATTCTGTACACTGGTTAGCATAATACAATAAGCCTATTAGGTAGTGTATTTAACTTGTAACTGGTGCCTTCACTAAAAGTTATTAGTACATCAAAATACTGTCTATTTTGACTGGCAAAGATCTGTCCAATGTTACATGCGCCCCAGTTCTCCACCTCTATATAGTAAAGGAAAAAGGCTGCTTTAACTATAGATTTCAGGGCACACATCCTAAAGAGTGAAAGTATTACTAAAACAGCCATTGCTTAAATTTTCTATTTCTATTATTCAGATATACTAATATAAATAATAAAGCAGAGAATATTTTTCATTTCTTCTGCAAAGATCACCATGATGGACTGTAACACGGAACTAAACTACTGATGCTCCATATGCAGTCATGCCACAGACTCCAATATCCTGGCAACTGTGCTAGCTTCCGCATGGGAAGTTTAATTGGTTTCAAGGTGAATATCCTTAATGGCAGCATTCAGGATAAGATGTGTTCAGAAATATTCAAAGCAACTTGATTCTAGGTAATTACTGATAGATTTCATTATTCATAGTGTGCAACTATCGATATGCTACAAATGCATACATTATTCATAATACTGATGTATCAAATCCCATTTATATAACCTCTTTCACTGATTCAAACTTAAAATAATTTATGTAAACCCTCTAATCAAACCTTAATTCAAAATTGGGAAGTGCAAAAAACTTGAAGGGAATGCCCATTGGACACTAAACATTGTAGCAGGCCAGTAATGATGGGTATTTAATACATGACTTATTAATATAAATGATCAGGTTTCATACAAAAAAATGACATAGCATCATTTCAATTTAATATATATTTCACAAAAATTATTATAAAATTAAACTTTACAGTCTTCCAAATGGTTTACATATTTTCATTAAGTTCACTAAAGCTTTCAGTTCAAAACAGTATAAAAAATATTTGTTGATAAGTTGATATATTGATTCCTTTCAGTCAAAATACATGTCATGCTTGCAACTGTTACACAGTCACTTTCTAGCAGACATTTGGAAATGACCTTGAAACTCAAAACCCCACACTTCAAAAGACTATTAGGAAAGCATTAATCTTTACATTGTAGGTGTGAAAAATAATTTAGCTCCCTATATTTCTAGAAGTCAGATGAACTGGAGGCCTCGAGGAAGAGAGAACATTACTGACAGCATCTAACCCGTCCCTTTCTTTAGGGTAGGGAATAATGATCAATATATAAATAATATATCAAATGCAAGACACAGGGATATCTGTTAAGAATCCTCAGCTTTTAATCGAACAGTGAAATAAATTTGCAAAACATCTTATAGTAATGTCTAATAAAGGAATTCTGAAACCTTTCCTATAGAGCATTTATAGTGGGAAAGACTTTTTGCTAAGAATTAATACACAATAATCAAGACCATCTCCATGGAAAAGAAATGCAAAAAAGGAAAATGGCTGTCTGGGGAGGCCTTAAAATAGCTGTGAAAAGAAGAGAAGCCAAAAGCAAAGGAGAAAAGGAAAGATACAAGCATCTGAATGCAGAGTTCCAAAGAATAGCAAGGAGAGATAAGAAAGCCTTCCTCAGCGATCAATGCAA
>SJYT01064956.1:0-13170 GCA_006410635.1 Cephalophus harveyi | reverse complement strand
AGGGAGGCCTGGCGTGCTACAATTCATGGGGTCGCAAAGAGTCAGACACGACTGAGCGACTGAACTGAACTGAACTGACGACAATATTTAATAGCCAATTCCTGTTGAGTACTAACTATAGTGCTGCATGGGGAGCATCTACTTATTTTCTTACACCTTAGGGATTAGTTGTTATGCTGCTGCTGCTACGTCACTTCAGTCGTGTCCGACTCTGTGCAACCCCATAGATGGCAGCCCACGGGGCTCCCCTGTCCCTGGGATTCTCCAGGCAAGAGTACTGGAGTGGGGTGCCATTGCCTCCTCCGATTAGTTGTTATACACCCCCATTTAAATTTTTTGTTTATTGATGACTGTATCAGTCATCAGTGTCATCAATGTCATCCATCATCAACATGCTGGGTCTTCACTGATGCTCATGGGCTTTCTCTAGTTGCCGCGAGAGGGGGTTGCTCTTTGTTGCGGTGCGCAGGCTTCTCATTGCAGTGGCTCCTCTGCTTGTGCAGCAGGGACTTTAGAGCATGTGCAGGCTCAGTAGCTGTGGTGCCCCGGCTTAGTTGTCATGAGGCATGTGGTATCTTCCTGGACTGGGGATCAAACCTGTGTTCCTTGCATTGACAGGTGGATTCTTAACCACTGGACCAACAGGGAAGTCCAACCTCATTGTTTAAAGTGAGGAAGTAGAGACTCAGAGGTTCAGGAATATTTTGAAAGTGACAGAGCTAGAAAATGTTGATGCTGATACTGAAATCTAAGTCTCTGTCTAGATTATTTTATTTGACATCAACTCTTCAGTGTTTTGTAAAAGTTCTTGCTCCTCAAGACAATGAAAGTTTACTGTAAAGAAAGCTTCTATCTGAAGGTTCCAGAGTGGACTGTACTTGGTATTTCTGGCTCCACATCAGTACTGATTTAGATTTCCATCCACATAACAAACAAAAACAAACCAACCGCTAGTGTGTTTACCTTTTTGACAACTTAAGATAGTATATAGCTAATACAATAGACTTTCCTTTGGGACTTTCCACTTTTGGAAGTTTTCTTCACTGACCGTGGATTGTTATTGGAACTAGATACAAGTCATTCAGCACACAGCATGTGGCACATAGGATACCTTCATTTAGAATTTTTTTTCAATGTTAAAACTAAACAGATAAATTGGCTTCTCATGTAAGTAGGCATGAAAAATCCAGCCTATTTCCATAGAAAAATGAAACATCTGCTTACAACTGGGATGAAATACATCAGTCCTAATCTCTATCTTTATAGGGTTCCCAGGTGGCTCTAGTGGCCAAGAACACACCTGTCAATGCAAGAGACTTAAGAGACATGGGTTTGATCCCTGGGTTAGGAAGATCCCCTGGAGGAGGGCATGGCAACCCACTCCAATATTCTTGCCTGGAAAATTTCCATGGACAGAGAAGCCTGGCAGGCTATGGTCCACAGGGTTGTAAAGAATTGGAAACAACTGAAGCGACTTAACACAAACACACACAACCTCTATCTTTAATCCCTACCCAGTAGATGGTCCATGTTGAAAATCACCTGCACGCATGTGTGCTAAGTTCCTTCAGGCGGGTCTGATTCTGTGTGACCCTATGGACTGTAGCCTGCCAGGCTCCTCTCTTCAGGGATTCTCCAGGCAAGAATACTGGAGTGGGTTGCCATGCCCTCTTCTGGGGAGAATTGCCTGCAGGTAGTGTTTAAAATATAGATCCTCTGCTCCACTGTGTTTTACTGAACTGGGATTCCAGATAGTTGCTGTTCAGTCGCTAAGTCCTGCTCAACTTTTTGCAACACCATGGACTGCTTCTCTGTCCTTCACTATTTCCATGAGTTGGCTCAAATTCATATACACTGAGTCGGTGATGCCATCCAACCATCTCATCCTCTATCATCCCCTTCTCCTCCAAATATGAATTTTAAACAGAGCTTTCCAAGGGCTTTGTGTGCTGAAGTTTCAACTCTACCTACCTAGCCCCAATTTTGCTGAGAAGTTGTTAATGGGTGGATTTTTTATAGATGGCCATATCTTAGAACAGAAGATCTAAGTTGATTAAATTAATCAAAGGCTAGGCTATTGCCTAGTCAGGACTTTGGCTAATCAGAGTGAAGCTGATTAGGGCACAGAGGTTAATAAAACCCTAGTTGGTACCCCCTTGGGCCAATTATTTGACATATTCCTTGACCATGGGCCTCTGCTAGTATTTTTATCTGTAGGGAAGTGATAAGGAGATGCAATAGAGTTTTTCTCACCTTTATCAGCTCTGCCACTTAGTGAGTGAGCTTGAAGTTGTTCAAGTTCATGATCCTTGGTTCCATGGGGATAATGATAGTTATTGGGAAGACCCAATGAGTTACCGTGACAGCGTAGAGTAAGCAGGGACCATAAGAGGTACGTGTCGCTGGGGGTTAATGTTAGTACAAACCAGTCCCTCAGCAGAGTGGCACACACTGAAGCCTGGAGCAGTGGCTGTGACCCCTAAAGCAGGACTTGCCTGGCTTCAGGGAACATCTCAGCCTGAGACTTGACTTCTTGAGCATTCCATGCAGCTGTTTCAGCAGAAAGAAAAAGCACTAATGTTTCCTGTGAATAGTCTCCATGTTCATTTAAAAAAAAAAAAAAAAATCTCTTTAGTCACTGTGGCTGTCTCTTTCCTGCTTTCTTTCCTTTCTCCTCTGTCACTTAGGCTGGAAGTTCACTTATTTGCCTCTGAATTCCTAATAACCTGCTCTTTGAATGCTTCCTTTTGGCTAGAACTGAAATCCCCTCAGCAATGTGGCTAGATCCTCTATGTAAAACTTCCTTCCTTTCTGCGCTCCTATTTATAACTCAGTTTCATTTTGGCTTAGATATGGGGGTTTCTCAGCCAGTTAGGGCATTTCCGTAGCCTCATAAGTACCATAACTTCTGTGACTTTTGTGGCTGAAATGACTATTTCCTCTAGTAAGTGGATGTTCCCAGACTTACTGTAACTTTAAATAAGGCAGAATAGTTTCGATTTTCAGAAGTTTAATTCTTCTTTGTCAAATGTGAGACACAGTTGTAAAAATAGTCAAGGCTAATGTTCACGTGTGTGTACCCAAGGGCTCCTGTGTATACTCACGTGTGTTCTTGTAGTTCCTTCTGAGTCTCAGCGTCTCAGAAGACACTCTCATATAACGTACGTCACCAACTGATTCATGAGAGTAAATGGAGCTTAACAAATAAGGGGAAAGGCCTCATTTTAATAGCTGTGAAAGAAGCTTAGACTAAAGTAATAACTTTTAAAATCTGTTAAACCAGAAGACATATTAAAAAGTGACTATTTAGTGTCTGAAAGTGAAGCCGCTCAGTCGTGTCCGACTCTCTGTGACCCCGTGGACTGTAACCCACCAGGCTCCTCTGTCCATGGGATTTTCCAGGCAAGAGTACTGGAGTGGGTTGCCGTTTCCTTCTCCAGAGGATCTTCCCGACCCAGGGATTGAACCCAGGTCTCCCGCATTGTAAGCAAGACTCTTTACTGTCTGAGCCACCAGGGAGTCATATGACTTGATATTTGCTGGTGGGAGAAAAGGCAAATTGTCCCAACTGATTCACCAAGCAAAGTGGTGCTGGGTATCAAAAACCTGAGCTGTATAACATGGAACTCTGCTCAATGTCATGTGGCAGCTTGGATGAGAGGCGAGTTTGGGGGAGGATTGGATAGGTGTATATATACATATGGCTGAGTCGCTTCGCTGTTCACCTAAAGCATTACAACATTGTTAATCGGCTGTACCTCACTACAAAATAAAAAGTTTTAAAAAAAAAACCCTGAGCTTTCTGACCAACTGTCCTCACCCCCAGCTCCTGTCACCCTTCCCAACTCAGTTATTTCATTTAAAATACTCTATTCTAAGGAAATGTTCTAATTTTGAAATGATCAATTTGAAAATATGTATCGTAGCATTATTTGAGGTGTCAATTTTGGAAACAATCTCCACGCCTAAAGTGAGATCAATTCATCTATACACTAGAATCCTTCACTACTTGGCCATAATAAGGCCATTAAAATCTCTATAGAGAAGAAATAATAGTGGGAATATTTGTATAAAATGAGGAAAGACATCAGGATACCAAAATATATATGTGGAATGAATATAACCTTGAAACTATCAAAGGAAGTATCAAAGAAAATTCTTAATATCAGTCTTGATAATGGTGTTTATGTGATGAGATTATTGATCACTTGTATTTTTATTTTTGTCTAAATTTTTATGAGCATATTTTTTTACTGTGCACGTATGCTAAGTCGCTTCAATCATGTCTGACTCTTTGTGACCCTGTGGACTGTAGCCCACCAGTCTTCTCTGTCCAAGGAATTCTTCAGGCAAGAATACTGGAGTGGGTTGCCACGCCCCTTTTTATTGTAGGGAAACTCAGTCCAAGATTACCCAATACGGCTATTTGTGTTCACTTGTAGGTTTTTGGTTGTTCACGTCATGTGGGCTAGTCCATATTCATGGCTTTCCCCAAATGCCTGTTACCATGGAGGTCACATATTCCAAGATGGAAGCACCCCCGTTTTTCAGCATTTCCTAAATGTTGCAGATGCAGTTTTCAAGGCTCTCTCTGTCTTTGAGAACTGAGTACTTATCACTTTTGCATTTCCTTGGCACATAAGAGAAGCCTGAATCCTTACTGGATTTATCCTTTGAGTCTTGTCTCTTCCTAACCTCCTTTTACTTTCTCTGGTCCAAAGAATTTGCAACTGGAGCTGATTTTCTCTTAATATTATGTTTTTAGACAATGGGCCTTGCTTGGGATATAGAAAACCAAACCAGCCCTACAGATGGCTGTCCTACAAACAGGTAAGTCAGGCCCATGATTTTGGATACGTTCTTTTGCTTATGTGGTATCCTGAGCTAATTTGTTCTCTCTGGAGTCTTGATTGCTTTTTCTCTCTCTCTCTACCTCTCTCTTTTGTAGGTGTCTGATCGAGCAGAGTACCTGGGCTCCTGTCTCTTGCATAAAGGACACAAACCATCACAAGACAGCTTTATTGGCATCTTTGCTCAGAATAGGCCAGAGGTAACTGTGTTGAAATTAACTGAAAGAAATGAGTTGGGGCCAAGTCTAAAGACTTTAAAGTGAAAGTGAAGTCGCTCAGTCATGTCCGACCCTCAGCGACCCCATGGACTGCAGCCTACCAGGCTCCTCTGTCCATGGGATTTTCCTGGCAAGAGTACTGGAGTGGGGTGCCATTGCCTTCTCCACAACCAGGCTTGGGGATCCTACTCCAAATCCAGCACTCTGACTCTTGATGAAGACTTATGAAAGCTGTTTAAAGACCCAGACTCTTTAAATATTGTTCCAGCTGAAGGAGTTATAGTGCAGGGCCTCTTTAATCTTGGCTGAATGTCTGGCGGTATTTGCAGCTGACTGGGCTTCTCTCATGTTCCCAGTTTTGTGTCATTTTAAGCCAGTCTGTCTGTCATATGAGGAAAATAAGGAAGCTGTGAGGGGACTGGCAAATAAGAGCCTAAGGATGACGTGGAAAGGGATGAATTGGTATTAGAATTGGAACTTGCACATTGTCCCTGAACTAGTAACCAAGGCATCCACTTCTCCTGAGACAAGCTGTAGCCATCTTTCCACAGTGAGTTGAAAGCAGATTTTAGACATTACAATGATTGGAATTAAGCTTATCTCCAAGTTCAGGTGAAGTCATTAGACCCAATATCCTCAGAGAAAAACCTTGGTGTGTTTTGGAGTAGTTGCATGACATATGTTTACCCAAGCCAGTTGTTTAACTGAAAATCCAAGGTGGGGGCAGGCCTGGCTGCACTTCTGGGTGCATCTATATACTTCATCTTCCTTTAACCCAGCCTCAGAGATATCCTTGACTCTAGTTCAGGAACTTAACATCAAACCTGGTATCTTAGTCTATTAGGGCTGCCATAAAAACAATACTGCAGACTGGTGGCTTAAACAGCAGAAATTAATTTTCTCACAGTCCTGGAGTCTATTCAAGATCTCCAGTTCAAGATCAAGGTGTCAGCAGGTGTGGTTTCTCCTGAGGCCTCTCTTCTTGGCTGTAGACAGCTGCCTTCTCTCTGTGCCCTCACTTGACTTTTTCTCTGCCATTCCCAGGGCGTCTTCCTCTTCTTATAAGGACAGTAGTCATATTGGATCAGGGTCCCATCCTTATGAGCTCTGTGCTGTGCTGTGCTTAGTCACTCAGTCATGTCTGACTTTTTGGGACCCCACGGACTGTAGCCCGCCAGGCTCCTCTGTTCATGGAATTCTCCAGGCAAGAATACTGGAGTGGGTTGCCTTGTCTTCCTCCAGGGGATCTTCCCAACCCAGGGATCAAACCCAGGTCTCCCACATTGCAAGCAGATTCTTTACCATCTGAGCCACCAGGGAAGCCTAAGAATCCTGGAGTGGGTAGACTATCCCTTCTCCAGGGAATCTTAACCAACCCAGGAATCGAACCAGGGTCTCCTGTATTGCAAGCAGATTCTTTACCAGCTGAGCTTTATGATCTCATTTCACCTTAATTCTTTTTAAAAGGTGCTATCAACAAAAACAATTGTCTTGGTGTTAGGCCTTTGACATGAATTTAAGGGGAAACATAATTCAGTTCATATTGACATTTAAGACCCACCATTATCAGGTTCTGACCCATCAGCCCAATTCACTTCCTGTCACTCTTTATGCTTTCTGATGTATGTGTAGTCATGTCATGCAATCCTGCTTTGTTCATTCACTTCCTTCATCCTTCTCTGTCTCCATCTCCATACCCAAATCCTACCTGTCCTTCAGAGCCCTGCCCAATTTCCGTCACTTTTCCCAAAGTAGTTCCAGAGAGCCTTACTCCTCCCCTGAGAGTGACTCTGTTTCCTTAAGACTCCCTAATGCTTTCTGTAACTTTTATGGATAGAACTTATTACACTCTACCTTTGTTTTATAGTTGTCTCGGTACCCACCTTATCTCCTTTATTTAATTATATTTTATAGCATCAGCAATGGCAGTCCCTAAAGCATCACACACAAAAAAAGAGATTTGAGGGGACTTCCCTGATGGTGCTGTGGTTAAAACTCTGTGCTTCAAATGCTGGGAGTCTGGGTTCCATCCCTGGTCAAGGAACTAAATTTCACATGCCACTACTAAAGTTTTTTTCTTTTAACACAGAGCCACCAAATAAGCCTTTGTTGACTAAATGACTGAATTAACACACTTTGTCGTCAAAGCATATGCTAGTCCTTATTTGAACATCTCTCCATACAGTGGGTCATCTCTGAATTCGCTTGTTACACGTACTCTATGGTAGCTGTGCCGCTGTATGATACCTTGGGAGCAGAGGCTGTCATATACATCATCAACAAGGGTAAAACTTTGCTATTACATTTTAACTTGATTCTTTCTTGATGCTGAGTAGTTCCTCATTATTGGTTTTTGTTAACAGACTTAGAATGCTATGATCAGAAAAATGCTCAAGTCTCTCTTATCCTGTAGCACCTAGGATATAATTTAGAGGGAAGTTATAAAAAGCCCATGAATCAGGGATATACTCAGAAGTTTCAGTGAAATGCTTCAAGGTGGCATAATATGACAATATAGTTTGGCAGTGAGCTATTTTCACTGGGCACTCTGGATGAAAGGCCGCAGAGTGAGTGAATAAATCACTTAATTGACTGTATCACTATGAAACTACTGGTTTAATTTCCTACTCTTGTAAATCGAAATGAGTATAGTTCACCAGCATGTACCAATGTCCATGGTGAGTCTGTAGACAAAATGACTCTTGCTAGAGAAACAAGTTCAAGTTCAATGGGCAAATAAGAGATATACTAGATGTTACCTTCCATCACAGAACTGGTAGATTAAGTGAGTAGATCTGTTGGAACTATAGAGTTAATCAGAAAGTTTCGATTTATGTAAACAAGTATCAAGGCAATTGCTACCATTAAAAGTCATAAAATGCTTGTCTGCTAAAATCCTACTTGCCCTTTCCTTCCCCTTTTAATCCCTCCTCCCCATGCCCCCAAACAAAACAAAAGGACAGAGCCACATATGTGACCAAGCATGTTGTCTGTATTCTTAACCTGAAGGAATTTTCTGGCTCCTCTAGAAACTATAAACGGTTGGCAGTGTGCAAGGAAACTAAGTGCTTCTGTTTCAATTAAGTTTATTTTATTGTCAATGGAATGTTTCAGATTTTATACATTATAAATCTGATTTACAAACATAATCTCCTTTAGGGATCCAGTAGTTTTGACATTTTCGAAAGTCTTTTCCTCTTTGCGAGAAAATCGGATGCACGGCAACACAAGAGGCTGACCTCTGTCTCTCTTTCTGCTTTCAGCTGATATCACCACGGTAATCTGTGATACACCCCAAAAGGCATTAGTCCTGATCAGTAATGTGGAAAAGGGCCTCACCCCAGGCCTGAGATTGGTCATCCTCATGGATCCCTTTGAGGAAGATCTGAAGAAGAGAGGGGAGAAATGTGGAGTTGAAATCTTATCCCTGTTTGATGCTGAGGTAGGGGACTGAAGCTCAACTGCCAGCCAGAAGGCTGGTCTCACACTGTGGGCAACTTGCAGGACTTCCATACAAGAAAGCAAGTTGATGTCCTCCAGAGGTGGCAGGGGAGGAGTCAATTACACTCATGCTATTAAGCTATGGGATCATTTCCCCAAGACAACTCAGAAAGCCTGCCAGTGGGAGAGGAAGGTCTGTGGCCAGCAGACAGACTTCCAAGTAGAGAATTTATAAATACAGAAGTAGTTAGGGGGGTGATCCTGGAACCAGGCTTCCTAGGTTCACCTTCTAGCTCCACATCCATTAGTTATGTGACCTGGGGCCAGTTGCACCACATCTTCCTTTCCCCCTCTGTAATATGAAGATGAAACCATCCCTACTTCACAGAGGAGATTTAAAGAGTTAAATGAGAGAACATAAAGTGCTCAGGACAGTGATATAATGTGCAGTAAGCCTTGAAATGTCAATTATTCATTTTATTTAAAATGATTTAGCAATGGTCCTGGAAGACTGAACCTTGAGAGTCTGATGGGAAGTTTGGACATTTGGGATCTGCACTCATAAGCTGGTATTCTAGAGAGAACTTATACTCTACCCTGAGGCTTCCATTGTGCCTGAATGTTGGCTTTTGGACCTGACCTGGGTTGGAATTTGGGTTGTATTCCCACAGAGGTGTTCACACGCAAAAGGAAAAGAGGACTGTATTTGTCCTAAGACAGTCTATCTCAACTAATGTCTTTCTTGCTTTTCTGTTCATGCAGAATTTAGGCAAAGAGAACTTCAGAAAACCTGTGGTAAGTTTTCTTCCGCCTGATCTTGAGTCTTGCCATCTTCAACTCTCAAAGCTCACAGTGGACTAAGCTCTTATGCTTCCCCCTCCAGCCTCCTGCACCAGAAGATCTGAGCATCATTTGCTTTACCAGTGGGACCACAGGTCAGTGCCCAGGAAGTTGCCCCAGATGCCCCTAGTTAGCCAAAAGCATGGCTTGAGTCACTGACTTCTGGTGGGCTGGTAAATATACTTTACAAGCAGCCCTATCCTGAGGGACTTAAAATCTAAGACTTCTGAATATGGTTGCCCACTTAGAAAAACCCAAGCATAAGCAAACACATTTCAATGAACAACCACGAGCAGTTTACATGCTATGGAATGGAAGGGCCTTAAAGATGGCTTCATAAAGTCAACTTCCTCCCCTAGCCTACCACTCTCTCAATTTAACTCTCAATTGAGAGAGCCTACCACTCTCTCAATTCAGAGAACCTACCACTCTCTCAATCATTGGAATGGCTTCACTCAGTCAAGATAGCCCAGTGGTAGATCTAAACATGCTGGGGTCCAGCCCCGGTGGATCCAGGGTAATTCGAAGGGGAGACGGAGTAGGCGTCCTAGGAAAAAACTTATTTAATTACAGATATGGAAAGAGATTAGAAATGGATAGCGTAGTAGGAAAATTAGTGGAGAAAAAGAGGCTGAATAACTTGGTTTACGTGGAATACCAATCACCACCTACACAGGCCACAGGTGTCTTTCCATTCTCCTGAAGGAGAGGAGGCACTGAGGCCTCCCCAGTCCAATCTTAGAAGCCCAGGCAAAATTAGCAGGCTTGGTGAGTACCCACATACCAGATGGGAATTCAGCCAGAAGGGGAAAGAAGAACACAGGGGAATCAGTCTTTCCAGAAACTGATCCCGTTTCTTTATTTTTNGGGGTCAGCAGACCTGACCCTTGTCACAATCAGTTGCTTCATATAAAATTACATAAAGGTCTTAGGGGTTTTACATCATCTTCTGGCCATGAAGCCTGCTGACATTTTATGGCCCTTTCTGATAATGGTCAGTCAACCAGAAAACTTATTTTTTCCAGGGGTGATTTTTTCTTAAACCAAGCGCCACCCTCCAAATAAAGTTGCATTCTTATAGGGTGAGGGTGTAATAGGTTACAATCAAGAAAGGAATTTACTTAGCCTAAGGTTTAACATGATTAATCTTAAAGGTTAATACTTATTTCTCCTATATGCTAGTTATATTCATTATAAGGGCAGGGAATATGGAGATTTAGCAGCAAATATTGGCTCAACAAATGAAAAACCCTTTACCAATAAAATTTTTAATCAACCCACTATACTATACTAATAATTTTCTAACTTCTCAAAAGAATCTGTATATAGAAAGTTTAAAGCATCTCATGCCTCTCATGGTTGGGAGGCTGTAAACAATCACATGTGGCTGGACGAACCCGCTCAGGCAGGCTAGAGAACCTACGGAGGAGTTCATAAGCTGAAACACTCTTGTCACGCCCAGGAATTTTTATTAACTGGAGCTGCAAGTTAACTCCTTCTCCGAGAGAAATGGTGATGGGGGAGAGCCCCCTGTGATGTCAGAGGTGTAGGTGAGAGCATAAAACAGACTCTGGTTTTGGGGGTAGATGCTCGGGAACAGGGGGTTTCCTGAGGCTCGATCCCGCCTTTGTGAATGCCAAAGCCTCCTTCCTCATGACCTTTGCCATGGGCGGAGTTCCTCACGCTGGCTCCCGGCATAAACAGATCATTCTGTGTCCTCTTTCTCCCCCTCTATGTAGCTACCTAGCTATTGAGGTTGAGGTGAAGTCGCTCAGTCGTGTCCGACTCTTTGCGACCCATCCATGGGATTCTCCAGGCAAGAATACTGGAATGGATTGCCATTTCCTTCTCCAGGGAATCTTCCCGACCCAGGGATCGAACCTGGGTCTCCCACATTGGAGGCAGATGCTTTAACCTCTGAGCCACCAGGGATTAGAACTGTTAATAACTTTTAATTTGAACCATAATAATCTAGAAGTTATAGCCATTCCACTGTGCCCCGTTTATAAAGTGATGGCTTGGTAATATAGTTAGATCTGAAGTCTTCACCATGAAAACAGCACAAGGCAGGGTGGGGGTCACTTGGAGTCTTCTTTTTGTTGCTATCTGAGACTGCGGCTGTGCCTTGTGTGGTAGCACAAGGCTAATAATGCAGTCAGAGTAGAGTTTCTGGGATATCAGTCATTCATAAGCAGAGTCATATACACCATTCATAAAAAGACCCAGGGACAGAAATTCCCGGCTCCATGGAACAGAAGCAAATGAGTGTAGCTTCTCGTTTCAATGCCAGAGACAACCTATTAGTCACTAACTGGATCTTTCCACCTCTTGTCTCCTACAGGTGATCCCAAAGGAGCCATGTTAACCCATGGAAATATTGTTTCCAATGCTTCTGGTTTTCTCAAATGTATGGAGGTCAGTGGTCAGTTGAAAATGAGGCCCTCATTAAAATGTCAATCTGTCGTAAGATTTTAATCTTAAAGTGAGAGGAGGCAGAGAGGGAAAAAACAGATTGAAGGCCTGAGTGTGGATGAATACCGGTACATCTTTGTCTGGAGTTTTGCCCTTTTATTTATTTATTAAGATATATATATATATTTTAATCTGGATCATTTTTAAAGTTTTTATCAAATGTGTTATAGTATTGGCTCTGTTTTATGTTTTGATTTTGGGGGGCTACAAGGTACGTGGGGTTTCAGCTCCCTGACCAGGGATAGAACTCACACCCTCTGCATTGGAAGGTAAAGTCTTAACCACTGGGCCTCTGGGGAAGTCCCATAGAGTTTTGCTCTGTTAGAGTCACTACGGATCTCCACACTCAGTGCAGTTAGAGCAGCCCTCAGAGTTACACAGGGCACGTCTGCACAATTGTATGCAGCAGTCCTAGAAAGAAGAGGTGTTTGGAAGAGGAAATTGACATTAACCCACTGTTGTCTCCTTTCCATTTCCTGATCTCTAGGGTGTTTTTGAGCCCAATCCTGAGGACGTGACTATATCCTACCTACCCTTGGCTCATATGTTTGATAGGGTTGTACAGGTAAGATCCTATATTCCTAGCAGGTGTGTGACTTGCTAGTCCCACATTTATTCCAGGGGCACCTCTGCAACGTTTGCAATCTACTATCTAATGCGAGGGCACAGGCAGCAGGGAGTTGTCACGGCTGAGTCCTCATTTGGCATCACCCCTAACCTGCTGCAGAGTCTTCCTGTGTTGAGTCTGTCTGTATCCCATGGGGTGAATGCCTGCTCCTGCCTTCACACAGCGTGCCTCCAATCCTTGGAGCTCATAGCCTGGAGCTTACTATCTATCCTGCGCAGGGAGATGAGGCATTGTTTTTTCTTTTCTTTGGGCTAGAGGTTTTGAAAAGATCTAGGCTTAAAGAAAAGGTAGTTCCCCACAGAGGGGCGAAGAAGGAACCTTTGATCCAGATAAGGTGTCCAGAGTGTTTCGGGGGAGCTGCTGACGATGGCACAGGCACTAGGGAAGAGCTGGCCTTCTGAGCATGGTCACCAAGCTTTTCAGGCTATTCTGAGGCTGGCTTGAGAACCAAAAGCAAAAACACAGATGTCATTAGGGATGGAAAATCCCCTCTCTGATCCCTGCTTAAATACCTCTTCAACCAGCTTATCTGTTGGTACATGAAATGCTGAAATGGAAGATTGGGTTACTTGGGTTAAAGTGCTCATATCTGATTAATATAATATTAATTCCAATCAGCGTGTTTTTCACATTTTCAGTCAGTTCAGTTGCTCAGTTGTGTCCGACTCTTTGTGACCCCATGGACTGCAGCACTCCAGGCTTCCCTGTCCATCACCAACTC
>SJYT01064952.1:615106-630484 GCA_006410635.1 Cephalophus harveyi | reverse complement strand
ATACTGGAGTGGATTGCCATTTCCTTCTCCCGGGGATCTTCCCAACCCAGGGATCGAACCCAGGTCTCCCGCATCGAAGGCAGACACTTTAACCTCTGAACCACCAGGGAAGTCCACATATATATATATATATATATATGAAGTTTGCTTTAAAAAATAGAGTCTTTTATTTTTGCAAAGTAATAGTAGGTTATAGAAGTGAAAATTAAAGGAGTAATAGAGGACTTAAAAATAAATTTTTTTTTTAAAAATAATGATTGTAAAAATAGTAAAAATATATCTAGGACTTTATCTGGTGTTATTGTGGGTATTGTGGGGTCAGTTCATTTTCAGATAGTTCCTTGGTCCGGCTTATATTTCTCAAGATCTATAGGCCCCTTCCTATGTAGTTGGTACTAATGACAGGGTTTTAATCTATTGCACCTGTCACTTCCAAGGCGGTTCCCTCTGTTTTAGCTTCTTCTGTTTGTTGGTCTCTTCAGTGTCTGATTTCCGCCCTGACACAAAGGGAGCGGTGGTGGACACTTTTTTTAGGCTCATTTGTTCAGTCGCGCTGTGGGGAGGGAGGGACGCTGCAAACAAATAACACTGGCGTGTGCTCGCAGTGCCTCAGCCACACTGGGCCTGCCCCCACTCACAGCGCATGCACCCTCCCTGCTCATACTGGTCAGGCTCTAGGTTGCTCCACCAGGAACCATCCGAGGCCGGCCCTGGGCTGCATGCACCTCCCAGGTCTAAGCCACTCAGGTTCAGGCACTCGGGTAGTCCTCAGAGGTGCAGACTTGGTTGGGCCTGCGTTTTGTGCCCTTCCCACGTCCGAGCAGTTCAGGTGATGAGGTGTTTGGTGAGCACGGTTGCTGCGACTTATCGCCTCCCTCGTCCCTGCCACTCGGTTTTCTGGGTGTACAACCGGCGCACCTTCTCAGGTGGATGTTGACTGTCCAGAACCCCAAAAAGTCTTAGCAAAGAAGCCTGCTTGCACTTTGGTAGATAATGTCTCTCTGGGGCTGCGATTGCCCCCTTCTGGCTCTGGCTGCCTGTCACCGGAGGGGGATGGTCTGCAGCCGGCTATCTCTGTTCAGTCCTTTGTTCTGTGTGCGGGCCTGGCGGTGTCTTAGGTTAGGGCTGGCTTTTCACGTGGTAGCTATCCCACAGTCTGGTTTGCTAGCCCAAGTTAGTTCACTCTGATTACCCTCGGGGCATTCAGGCCAGCTCCTTACTCTAAGCAATGCAGCCTGCGCCTCCCTGCCCAGCCCCTGCTTGCTAGTGGCGGGTGCAGGCGTCTGCGCTGCTTCTCCGCTGGGGGAGTTACCACTGGGCTCATAATCCGTGGGTTTTAATTGTTTATTTATTTTTCCTCCCTGTTATGCTGCCCTCTGTGCTTCCAAGGCTCGCCACAGACTCAGCAGTGAGAGTGTTTCCTGGTGTTTGGAAACTTCTCTCTTTTTAAGACTCCCTTCCCAGGACGGAGCTCCATCCCTACCTCTTTTGTCTCTTTTTTTGTCTTTTATATTTTTTCCTACCTCCTTTCGAAGACAATGGGCTGCTTTTCTGGGTGCCTGATGTCCTCTGCCAGCATTCAGAAGTTGTTTTGTGGAATTTACTCAGTGTTTAAATGTTCTTTTGATGAATTTGTGGGGGAGAAAGTGGTCTCGCCGTCCTATTCCTCTGCCATCTTAGGACCGCCCTTCATGTCCAGTTCTAACTGTTGCTTCTTGACTCTCATACAGGTTTCTCAGAAGACAGGTAAGGTGGTCTGGTATTCCCATCTCTTTGAGAATTTTCCACAGTTTGTTATGATCTCCACAGTCAAAGGTTTTAGCATCTTCAATTAAGTCAATCAGATGTCTTTCTGAAACTCCCTTGCTTAAATTGTTCATTGAAGAAGGCCTTCTTGTCTCTCCTTGCTATTCTCTGGGACCCGGCATTCAGTCGTGTATACCTCTCCCTTTCTCCCTTGCCTTTTGCTTTTCTTCTTTCGTCAGCTATTTGTAAGGCCTTCTCAGACAACCACTTTGCTTTCTTGCATTTCTTTCTCTTGGGGATGATTTTGGTCACTGCCTCCTGTACAGTGCTACAAATCTCTGTCCATAGTTGTTCAGGCACTTTGTCTACCAGATCTAATCCCTTGAGTCTATTTGTCCCCTCCACTGTATAATCATAAGGGCTTTGATTTAGGTCATATCTGAATGGCCCAGTGGTTTTCCCTAGTTTCTTTGTTATTGTTGTTCAGTCACTCATTCCTGTCTGACTCCTTGCAACCCTGTGGACTGCAGCACGCCAGGCTTCCCTATCCTTCACCATCTCCCAGAGTTTGCTCAAACTCATGTCCATTGAGTTGATGATGCCCTCCAACCATCTCATCCTCTGTCACCCCCTTCTTCTCCTGCCTTCAATCTTTCGCAGGATCAGGGTCTTTTCTAATGAATAGACTCTTTGCATCAGATGGCCAAAGTATTGGAACTTCAGCTTTCTTCAAATTAAGCCTGAATTTTGCAATAAGGAGCTCATGATCTGAGCCAGGTCTTGTTTTTGCTGACTGTATAGAGCTTCTCAATCTTTGGTTGCAAAGAGCATAATCAATCTGATTTTAGTATTGACCATCTGGTGACGTCCATGTGTAGAATTGTCTCTTGTGTTGTTGGAAGAGGGTGTTTGCTACAACCAGTGTATTTTTTTCACACTGTTGGTTAAATAAAAGAACGAAAGGGGAGTTCCCTAGTGGTTAGGATTCGGTGCTTTCACTGCCTTAACCCAGGTTCAATCCCTGGCTGGGAAATAGAGATCCCACAAGCTGCAAGGCGTGGCCAAAAAATAAAAAGAACAAAAGACAGACCACTAAGCACTCCTCAGCAGTCCAGGGTCATACACACACACATGCACAAACACACACACGTACTCCCAGCCACCCTTCACTTAGCCATGTGTCCAGCCTGGACCACTCCTGCCCCTAACTGTAACGAGAGAAACTGAAGGGACCTCTCCAGCCCTGGGAGGCAGGCTGTGCTGGGGGCCCTCTGTGGGGGGTGGGGTGCTGTGTGTGTGTCTCTCTCGGTCACTCCTGAGCCCAGGCTGGACCCGTGGGTGCTTAGGGAGGAGCTGCTGAGCAAGCCTGAGACAGTCGCTGTGCTTCCAAGGGCCATGACGGGCCCAGAAGAGGGAAAGTCCACAAGGACGGGTTTGGAAGGCTGTCAGGAAAGGCCCTGAGTGCCAGGTGTCAGAGTCTAGGCTGCCACTGTGGATGCAGAGCTGGTTGAAGTCTTTGAACAAGAGACTGGCGTGATGAAGACAGCTTTTGAGCATAGTCAGCTTGCAGGTGTGCCTGATGGACCAGAGGGGAGAGCTCTCCTCACAGGTCGCAGAGGGCAGGAAGGGGTCAAGGCAGCAGGATCCAGGAGTGGCATGAAGGAAGGGGTTGGATGGTGAGTCAGGCGTTGAGGTAGAATCAACAGGATCTGCACGCACAGAGGGATGAGGGAAGAGCATGTCCGTAATCAGCTCTGGGTTAGGAACGGTTAAGAGGGGGTGGGCCTTTACAAGAATCAGGCAGCTCAGCTCCACTCTGTCCAGAAGTCCCCAGCCTTTACCTCTGGTGCTTCTTGAAGACCAAATAAGGCTGTCAGGGAATCAGGTCTCCGAACTGGAAGGCCTGCAACTCATAAAAGGGACCCTTTTCCTTTATTTCTTTCAGAAAGAGCCCTGTTGCAGCCCCACGGGACTAACTGGAAAGGGTTCTTTTGTGTGAGTTGAGTCCCTGAATCTGAGGAGGTGGGGGTCCCTGCATGTGAGGAAAATTCCTGCAAGGATATCTCTTGAACTCCTTCAGTTTTCGCTAGTGAGTATTTGACCAAAAAAAAGTTAGTCTGTTAAATAGGGAACAAGAAAGGGGCCCATGATTAATGAGCAAATGTCTATATGATAGGATTATACTTTTTTTTTTTTTTTTAGCTGCACCATGCAGCTTACAGGACCAGGGGTTGAACCAGGCCATGTCAGTGAAAGTGCTGAGTCCTAACCAGGGAATTCCCTAAGCTCAATTCTTATTTGAGCACTGAAGTCAATTAGTAGCTGATAATATTAAGAGCCTGTTTCTAAGAAAAGACTTAAAACTTTGTTTTTCTTGAAAGTCAGAACTACATGGAATCTATATCATCTATCATTACCTCCTTCTGCATTCCCTGCCTCCCATCCCCTTAGGAACCACCCCTCAACCTTCCTTCCTGTGTCTCCACAGATACGTGTTCCATCACTGAAAGAGCAGAGAAAAAACAGGTCCTGCAAGACCACCCTCCCTGGACCCGAGCCTCACTCTGTAACCCCTGTAGCAGCCAGCCTCCTCCCTGCACTGCCTGCCTCCCGTCCTCCTCTGAACTTGCTGGTCAGACTTCACCCCACCATACCCTGCAGCTGCTTTTGCAGAGGTTAACAATCTTCCCCTAGTTGGATGGCATCACTGACTCAATGGACATGAGTTGGAGTAAACTCCAGGAGTTGGTGATGGACAGGGAGGCCTGGCATGCTGCAGTCCATGGAGCTGCAAAGAGTTGGACACAACTGAGCAACTGAACTGAACTGAACTGAACAATCTTTCCCAAGCCTGTTTTCACCCCTCTGTTACCACTTCTGATTATTCCTCCACCTGCCTCATTACTCTTTCCATCTCCTCCTTTGCCTGCCCTTTAAATGCTGATTTTCTAGCATTCAGGGGGTGTGGCCTTCTCATAGGTGTACCTGCAGGTATAGGCAGATAAAAACAGACTTCCCAAACACACACCACACACCAATGACTCAGGAATACCTTCTTGCACCTGAACTGGTCAGCTCAGCCCCAGCTCCCAGGTAGCAGCTGCTTCGCAGCCACCCAGACATTTGTGCTGCGCTGTGTCAGGGACCAGCCTGACACCACCTTTTCACCTGCCTGCCTGCTGTTTTGAGTCCTCTGCTTGGGAAAAAGTGGCACCTTCCAGGGCAAATGTGGGAGTTGTCACAGCATCTTCCTTTTTCTCAAGTCCTGGTGGCTCAGACGGTAAAGAATCCACCTGCCAGTGCAGGAAACATAGGAGGCACAGGTTCAATCCCTGGGTCGGGAAGATCCCCTGGAAGAGGAAATGGCAGCCCACTCCAGTATCTTGCCTAGGAAATCCCTTGGACAGAGGAGCCTGGTGGGCTACGTCTATGGGGTCGCAAAGAGTCAGACACAACTGAGCGACTAACACGTTCATATTCCGGTGGTCACAGTCGGGGGCCTCTCCCTCTGGCCGCCTTGTGGCTGACATGCACCCCTTGGACAGCAGCAGCTCATCCCTGCCCACCCGCTGCCTGTCCAGTCCTGCCCTTGAGCACATCGCCTACCTAGGATGGCTTCTCCATGTTATAAAGCCAGGCAACTCTGTCTGTGCTCAAACTAACCCATCTCCCAGTGGGTTAGTTCATCTCTTCTGGCACCTCTGGATCCATCTTTTCCTCTCTGACTTTACAGCAGAAACCCTCCCCTCAACACACTCACACAACAGACACAGACACAACAGACGTATTACCAAACCAAAGTTCAGTCACCTGAAGAGCAAATTCACTCTACTGACACCAGATCATGGTGAAGGAAAGTACAGCATTTATTTCAGGGCGCCAAGCAAGAGAGTGGAAGACAAGCCTCAGATCTACCCCACTTTGGTCTTTGAAGGAGGGTCTTTGTTTAAGGGGGAGAACAGAGAGGCTGGAATTAAGCATCATCTTGTGACATTTCATAATCATAGTTTCAACAGTCAGGATGTTTCTGACTTATGATTCTCTCCAAGTGATCCGTGCCTGTTAGCTCATCTTGCCCTGGAGACACAACCTGAGTTTGTACATGAATGATGAAGTATCTGTGATAGCAAATTTAGCACCTTAACCATGTCATCAACAACAGAGTATTAGTCATCTGACTGGTTGATTAGTGTTCACTTAACATGCGGTTGAGGCTTCTCAGGTGGCTCAATGGTAAAGAATCCACCTGCCAAGCAAGAGACTCGGGTTTGATCCCTGGGTTGGGAAGATCCCCTGGAGGAGGGCATGGCAACCCACTCCAATATTCTTGCCTGGAGAATCCCATGGACAGAGGAGCCTGGCGGGCTATAGTCCACGGGGTCACAAGAGTCAGACATGACCTTGCGACTGAACAACACAGGGTTGAGGTCAAAGGGGATGAGAAAGGGAATAAGGTTTTAGCTAGAGAAGTTCATGAGACTCAGTAAGGGAGCTTGGTTTTGAGGGATCACTCCAGTATTCTTGCCTGGAGAATCCCATGGACAGAGGAGCCTGGCGGGCTATAGTCCACGGGGTCACAAAAGAGTCAGACATGACCTTGCGACTGAACAACACAGGGTTGAGGTCAAAGGGGATGAGAAAGGGAATAAGGTTTTAGCTAGAGAAGTTCATGAGACTCAGTAAGGGAGCTTGGTTTTGAGGGGGCTCAGTTTCAGATGCATGCCTGCCCAGCCTTCCCAAAGCCAGGCTGCCGCTAGCCTTCATATTCCTGTCTGTGCACTCTGAGCCTCTGGAAGGTGCCACCTCTCCCATCTGGAGGCGTGATTCAGGGCTTCAGGCTTTCCAGCACCCGGTGCCATCCCACCCCTGCCCTGCCGGGAGCTCCACATGTACCCAGCTGTGAGCTGTGGGCTGTGGCATGCCTGCCCCCTGCACTCCTGGCACCTCAGCTGAGCTCCTGAGCACAGCACCTAGACCAGCATCAGGGTGGGTTATCTGATGTCTGTCATCGGATAGTCTTCCTTTCCCCGAAAGGGATGCATGAAGAATGTTCGGACACACGGCCAGTGCTAGCACTGTCGTGGTGGGTTTTGCTCCAGCAAGAGCACTGACTCCATCTCCTCTCTCTGATCCAGTGTCGAGCATCCATGGCCTTCAGGAAGTGGGCCCCCCTGATGCTCAGCTCCTGAGGCTGGATAACATGCTGCTGGCCGAGGGCGTGTCCAGGCCTGAGAAGCAAGGGAGGAGAGCATCGGCAGCAGCCAACGCAGCAACGCCAGGAGGCCATGCGAACGAGAGTGGCCTTGAGCACTCTGACTACAGGGCCAAGCTGTCCCAGATCCGACAGATGTACCACTCCGAGCTAGAGAAATATGAACAGGTGATCTTTCTGCGTGGAAGAGTTTCTATCGTGGGAATGCACATTTATCAAAGGAAGACATGGAGTACAAACTGCCTTCCCTTGGCAGCATCAAGCAGAGAGCCCCAGAGCTTGGTCTCATAGCAGAGGTGGCTGATTGGACCCCAGCCCCTTGCCATCATTTCTCAGTAGCCAGCCTGTGTGAGAGGCTCGGGGGGCTGGTCCCACCCGGGACCCTAGGCCAGCCTGCTAGGTGGTGGCCAGCTAGCACGTGTGTCCCCACCCCAGGCCTGCCGTGAGTTCACCACGCACGTCACCAACCTCCTCCAGGAGCAGAGCAGGATCAGGCCCGTCTCGCCCGCGGAGATAGAGCACATGGTGGGGATCATCCACGGCAAGTTCCGCAGCATCCAGATGCAGCTGAAGCAGAGCACCTGCGAGGCTGTGATGGCGCTGCGCGCGAGGTTCCTCGACGCCAGGTCAGGCCCCACCCCCAACCTCTGACCTCAGGAAGGGAGGCAAGTCCTGCGCTGGTTTGGGTCTGAGTTACGGGAGCCTCCCAGCCTAGGCAGGGGCTCTGACCACGGCTGTAGGTGCGGCCCTCACACAGCCTCCAGGGAGGCTAGGAAGTGCTGACCGCTGCTGTCACAGCCTCTAGGAGATCAGAGATGGGGATGAGGCCCCACGGATGATCGCCAGCTGAGGCTGTCTGTCTTCTCAGGCGTAAGCGGCAGAATTTCAGCAAGCAAGCCACGGAAGTGCTGAATGAATACTTTTATTCCCATTTGAGCAACCCATACCCCAGCGAAGAAGCCAAAGAGGAGCTGGCCAGGAGGGGTGGCATCACGGTCTCCCAGGTGATGGTCCTTTCCTGCCACACCTCCCTGCACCCAAAAGGGACACCCAGGGAGGTTCATCAAACGTGTGGCGCAGGGGCCGAACGTGGTGTGCAGCCGCAGCCAAGCATGCGCAGTGCAGCCTCGGAACTGGCTGCCTGGGCTCAGGTCCCGGACCTCAGGCAGGAAGCCATACCTGCCCTCCCACGCTCCCTGACGCAGTGGGTGTGGAGTGTGCGGTCCTGCCACCACTGAGGACGGCACTAGGAGTGATCCTTGGTGAACTGTAGTCGTTAGGGATTTTTTTTAAACCTTACGTTGTTTATTGATGTATTTGGTTGTGGCTGTGCCGGGTCTTCACCGCTGCGCAGGCTTCTCTCTAGTCGTGGCGGCCAGGGGCTCCCCTCCATTGTGGTGCCCGGGCTTCTCATCGCAGTGGCTTCCCTTTTGTGGAGCACGGCTCTAGGGCAAGTGGGCTTCAGTAACTGTGGCTCCCAGGCTCCGGAGCGCAGGCACAGTAGTTGGGACACATGGGCTGAGCTACTCCGCGGCATGTGGGATCTTCCTGGACCAGGGATCGAACCAGTGTCTCCTGTGCTGGCAGGTAGATTCTTTACCACTGACCCGCCAAGGAAGCCCGGTCCTTAAGATTTCATATCCTCGTATCAGAGGGATGTGCTGTGTTCTGTAAGATGGATGGGGTGTAAGCTTAGGAGAAGAAAAAGAACTTGGAGCAAAATTAGGACTGAAAGGGATAGACCAGCTCTTGTGCAAAAGTAGCAATTCAATTATCCATTCAGGTGTGTGCATCACTTGCTAGTTGCTCAGATAGTCCAGTGTGTGAGTCTGGGGGCACAAGACAGGCAACAGCTGGCTCCAGATGGGAAACAGAAGCGCAGGTTGGAGAAGAGACCCGGACAACTTCAGACCATATAGGGATGACTGTTCATCTCAGTGGGATTGGGGTGGGGTCGGGGCTAAGGCGAGAGCCCAAGAAATATGTCAGAAGGCCTTGTTTGTCTTACTGATTTTTATCTGTGCCGGGTCTTCGCTGCTTTGCACCGGCTTTCTCTAGCGGCAGAGAGTGGGGCTACCCGAGCCGTGCTGTGGGCCTGCTCATCGGGTGGCTTCTGCTGTGGCGCTCTACATCACGGGTGCTCCGGCTTGGGCTTAGCTGCTCTGAGGCATGGGGGATCTTTCTGGGCCAGGGATTGCACTCACGCCTCCTGCATTGGCAGGTGGATTCTTAAGCATTAGGCCACCAAGGAAGCCCTTTCCAAAGGTTTTACAATGAGAACAGTTAAGTGCAGGCCGGCCACAAGTGAGAGACCAGACCAGGCAACACCCTCGGGGCAGCGTGGGGGTCGGCACCCGCCTCTGGCCGCAGAGAGGGCAATCAGGGGCCCGGACACAGTAGGCGGGCCCACCCCCGCCCCTGGGCTGAGGGGCAGGCTGTCACCACCCTCTGCCCCAGCCCCCACCGAGTCCGGCAGCACCTTGCGGGCAGCGGCGCTCGGGAGGCCTGCAGGGTCACACAGGTGTCCTCACTCACCGGAACTGCCGTGGTAGCCTCAGCGCTTCGGCCAGAGCTGAAGCGAGGGCTGCGCCGCTAGGACCTCGAGGCCCAGAAGAAGCGGGAGCCCTGGCAGCCCATCCATCCCCAGGAGCAGCTGTCTGGAAACAACCAGATTCACTTCAGGGCCTGCCACCTCAGAGAGCAGGCGGGTCTGGGGTCTAAACTTCACCTGAGGAGAGAGTTCGTGACAAACAACAGTTTGAAAAGCACTGGCCACATCCCCACCCTCCAGCAGCAGGAGAATTCTGTCCTGGGACCCCTCCCCGCTGTGGTGGCTCCTCGGCAGAACTGGCTGACAGCTGAGTAGGGCTCCAAGTGTGGTGCAGGCTGTGAGGCTCACTTAAGGAGAAAATAGTGGAGCAACATTAGGCAAAGGGGGTTGCAGACGAGACCACGGATGTTTTCCGGAAGGATCAGCTGCAACTGCAGGCTGAGGAGGCCCGAGGGGGAAGGACAGGAGAGCTGAGCCCATGGACAGGGCAATGGGTGGAAACCTGAGTGGCTACAGCTACATGGACCAAAGGGGCCAGAGGGACCGGGCAGGGAGTGGCCGGTGACGCCAAGCTGTGGCTAGCCTTGCAGAGAGGGCATCTCGCTCCTGTCCAAGGTGCTAGGACAGACCCTGTAGGGAGGGCGGACCCCAACCTGAACCAGCTCCCCCGCAGACACCCACTCGGGAAGTCTGCTCTTCGTCCCTCTAAAATGCCAGTTGAATTCAACATGGAAAACTGCTCGCCAACGTTCTTCTGCAAACTTCAGCACAGACGTATGGGTGCCCTCCTTGGAGGTAAGTGGGAGCCAGGTGCTTACCTGGCTTGGTTGCGAGCAGGTCACACTCAGCACCGAGGGCAGGAGAGTTGAGGGCAGGGAACACACATGGGCTTTTTCTGTCCATGGTTGACATTGAGAAGATTACAGAGAGACGTTAAAGAAACGAATTTTTAAAGGAGAAAAGGTCATCCACAGTCCTGCCATGCAGTTCAGCTGTGCGTTTCTGTTCATGAAAATGCACACGTCTCATGTATGCATGAAACTGCAGGCCCAGGCACCCTACTTGGGGATACGCGGCGTTTCCGGCTGTGCACGTCTCCATGCTCATACAGCTGGGCGCCGTCCAGCCTCTCAGCCAGCCAGGGACGTTTTCCTTGTCACAGCTCTTGAGGGGAGGGGAAGGTGTGCCTGGCCTCTGGCGGTGGAGACCAGGGATGCTGCTCAGCACCCTCAGGGCCCAGGACACCACCCGCCCAGAGAGCAATCCACAGGAAGGAGCCCTGCCCCAGAGGGCTCGTGCAGACGTGCAGTCAGAGCTGGGCCCCTGGGCCGGCTCTGTGCTTACAAGATGTGTGTGACTGCAGCTCCCTCCCAACCAGCTTCGAGGACTGAAAGCTGCCTGCGCGCCACGCTCAGCTCCTTCCCCCGCTCCATCAGGTGGTCCTTTATCCTTTGATAAGTTTTGGATTCGACCGTGTTCTTTGCTTCAATCGCATTCCCAGAAACGCGGTTGCTGGTGCACCTGTCCCGCGCCGGGATTCAGTCTGTTGCCTGCAGTGAGCAGACACTGGTCTCTCCAAGCCTGTGACACGTGCCTGCTCTGCTCCCACCTCCATCCTCATCCCAGTTCCAGCAGCGCCTGGTCCTCAAGCAACGCAGCTCCTCCCTCTCTGTAAGCCACAGCGACTCCAGGGCGCCCCCAGCACACGGCAGACATTCCCCTGTGCCCAGGGTTCATCAGTGCCAGCTTCACAAGTCTTAGCCTCTCGCCCCGTCCTGGGGCCACGCGCTGTCGCTCAGCAACGCCCCCCTCCTTGCGTGTCTCATTGCTCCATCAGCTTTTCCAGTGACCTCTCTCTGTGTGTCCACAGGTCTCCAACTGGTTCGGCAACAAAAGAATTCGGTATAAAAAGAACATGAGGAAGTTTCAAGAAGAAGCTACCATCTACACAGCCAAGACAGCAGTGGACGCCACCGAAGTCAGGGGCCCAGGGCGCCAGGCCAGCCCCCCATCGATGTCCCACTCCAGTGAGTGGGACAGTGAGCCGGGCTCGGCGGCCCCCCGAGGCTGAGTGCACCGAGCCGCGTCGGGGGCAGCCGCAGGGCCCTGCACACGCCTCTCTCCTCTGCTCACACTGTGGGCTTTCCGTTCCCACTGGAGATGGTCCCCATCGAGTCACACAGCCCCGCCGGCTGTGCAGGTGCCGTGGGGACAGAAGGTGCACCCCAGAAGGCTGGTCTCCCCGCCCACACAGGCTGCAGGAGGGCTGGGAGCCGTGGGAGTCAGGTTCACGGCCTCCTCCTGACCCAGGGGCTGGTGAGTCCCACCTGCAGCGTCGCTGCGCCTCCCGGGGCGGGAACGCTGGTCCTGACCCTCTGACCCCTGCAGGCTCCTCTGGCCCGTTTCCGCTGACCGGCCCCGGGGACGCACTTATCCGCCTGCAGACGCTGGCCTGCCTCCAGCCCACCCCCCGGGAAGGCGGCCTTCTGGCCCAGGTGAGTCTGTGGCACAACCCCGAGGCCTGTGGGGTCCCCGACCCAGTGACGAGCAGGCCTGGAGCCCCCGTGGGTGGCTGGTCCTCGGGACTGTGGTCTCCACAGGCTCTCGTGAAGGGCATGACGACCAGCTGGGCCCGCCAGGCCCTCATCACGGGGATGGTGCAGGCAGGCGGAGCCCCTCATGGGCACCTCGGCACAGTGGGCTGCTCACCAGAGACCTCAGTCCTCAAAAGACTCAGTGGGCATGGCGGGCTGTACCTGTTGGGAAGGGGCCCTCCCTCCCCGAGGAGGCAGAGGGCGGGGTGGGAAAACAAGGCCCTGATGGTCTGAAGGTGCAGCCCCCAAGCTCAGAGCCGTCAGCATGCCTCACCTTCCCGGCCACCCCCTCCGCTGGCACCCAGCTGGGCCAGAGTGAAGGTCCATTTTGGTGACTGGGAAGAGCATGGGCCTCGGATCGCGACTCTCAGGATGTGCCCTCAGGAACTTTCTCAGAGTGTGGGACGCCATCCCTCTCGTGGCCTCTGGGGCCCCTTGGCCCCACTGACAGCCACGGGGGGGCGGCTAGGGGCCTGGCCCCACACTCAGGGCTGTCCTGCTGAGCTATGCAAGTACAGGTGTAACACAGCCATGCAGCAGTGGGCAGGGTCTTACGCAGCCAGACTGTTTGCTTCAGAGTCAAATTTCCCTCCTCAGTGTACCCCTCTTAAAAGCTGTGGGGAATGGATGCCCCCTGGTGCAGGGCATCCCATCACCATGGCAACCCCACAGCCCACAGTGAGCACCTGGCAGAACCAGCACTCTGATGCCACCAGGTGGCCAGTTCATCCTGCCCTGCGCTTGCCCAAGGCCCAGCGCCGCGACCGCAGAAGG
The DNA here is from genome assembly GCA_006410635.1 of Cephalophus harveyi. Taxonomy (NCBI): domain Eukaryota; kingdom Metazoa; phylum Chordata; class Mammalia; order Artiodactyla; family Bovidae; genus Cephalophus; species Cephalophus harveyi. The sequence continues at coordinate 617,607 of SJYT01064952.1, read as the reverse complement.
GGCAAGCCTGTGAGAGTGACTCAGGGTGAGGGGTCCGTGGACCGGGGGCCGGGTCCTGTCGGCCCCACGGAGTAAGTGGGAAAGCGTGGGATGTGGCATGCACACCCAGCTATGCCCCAGTCCCCTGGTGTGGGCAGGCACAGATGCTCTTCCCGAGAGAAGGTCTCCAGGCTGAGCTCCCCTGCTCCCCTACCACCCCCCACCCAGCTGGGTGCCGACTCCTCAGCCCTGAGCTGCTCCCAGGCCCACACTGGGCCCCAGCCTGTCACCTCCCAGGCCTGCCCGGTGAGCCCTCCCCTCCTCACTCATGTCTTCCTGCTGGGGTCACAGGCCTGCGGTGCCCACCCGAGGGCAGAGCGTGTCCCCCTGCGGCCAGCGTCCCCGCCCCAGGCGCTTTCAGACTGAGGCTGAGTGCAGCGGCGCTGGCCTCCCGCCTCTCTTGCCCAGCACTGTCCTCTGGCACGTGTGGGAGGTTAACAGCTGTGGGGAGAGGGGAAGGGAGCAGGGTGTTGGGCATCGTAGGGCTGGATGCAGGCAGGAAGGTTCAGCCTGTTCAGGAAAGTTTGAGAATGAGGGGGAAGAAGGGGAGCTTGTGCATCATTGCTCTCGTGGGCTGCACACAGGACTCACCTTGGGGCAGACAGCCATTGTCAACAGTGGTTTTCATGATGGTGGGGGGCCTGTGGACGAACACCCCACGGTCACGTGTGCCCAGTACATCCCCCCAGCCAGCAGCCATGGGACTCCAGTCAGGCGCGTCCTGCCGGGTTCCTGAACCTCTCACTGTCCAGCACATCTCACCACGGTCTTTCAGGGCCCACTGTTAGCTCCGGGCCTGCCTGGGTCTCCCTCCCGCTCAGAGCACGTGCCATGGTGCCCTGTCCCTCCCCTGCCAGCGCCCGGCCAGCGGAAGCCAGACCCTGCCAAGGAAGCACATCCATGTGGAGGCCAGCTGTGACCCAGGGCAGACCCCTGTGCCCCCTCGTCTCCTGGCTCCTCGCACAGTTCTCAGCACGTTCTAAGGGACGTGCAGGCTGGACGGGCCACCAGTCTTCACGGGCCCCCCTGAGTCTCTGTCTGTCTTTTCAGCCCAGGAGCAGCTGGCAGGTGAAGCGAACACCAACCGCTTCACCCGCTGGCAACCCCGGCAGTGTCACCTCAGGCGCATCTAATCAAGCGTTGGGGCGAGCAGAAAAGAGGACGGTGTGACCTGCCGCGGTTCCCTGGCCCTGGAGTTCCTTCGAAAGACCCAGAGCTGACAGCAGAGGGCGCTGCCTAAGCCGCCGGCCAGAGACACTGACTCTCCGCTTTTCAGCTGGGATTCGAAACAGCTTGAGATGCTGCTTGTTCTCCCAACTCTTGTTTTTATATTTATACATACATATATATATACACATATATAGTGACTTTATGGTTAAGACTAGGAGCTATTTCTACAAGAAATTCTGGCACCAGTTCTGCCATTAAATTTTTGAACTGATTTTAATTTTGCCACCATTCACCCCAGATTTGTTGCTGGCAGTGGCTGACGATGCAAGCGCAGTTGTGCGAGTTGTGACCTTTTGCTCACTGGTCCGTCCCGGTGCCAACTCGCCCAGACACTGCCTCCCACCCTGACTTGTGTTATGAATATGCAGTTTTGATTTAAGTCTGTTGTGAGCTCAGGGTTTTACCAGAATTAGTTTGGCACTTTTCTGTCTTCCGTTAATACAAGTTCTACCATTTTCAGTTGAAATGTCATTCGAGACAATAAACTTCCCAAACGCTTTCCTGCTTCTGTGCTCTTGAAATCCAGCTGGCCTGAGGTTCGGCGCTCAGCGTGCCCCGCCTCCCAGGCGTCCCTCGGTCCCCTCACCTGGTTCCTCCTCTGCTTCAGCCTTGGGGGCGGGGGGCCTTCGCTCTGTCTCCTCTTCCTCTTCCCCTCCCTGGGAATGAAGATGGTAGAGCTGGGGGACATCCCTGGCGCTCCAGTAGCTAAGACTCTGGGCTTCCAACCCAAGAGGCCTGGGTTCTCTCCCTGGTCAGGGAACTGGATCCCACGGGCCACAGCAGAGTTCACATGCCACACCTAGAGGTGCCCCATGCCACAGCCGAGGCCTGGCGCAGCCAGAACAAGAAGGCAGGGCTGGGCTGTTGGGAGAATTAAATGAGCCTGGACTGAGGACACCTCAGGGCCCTGAGCAAATATGTTGCATCTGCCCATCAGTCTACGTCACCAGGGCCCTGATCCCACACTACCAGCTGACTCCACGACCAGTCCCTGAGTTTCTGTCCAGAGGGTTTCTTCTCCGCACACAGTGTGTTCCAACTCCCACACGCCTCCACACAGCTCACCCCAGTTCCTGGTTCTTGACCTCCAAGCCCCGCCAAGTCTCCCTCCTGTCTCCGCCCCCTCCCCCCTGTCTCCGCCCCTCCCTCCTGTCTCAGATGTGTATAAGAGACAGGGCGGAGCCCCTCATGGGCACCTCGGCACAGTGGGCTGCTCACCAGAGACCTCAGTC
>SJYT01064952.1:596947-614964 GCA_006410635.1 Cephalophus harveyi | reverse complement strand
CCCCTCCCTCCTGTCTCCGCTCCCTCCCTCCTGTCTCCGCCCCCTCCCTCCTGTCTCCGCCCTCTGCGGCGCCACCACTGTGGTGTTGATGCTCTAGTGAGGGGTGCAGACAGGAAACGGGGTGCAGGAGTAAAAGTCCGCCGGGCCCAGCCATTCAGCATGGCAGGATCACAGCCTGCACCCCAAAAGGCGGAGCACAGTGGTCTCCAGGAATCAGAGTACCTCCGCCTCCGCCCTTCTGGCTTCCATCCACCTGCCCACCCTGACCGTCACAGCCACAAGCCTGCTGCTCTCACCTGACCTGTTACCACACTGCCCTCCATGTCTCCATTTCTGTTTGAAAACCAAGAAATGGATTTTTTTTTTTTTTCTGGCTGCACTGCACGGCATGTGGGATCTTATTTCCCTGAGCAGGGATTGAACCCATGCCCTTTGCATTGGAAGCACAGAGTTTTAACCACTGGACCACCAGCGAAGTCTCAAGTATTAGATTTGTAGTGAAGGTAATACAATTTCAGCTGACTCCATCCAGCCCCTGGCCCCTTCTCCACCGGCATCCACTGCAGACCCATTCTCAGAGTTAGGATCCTACCAAGATGGTCTGTGATGGTCTGTGTGTCCCTGCATGCATGTCCCCACTTTGCATGCCCTGCCTTTCTCTACATGATGTATCTTGGAGTGGCCACTGACTCTGCATCTGGGAAGATCTTCCTCCAGTGAGTGAGCCCCTCGTTCCTGGTACTGGATACTTAGGGTAGCTCCATCTTTGCAGCCCTGGGCCCTCACTGCCCCTCAGCTCAGCAACTCCTGAGTGCTGAGTGCTGGTCAGCGAGCCGTCCCTGGCCTGGCTTTTTGCATCGTTGCCGCCTCTTTTCTTCCTTTCAGTGCACTGTTGCAGCGCTCAGTCGTATCTGACTCTTTGTGACCCCCTGGACTATAGCCCACCAGGCTCCTCTGTCCATGGGATTCTCCAGGCAAGAATACTGGAGTGGGTTGCCATTTCCTTCTCCAGGGGAGCTTCCGGACCCAGGGATGAAACCTGTGTCTCCTGCATTTGTAGGCTGAGCTGCCTGGAAAGCCGCAGGGGCCAGCCATCAGGACCTCCCCCTGCGCCTGTGACACTTCCACTGCACACTCCCCCAGCAGGAACGGTTAAGATGCTAGGAAGCCCCAAACCCGCAGCCTGGAGTAGGGAGAGTCTCAATAGAGGCTGTTGAGCAGCCCACCCAAAAGAAGACCCCCCTCCCCATGAGCAGTCACTTCCCAGTCCCCGTCCCCAGCCCCTGACAACCATCTGCTCTCTGTCTCTGTGGATTTGCCTGTTCCAGACATTTCACACACAGAGGCTCACACAGCATGAGGCCTTCTGTGTCCCGCTCCTTCCATTCGGCCTGTTTCCGGGTCGAGCGGGGCGCCCTGAGCCACAGGGAGACTGGGCGGGACATCACAGAGGGAGGGCAGCTCAGCTCTGATCTGGCAGCTTGGTGTGTCCACACAGCTGGGCAGAAGAGTCGTGTTCAGGATAGAAATGTGGAAGCCGGGACAAGGACTTACTGTATAGCGCAGGGAATTCTGCTCGATGTTATGTGGCAGCCTGGAGGGGAGGGGAGTTTGGGGGAGAATGGATACATATATATATCTGTGGCCGAGTCCCTTTGCTGTTCACCTGAATATCACAACATTGTTAATTAGCTATACACCAATGCAAAATAAAAAGTTTTTTTAAAAATTAAAAGAACTTCTTTTGTAAAGTGAAAGAAATACAGGAGATATTGCAAAACTTCCAAAAAAAAAAAAGAAATTTGGAAGTTGGGAGAGGCCAAAATACAGAACAAAAATCAAGAGAGGATGTCACAAGTCAGAAAGACAGATCTCAGGAGCAGAAAGTAGAACCTCACCAGCGTGGCCGGACTGAGCCACATGGGCTCAGTGGAACCACAGGGCCATAAACCAGTTCAAGAAGCAATCAGAGGCAGAGAGCACAGTCAGCTCTTGCGCACATTTGCAGCAAAAATGTCGACAGAGGCCGTGGGGTGTGAGAGGGAAACACCCAAGGTGTGGGGAGAGCTACCAGGCAGGTCCTGAGGGAGGGGAAAGTGGGATGCACCAGGGGAGGTCGTCTGAACCCTGGAGAGGAGGCGGAGAGCACAGGTGCTGGAGAAAACCCTGCAGGGGTGTCCCACGGGAAACAGACGACGTTGCAACTTATGTGTCCCAGGCGGCCCTGGCGCTCACCGCTCACTTGCCCCCTCTCCTGGCCATGGCGTGAGTGCAGCTCTGGGTTGGTTTAGCCTCCAGCTTCCGGCTGGGTCTTGTGCTGCTGCTGCTGCTGCTGCTAAGTCGCTTCAGTCGTGTCCGACTCTGTGCGACCCCACAGATGGCAGCCTACTGGGCTCCGCCATCCCTGGGATTCTCCAGGCAAGAACACTGGAGTGGGTTGCCATTTCCTTCTCCGCTGGGTCTCGTAGAGGGTTTCAATTTGAGGAAACTCCCTACGTCAAATTCTGCACCTAAAGTCGCACTTTACTAACATTTCATATGACATTACTCAAAAAATGCCTGAAGTGTGGCCACACGCCCAGTAATCGAACTATAAGGATTACAGGAGCTCAGAGGAATCTCCCTGCTGGCAGAGTGGGAGCTGATGGCACCTGCATGCAACAGGAGGGGACGTTGAGGCTCGGAGGCTTGGTGACCTGTGCCCCAGGCCCCCAGTTAGGAGAGAGGTAGGCAGACCCAAGGCCTTGAGCCTGAAAGCTGATCAGGGGAGACCGCTCATCAGTACAGCAACTCAAGACGGCAATTTTCTGGAATCTATTAATATTAAAAATGCACACACTCTTTCCCTCAGCAGTTTGCCTTCTAATAATTTTCCTACAGGAACATACAAATGCATGCAAAATGATGTATTTCCTGCTACATTTTTTGTAATTGCAAAAAAAAAAAAGGAAAAGAAATATTTGTCAGTTGAGAACTATTTGGGGCTTCCCCAATGACTCAGCAGTAATCTGCCTATGATGCAAGAGATGCTGCTTTGATCCCCAGGCTGGGAAGATCCCCTGGAGGAGGAAATGGCAAACTACTCCAGTATTCTTGCCTGGAAAAAATCCCGTGGACAAAGGAGCCTGATGGGCTACAATCCATGGGGTCGCAAAGGGTCAGACACGACTGCATAGCTAAGCACAGGGACTGTTTAAATCAGGCTGTTGAGGCATGTAGTGGAATAGTATACAACCAGTAAAAAGCTGAAGCCGTTTTTCTCCACAACGTGTTACTGTTAAGAATAGGAAGATAACAATTTGGTACATTTTTTTTAAATGAGGTATCCAAATAACTTTGGAAGGAGACACAGGTCACAGCCCCGACCACTGGGGAAGGAACCAAGGATCGGGGATTGGTGGGAAAGCAGTCTCTCTTTTCTCTGTATACCCTTGGGCAGTCTGCATTTTAGAAATCGCTAAGGGCCTGGTGGGCTACAGTTTGTGGGGTCGCAAGAGTCAGACACGACTGAGCAACTAAACAACAGAAAGAGGCTTGTGCAGGGGGAGGAGAGGGAGCCCTTGGAACACTGATCACGCCCCAGTCCGTTCTGCTTGCTACCCAGCCACTAATCCTCGGCTTGGAGTACATGATCCGGGATCTTACCTGCGAGGACGCCCACAGGAGAAGGGTCTATCTGGAAGCCACCGCACAGGGAGGAGAGGGTGGGCGATTCAGGCTCTGTATCCCACCATCGTCCACCAGGGGTCGCCAGGGCCCTGCAGAGAGTACAGAGCTGGAGGCCTGGAGACCTGCTGCTCCTGGGCAAGGGACCCCAGGATGGAAGACCCCTTACCTGGTAGCTGTGTTCCACACAAAGGGTCAGGCTCGGGGCAGGAAACAGGACCTCCGCTGTCACTATTCTGCTCAATGTGTCCCTTGCAAAGTGTCTGACCACCCTCACTCGGGCACTCTCCCTCTCATGATATTTGCATGTGTGTTTGTGGTTTGCATATAATATGCACGATTTGCTTTATTTGAATTAAACACATGTGTGATTTGCATATTTTTGCATGCTATTTGTATAGTTTTTTAGAGACCTTTTTTTTGTGAAGCAGTTTGTTGGGAGACGGAGACTGGGAATCCATGTCCTGGGCAGCCTCTGAGAGGTGAGTGGACACCTCCCCCAGGTTCTGTGGAATCTCATCTCCATCACCTGGTTGGGAGCCCCAGGAAGGCCCACTCTCTCTGCTTAGAGCCTCACACTCTGAGACAAAAGCCACCGTAACCTGGGCAGGGTTCCAAGTAGCTGGGCACAAGAGTCTTGAGGGCTATTCTGAGGTGTCTAGGCCAGAGATGGGTTTATTTATTTATTTATTTATTTTTCAGAGATGGGTTTAAATGGAGGTTCTCGTTCATTGGATCCAGGCCAAACCTGGAAATCTGCATTTCCACCAGCTCCCAGATAAGGCTGGCATTCTGGCCAGATGTCTGGGCAGAAAAACTGCTAATATTCTCTCTTATCCACACATCTTAATCCCAAGGCCCCCACCAGAGAAAAATTCACTCTAATATTAATCATAGAGGCTTCCCAGGCGGCCCCTGCCAGTGTAGGAGACCTAGGTTCAATCCCTGGATGGGGAAGATTCCCTGGAGAAGGAAATGGCTATCCACTTGAGCATTCTTGCCTGGGAAATGGACAGAGAAACGTGGCAGGCTATAGTCCATGCAGTCGCAAAAGAGTCAGACATGACTTAGCAATCAAACAACAACAACAATATTCATCAGGATACTCAATTAGCAAAGTGTCTGAGGTTGACTGGTGATTTAAAGAAAGAAAAAGTCTGGTTGTAGGTTAGAGTTTTGCAAGCAGCAGCCGTGTGCCTGGAATGTGTGACCCTGACTGGGGTAACTGCCCCTGTCTGGGCGTGGACCCTGCGCATGACACCCTTCCGTCAGGGCCAGCTTAGACAGGGTGCGGCTGGGCTGTCAGATCCTTCGGTTCCTTATTTGGGGACACAGAGAGATTGGAAAGAGAGTGTTGAATGAGATAAAAATGCACAACATGAACATGTATACACTACTATAAGACAGATAACAAACAAGAACCTACTCTATAGCACAGAGAACTCTACCTGGTATTCTGTATACCTATAATAGCCTATACAGGAAAAGAATTTGAAAAAGAATGGATACATGTATTTGTATAACTGAAGCACTTTGCTGTACACTTGAAACTAATGCAACATTGTAGATCAGCTAGTTGCTCAGTTGCTCAGTGGTGTCCGACTCTCTGTGACCCCATGGACTGCAGCACACCAGGCTTCTCTGTCCATCACCAACTCCTGGAGCTTGCTCAAACTCATGGTCCGTTGAGTCAGTGATGCCATCAACCACCTCATCCTCTGTCATCCCCTCTCCTCCTGCCTTCCATCTTTTCCAGCATCAGGGTCTTTTCCAGTGAGTCAGTTCTTTGTATCAGGTGGCCAAAGTATTGGAGCTTCAGTATCAGTCCTTCCAATGAATATTCAGGATTGATTTCCTTTAGGATGGACTGGTTTGACCTCCTTGCAGCCCAAGGGACTCTCAAGAGTCTTCTTCAACACCACAGTTCAAAAGCATCAATTCTTTGGTGCTCAGCTTTCTCTATGGTCAAACTCTCACATCCAGACGTGACTACTGGAAAAACCATAGCTTTGACTACATGGACCTTTGTTGGCAAAGTGATGTCTCTGCTTTTTAATAGGCTATCTAGGTTTGTCATAGCTTTTCTTCCAAGGAGCAAGCGTCTTTTAATTTCATGGCTGCAGTCACTATCTGCATCTGATTTGAGAGCCCAAGAAAATACCATTTCCATTGTTTCCCTATCTACTTGCCATGAAGTGATGGGACAAGATACCATGATCTTTGTTTTTTGGATGTTGAGTTCCTCCAACATAAAATGAAAATTAAGCTTTGAAAAGTGCACAGCATGAGATCTGTGAGTTTGAGTTTTCTTTGGGGACTGACTGAAGACTATAGCCCCGCCAGCCTCTCAGAGAGTTCCCAGCAACTGCTCCAGAGAGAGGGGAGGGTGTCAGCACGTATGTGATCTTGGAGAAGGAGAACGTGCAATCAAGCACTTATTTCAGAAGAGCTGCTACTCACACAAGCCAGATGTCTCACTTAATAATTTCAGCGCTTTTCTAAGTATGAAAAGATGCAAGAAACTGAGCTCATAAAAGTTTTCTCCTGAAAATACCTACCTATCTGAAGGGCTACTCAACCAGTTTCCCCAGAGCACTGAGAGCTTCGTTCTTAATCTCTGCCCTGAACTCCCTTCAGGGTTTGTGGAAGGTGAGCAATCGCAGTGGCCCATGACCCAAACCTTGTAGAACCAGGTGATGAGGGACCTTCTTCAGGCATGAAGGGTAGCACTTTAAATCTCAAACACACATCCAAATATGTAGGAGCCTGAGGTCAGGGAGCCAGAGGGCCTGAATTTTAGGGTAACTGACAGATGCAGGAGCAGTGTGGAAGGGCCTCCTGCTACTGCTGCTAAGTCACGTCAGCCGTGTCCGACTCTGTGCGACCCCACAGATGGCAGCCCCCCAGGCTCCTCCGTCCATGGGATTTCCCAGGCAAGAGTACTGGAGTGGGTTGCCATTGCCTTCTCCAGGAAGGGCCTCCTGCTGGCCCATGATTGGGCTGATTCATGCAAGAATCACCAGCCAGCCTGGGGGTGCTGAATAGGTTCCTGGGCCCACATTACTGTAAGCTGGCCAGAAACTGGGTTCCTAAGGAGGGCATGAGGGGCACCGTGGGCACCATGGGACTAGTGTGGGCCACCCAGTGGTGACTGATTCTGGACTGGGTGCCCTATTTCGATGGCAAGTTTAAGGACGATTAGAACTTCCTCAGTGGTCCAGTGGTTAAGACTGTGCTTCCACTCAAAGGGGGCATGGGTTCAATCCCTGGTCAGGGAACTAAGATCCCACATTCTGAGCAACCACACACACACACAAATCGAAGACCAATTAAACTAAACCCCCACGTCCAGTCCCTCTGGTGTCTGGTGTTGCTGCCTCCTTCCATCTGCATCTGGAGCGGCCCAGGAAGGCGGGGAAATACACAGCACGAGTTAGACTTTCTATGTTGGAGGATACAGTTTTGCTGTGTGAATGCACACAACAATAAACTTCGCTCTGGGAAAAAAAAAAAAGAATCACCAGTGGAGGGAGGTGGGGAGGGAGGCTCAAAAAAGAGGAGATATATACTACTTATAGCTGATTTGGGGCATTCCAGGTGGCACAGCGCTAAAGAATTCAGCTGCCAGTGTAGGAGACACAAGAGATGCAAGTTCTATCCCTGGGTCAGAAAGATCCCCTGGAGGAGGAAATGGCAACCCACTCCAGTATTCTTGCCTGGGAATACTCATGAACAGAGGAGCCCGGTGGGCTGCAGTGCGTGGGGTCGCAAAGAGTCAGACACCACTGAGTGAGCAGAAGATATAGCTGATTCACGTTGTATGTTGTTTTACAGCAGAAACTAATACTCTTGAGAGTCCCTTGGACTGCAAGGAGATCAAACCAAAGGAAATAAACTCTGAATATTCACTGGCAGGACTGATGGTGAAGCTGAAGCTCCAATACTTTGGCCACCTGATGCAAAGAGCTGACTCATTGGAAAAGACCCTGATGCTGGGAAAGATTGAAGGCAAGAGGAGAAGGGGATGACAGAGGATGAGAGAGTTGGATGGTATCACCAACTCAATGGACATGAGTTTGAGCAAGCTCTGGGAGATGGCGAAGGACAGAGAAGCCTGGTGTGCTACAGTCCATGGGGTAGCAAAGAGTCGACACAACTGAGCAACTGTACAACCACAAGTGGACACCAACATCAGCAGAAAGAAAAGTCTGAAGAATGAATTGCAGCTATTCTTGCTAGCGTCCCTCAACTGAAGGACTGGGGAAACTGAAGCACATGGAGGTAACCCTGAGGATATGAAGTGGCAGAACTTGAACTTGAGTTTTGGCCCACTGGACTGGTCCCTGGGAGCGGGGAGGATCCATTCTCTCCTGGCAGGTATCCATGGTGTGAGGTGGTCCGGCCATGCCCTGCCCTTCCTGAACCTCGGTTTTCCCCTCTGCGAAGTGGAATTATTAATAGAAGTAATTCCTGCCCCCACAGGCTTGGTGAGAATCACAAGAGTGCTGAGGACCCGAAGCATGGTGTCCATGCTCTTGGAGAGTCTGGGGTCATCTTGTCCCCCTTCCGAGGGGAACACAGAGACAGGAAGACAAGAGGGCAGAGGTCTGACCAAGGGCAGCCGGCTCAGGATGCCACAGCGTCTGTGACCGCCTGTGAGGGCCCAGGCCGGGAGCATAGATTCGAGGGTGGACAGACCCATCTCCCTGCCCCTCCTTCACTCGGCCACCAGGGGGCGCACGGACAACATGAAGCAAGTCCAGGCCTCGGCTCCCTTTCCTCTCAGACTCGGTTTCCTTTCCTCCTCCTCCAGGTCTTGTCCTTTCCCTCCTCACTGGCCTCCTCCACCACCCCTCCCAGGAACATGCTCCCACCCCAGGCCTTTTGCACTGGCTGTTCCCTCTGCCCGAGGGCCCTCTGTCTCCTCCTTTGCCCCGTGAGCTGCTCTACCCGGCCCCCCAAGATCCCACCGGTCTGCTCTGCTCCCAGCCCGCTTCCTACAGCCCCTCTTCCCCGGACCTGACCCCTCAGGGTCCCTGACACACTACGGCCCGCTGCCCAGCCTTCTTTCCAGCCGCCGCCCCCTCACCAGCCAGCCAGCGTCCAAGGGCCACGGGCACTTCAAAGGCCACAGTGTTCTGGCCTGGCCCTTCTTTCCCCTCCGGAATAAAGATGGGGCAACTCCAAAAACAGCCGGGGAGGGAATTCCCTAGGTTCAATATCTGGCCAGGAAACTAAGATCCAGCAAGCTAGGAGGCGCGACCAAAAGATATATATAAAATAAAAGAACAGAGATGGGGCACCTCTGCAGCTGGGGCTGTGGCTCCCGTTGTTCCCCATCTGGGCCCAGGACCCGTCCCAGCCGCCCCCAGCCGCCCCCAGCCAAATGCCGCCAAGTCACCTGGGGCAGGACAGGACTGGGCTGTACGTCCAGGGAGGATCTTCCTCTCTGTGGTCCCAAGATTTTGGTTTATTTTCTTTCTCTTTTTTGGCTTCCCAGCTTGCTGGATCTTTGTTCCCTGACCAGGGATTGAACCAGCGTACTCAGCAGTGAAAGCTCAGAGTCCTAACCACTGGACCACCAGGGAATTCCCTCTGGTCCTCCATCATACTCCTGCCTAGCCAATGGGGACTTTCCAGACCAAAGCGAATCCTGGGGAGGGCTGAGAGGTGATGAGCGCTGTGGTCTGTGTGGAGGGGAGGTCTGTGACCCCCCGGTTACCCCATGTGGCTGGATCGTCGAAGTCCCCCCGAAGCTTCGGGTTTCATTTTGCCGTCTCTCCTGGGGTGGAGCGAAGCCAGGAGGCTGGGCAGGCATGCGTCCCCGGTCCGCCTGGACTCCCCCGCCCTCACCTGAATCGTCCCCTCACTGGAGCCTCAGTGTGTCACCCACAAGCAGACTGGACTCGGCCCCTCCCCTCATCTGGTCCCTCCCCAGCCCTGGGTCCAGCTTGAGTCTGACATGAGAGGCTGGTTCTGTGCTCAGGGGTCTCCATGGTGACCCAGCAAGGGTTCACGCAGAGCCCCTGCCCCCGATCTACGTGGACCAGGAGCGCCACGGAGGCGGTGCCAGGAGGGCAGCGACAGCCTGAGGGAAGCTGGGTCGCCCAGGCCTACCCGGGGGCACAGGCTGCAGCTCCCCCTTTGACCTCCAGGGGGCATCCCAGCCCCAAAGATGAGGTCACCGGGGCCCTATCCTAGTTCACCAACGGGGACAGGGCAGCGACAGCCTGAGGGAAGCTGGGCCGCTCAGGCCTACCCGGGGGCACAGGCTGCAGCTCCCCCTTTGACCTCCAGGGAGCATCCCAGCCCCAAAGATGAGGTCACCGGGGCCCTATCCTAGTTCACCAACGGGGCAATGGCTCCTCTTCCAGAATCGGCCGAATCGGCCGTGCTATCCCAGGACACCTAGCAAACCCACTGAGCCCTGGTTTTCCCATCTGTACAGGAGAGCAATTATAGGAACAGCCTCACTGGGAGGTGTTGGTGAAGAGATGCAGGTAAACGCTTCAGCATCCAGCATGCGCTCAACGGATGTGTGGGCCATCTGCCCATGCCAGGGCTTAGGCAGATGGACAGGGAGATTAGGGCTGTAGCATGCCGTGGGGCAAGGAGCACCTTCTGGGGGAAGGACACTTGGGTCCACTTAGGACATGCTGAACGCCGAAGGCATGGGAGAGGTCTGGAGGCCCAGGAAGGGGCTGAACCCGTGGAAGGGTGTAGGGTGGGGTTTACTCAGGCTGCGTGACCTCTCCTTCATGTAGTCAAGAGAGCCAGAGCTTCCGGTGGGGAATCAGTCCAGTTATAGGCCCCTGGCTGCTGGCTATGACAGTTTAAAGGAGTGAGCTCCCCATGGTCAGGGGCATACAAGCAAACAAAGGTTTCCAACAGCATCTAAGCCAGGGGACAAGCCAAGAGGCCTGATTCTCTGAGGACCCGTTAAGAGGCAGGCCACATCCTGGCCGCAGGAGGCCGAGGGGAGTACTGCCTGGCAGCTGGACCCCCCTGTCAGAGGCGGCAGGTTCCAGAGAGCTAGAGAGCAGACATTCCTCAGCTCCAGGCACCCGACAGGCCGCTCCTGCCTGGTGAAACGTAAGCTGGGTCTGGCCGCGTGGACTGCGTGTTTTTCCAGTGGCTTCTTCAGCCACAGCCTGACCACAACCTAGATTCCGTCGGGCCGGCCGTTTCCAAGTGTTTGTGTTCAGCTGGGCCAGACGGCGGGCCCGTGGCTTTGGCCTCCCAGTAAGAAGCACCCCCAGCCTCCTACTCAGACAGCCCTCTGGCCCAGAAGCCGCTCATTAAAGCTGCTCATTAGAGGCACTCAGCAGAGAATGACATGGGTTACAGGAGGTGGGGCAATCGTGCTGAGAGCCAGGGGGCCTTGTGTGCCCCATGAGCAGGGGTTCCCCCCCGCCAGGACCCCAGGGGCAAAGACACGACCCTGGGCAAAGCTGACTTACTGGAACCCCTCCATGCTGGCCTTCAGACTTTAGGGTCAGCTTATGACCATGTCAGCTGCCACAACTAAGTCAGAAGCGAGCACGGTATGTGAACAGCCTTGCCTCCGTGCGGCACTTCCTCTCTCAGCCTTAGCTTTCCTTGGCTGTAAACTAGAGATGACAATGGAACCTGTCGTTGATGAGATCCAACCCAACGCCTAGCAGGTGCTTCACAAACCTGAGGACTCTTCCGTGCTTCCGGGCTGGGTCTGGCTGTCTCCCCCATCAGACTGAAAGCTCACTGAAGGGAGAGGCTGGGTCTTCAAGAGGAGGTAGTAAATGGAATTCTGTCTGTGTCCCTCCCCTGCTCAGAACCTTCACAGACGAAAGGTAAACTCTAAAACCAGCATTCAAGACCTTCGGATATCTGATAGTGGTTTGGCAAACTCCTATTCACTCTTCAAAGCCCATAGCAAATGGCCTCTTCTCCAGAAACCCTTCCTTCGGCCCTTCTGTTTTTGTTTTTTTTTTTTTTCCTTTCCAGTCCCTGACCCTCCTGTTGGCCCAAATCAGACCCCTACAGGCTGAGGTATCTGTGTGTGGCTCTGGGTCCCTCTTCAGAATGGGATTCTGGAAAGACCAGCCTAAGCACAATAAAGCATCACTGTGCCCACGGGTCTGCACAGAGACATCACGTGAGAGCACACGGGTGCACATCTGTGCGTCTGTCTGTCTGGCCCTGGCCCTGTGCCTGCGCCAGGCCTCAGGAGGGGCAGCCAGGTGAACTGCCCCCAGACCACCCAAGACAGAGGCACATTTACCAGAGGCAAGCGGCATGGGCTGAACAGGGCCCCCGGGGGCCCTGACTTGGCTGGGAGCTCATCCGTCTCCCGACTCTCAGTAGCCAAGAAGCAGGGGTGTGAGCCGCCGGCCTCAGCCTCCACCATGCAGGTGCGTGCCCTGTGACCCACCCATCTGGGGCAAAGGACGGGCTGGGGCTCCAGGGGGACGGACTGAGTCCTGAGTGGGCTCCCCCCACCACTGCCTTGGGGAGGCCCCACCAGGCAGCCTTCGAGGACATACCTGAGGTTTGGCAACACCCTGCCAGACAGCCCCCAGGGCTGAGTCAGCAGGAAGAGATTCAGGACTTCCCAGGAAATGCATCTGGGACTCCGAGGCGCCCTGGCCCCAGCCCACGCCCTTCCCAGGGCTACCGGAAAGTGGGAGGTGCCACATGTGCCGGGCGGCGCCCCCTGTGCTTTGTGGGACTGAACCGCGGGGGTTCGTGGAGGCTTAGAATTGAGCCTGACTTCAGCAGTCTGGGCATATGAGGGTCGAGTGTCCTCAAGAGCAGGGTGATACGAGGGCGACTGTGAGTGTTGATGCTCCACTGTGTGCAAATGCGCTTGGCTGCTGGCACCTCGCAGCACCCTGTTGCATAGGCTTTTGTCTGGGCCCACCCGCCTGGGCAGCTGAGGGTGCCACGATGACCGGAAAGGCTGTCCCATGCCACGGGACCAGCAAATCCAGCTACGTGCACTTCGAGGGGGCAGACTGCAGGTGGGACTGCGATGAAGCGTGACGGAGGAGCCGAATGAGTGACAAGAAGGTGGCTGGGTGGTGTGGTAGGGAGCGTCTGACGGGGGAGGACAAAGTCAGGGCTTGCCAGGACAGTGTGACCTCAGGACTGCTGTCGGGGACACCTGACCCCACGTGCCACATCTCCAGGGCTGCACGGCACCTGTGACCCAGGTAGGGCGGAAGATGCTCTCTGCATCTCTGTTGCTTCCCTGACCCCTGGGGTCACCTCCCTCCTGCCTGCCCAGATCTCCCACCCCAGGCCCTGGGGTCTGGCCTCACCTCCTGCCCCGGGAGGGGTCAGACCGCTGGACAAAGGGATTCAGCTAGGCTGTTCTTTCTCTGTTGGCCCTCTGCCTCTGTTTCCACCATTAAAATGCAAACATTCCCCTCCACCACCTGATTGAAGCCAGGTCTCCCTGCCAGGCTGGCTCCAGTCTTTGGGGTCTGCGACTGGGTCATGGCCAACCCTGAGGGCTGATGAGGGAGACAGACAGGGCTAGGGAAGTTGGGGGTGGCTGCGCCAGGGCCACGAGGCCCCAACAGAGGAGCCAGCAACGTCCAGCCAGGACAGAAGGCTGCCCGAGGGGAGGGGGCTCCGGCCTGCAGGTTTAGACCCTGCAAGGGCTGCCATGTGGGAGGGGGCAGACCCCAGTTCCATAAAAGAAACACACTTCCGAACATGCTTTCCCACAACAGGTCTAGAAGAGTCTTTGTTATGAGAAATTATGTGATCTTGCCCGCCCTGTGTCAGCACCTTCTGTGGTTCCCCCCCAACCTCCAGAGACTGCAGCGCCTCACTCAGCCTTCAAGGCTTTGTTCACCTCCCCTGGGTATCTCCCATCTCCAGGCCCACTTGAGTTTTCCCTTCTCAGCCTTCACATGTATCTTTCCAGCTGCCTGGTATGCCCTTCCTGCCTTGCCCACCTGGAAAACTCCTACACATCCTTCAGGACCCGCTGCCTGTGTCCCTTTCTCTGGGAAACATTACCCCTTCTCTAGTTCTAGGGTGTCCCCATTTCCTGTGTGACCCTGGGCAAGTCCCTTCAGTTGTGAAATGAGAGGTATGTGTGTGAAAAATCACCCTTACGAAAAGTACATTTGGGGGCCCAAGACAATAAATATACATTATAGTGTTAGTCACTCAGTCGTGCCTGACTCTTTGCAACCCCATGGACTGTAGCCTGCCAAGCCCCTCTGTCCACAGAATTCTCCAGGCCAGAATAAAATGTCCCTAAGGTGAGTTAGGGCTGGGGGAGGGGGCAAAGAGGGCTTGTATCCAGTCAGTGCTCAATGCATGTTCATTTTCCTTTCTCCTCCTGGGTTCTACAGGTTTGAGAGCCTCTTGTTCTAAGCACCGTTCCAAGATTTTTCTCCCACTCACAGTACTAGGAATTTTAAGAACCCCTGGTTCTAAAATTAAAAGTCTAAAATGCCGTGGGCAGGACCAAGGACCTCCTTGTGCCCTGAGCTAACCCCAGGGTGGCTGAGGCCGGGGTCTCTGGGGGGAGGCCTTATGCCCCCCCACGCCCCAAGCTAATGGGCTGTGGTCTGGCAGCCCCAGTTTTAGGGGGAGAGCGATGGATTTAGCAGGAGGCAGATGGCAAACGTTTCAGGAGGGAAGGGGCGGGACTCCTGGCTCGGAACTAGAATGGGGTCACTGGCAGTGTCAAGAAGCCCAGGGCTGTCAGCTCAGAGCCCTGGTTTCCTTCTCGTGGAGCCTCAGTTTCCTCATCTGAATACTGGAACTGAGTGCTGTCCTCTTGAAGGGCTGTCAGCACGCGTGAGGAGGCTCTCGGGCTACAGCCGCTGCCAAGCTTTCTCTCGGGCCTGACACTTGGCCAGCAAGTCTCCCGGCCCGCTTCCCTCCAGGAGCCCCTACTTACGCCTGGCCCGGCCCCTGCAGCTGGGGAGGGGGTTTCAGGATGAGACCCAGCCACCCCTGTCCTAGGGAAGTGGGGGTCAGCAGCCCGCTCCAAATTCAGCTGCCCCAGGCCTGGCATCAGCTGTGGCCTCAACACTTTCTCAATAAAAGGTATTTGGCAGCAGAGCCTGACACCTCATCACACTCGGCCTGAAAGCCAGCTTCTGCAGCTGCAGGGGGAGCCCCCTCCACTCCCGCTGCTTCCCAGGACCCCGACATTGCCTGGGGTGGGAACCTACCCCTTGAGCCCCACTGCCAGCGGAGGGTGTAGACTGGATAAGGAAGTCCAGATACATGCACATGCCCCTGGCTTCCAGGGGCCTCCCAGCATTTCCCCTCTCTTGTCCGTCACAGCCAACCCAAGGGGAGGCTGGGGTGCCAGCACCAGGGCTCCAAACCCTCTGCTGGTCTCCAAGCAGAGCCCCAGGGCCCACCCTCAGAGACTCGGGCCATACCCCGGGTTTGTTAGATTTTTCCAGATCCTCCAAGCCCCTGAGTCTGCCCCCTGGGCAGAGGAAGGTGTTCCCCTGAAAGGTCTGACCTGAGCAAAGGTGTGAGGGAGGGCTGGGGAGGTTGGGGGTTGGCGGACGGACAGTTCACCAGACGGACAAGAGCCAGCAGGCCATGGGCGCTGAGTGCTGACCCCACAGTGTGTGGCGCTCTGTGTGTGAGCCTGTCTCCCCAAGGCCAGGCTCTCTCTGGGCCCCTATTGTTAGCACAGAGCTGACACCTCTTAATGCTGTAAAGGCAAATCGTAAGGGAGACTGGAGCAGTGGGGTGGACAGGTGGGCAGGGGGGTGATAGAAGGGGAAGTGGGTGGGAGGCGGGGATGCAGAAGGCCTAAGCATGCCCTGGAATAAGGGAACACTCTGCACTCGAACTCAGCCAGGCACCGTCCGGGCCCTGAGAAATGCCACATCCCTGCTTTCTGGTGGCTGACATCTCCAGGCAAAGGGAGTCTTAGGCATGTTCTGAGGGGGCTGTTGGGCCATCCAGGGAGCGCCCACTCCTGCCAAGATTCACTCCAGAGCCCAGGCAGCTCTTCAGCTCTCCTTTTGGGACCTCGGTTTCTCTGTCTGGAAAGTGGGGGTGTGGTCAGAATAGCTCCTGCCCCACGGGGTGTCAGGACAACTTGCCCAGCCAAGCGCACAGCATGCAAGTGATGGTTCTGTGCCTTCTGTGCATTCACACTGAGAGGCTTGGTGAGGGCAGAGGGCTGGGGACCATGGCCTTGGGCAGCGCAGTCACCATGTGATCAAGGCGTGGCCAGGCCTCAGCTGGGTGGGACCCAGGGCAGGGCAGCTGTGGCCCCAGCCGCGGAAGTCCAGGGCGGCCTCAATTCCTGCCTCCTGGTGCAAGCGGCCCTGGCCAGGGTTCCTCCCAGCCCACTGTAGCCCCTGGGCACGTGGCCAGGTGGGAGACGCTGACCACAGCCAGGCATGGAGGAGAATGCCAGGGCAGCAGCTGCTACTGTGTTCAGCGGTCAGGCCTGCACGGGCTCAGGCGGCTCATGGGTCAGCTCCACTCACACGTGTCGCAGACATACTTCTGTGGGCATCAGTTGGGGCCCGCGGCCTGCCTGAGGAGTGTCCGGGACCTCATGGAGGCCTGCAAGCTGCTCTCACGCTCACGTCCGTATGTGCTTCGGGCCTGTTTCTGCCTGCCAAGGTGCCTCTGGATCTAGCAGTCTCAGCCCCCATCCTTCCCTCCCCAAGACTGACACCACGAGGAGGAAATGAAGCATCTTTAATTGAATCCCTGCCTCAACCCCCTAGAGAATCTCCAAGCACCAAACATGTGAGAACTGGGCCCCCCAGCCCCAGAGCCAAGAAGCCTCTTCCCCAGACCCTCAGTGCACCACCTCCAGACCCCTCCCCACTCACACCTGTGGCCAGTCTTGCCAGCTTTGTTCCAATAAATAACCCCAAGAACAAAGCTCAGGGTAGGGGACCCAAGAGAGCACCCAGCTCAGCAGAGAAATCTGAAGATGAGGATTACCTGAAATCGGGATCAAAATACACATGAAATCAGAGCTGGTATGCGAGCTGGGAATGATCCCCTCTGGGCCCCAGTAGGTCACCATGCCCCCACGGTCACCCCACGACACTGGCTCCCACAGCCAGGATGAACTAACTCCATTTCATGTCACACAGTAACAATTACCTGCCGGGGTTCTCCACCATCAGACCTGACTCTGAATCCTGGGCAGGGGAGGGGGGCCCAGAAACCTTAAGAGACAGCGAGCCTCTGGAGAAGGGGACTTGGCTTCCCAAGGATACAGGGGTCAGGAGCAGGGCAGAGGGGCGAGGCTGGGGGCCAGGTCACTGCTGGGCCCTGCCTCGGCGGGTGCGGAGTGGACTCGAGGCTCGGGCCTGTACGCGCGACGCCTGGCCCATCTCCCTGCGGATGTCCCCAAGAGCCGCGGACGGGGACTCCAGCAGCCTCTGGAAGAGGCTGGGCCGGCCAGCTGTTGGCTCCTGGCACTGGAAGGTGACGGCTGTGCCGGCGTCGGCCTTCATCTCCCTGGAGAAGCCGTCAGAGGAACCGTCGAAGCAGCGGCCGATGGCGATCTCCTTGGCCAGCCTTGGGCTCTGGTCGGTGACCGTGTAGACACCATAGTTGTGACCCAGAGGGTCCAGCGGGGCCAGCATGGAGAAGGCAGCCAGGTCATCAGCGGGCGCGGGTGGGGGGTGCCGCGTCAGGTAATCCTGCAGGAGCCCGTTGACTGCCACACGCCGGCAGCTGCCCTGTGGCATGATGGTCACCAGCGTCCTGTCCACCTGACGCTGGTCGAACAGCATCCCGCTGCACTTGAATTCCACACAGGCGGCAGAGGAGCTAGGGCGCTGGGGGTCCCGGACACTGCGGGAGTCCCGCAGCCCGTAGAGCTGGCCCTGGGTCCGGGGATGGGTGCCTCCCAAATTGTGGGAGCGGACCATGTACTCCTGGGGCCCTTGGATCTTCACCTTGAGGAAGCAGGCCCGGAACTCCTGCGGGTTGGGCCACCAGGCCAGGAGATCTCCGGTCCAGGAGGCTGGCGCGCCCTCGCGGAAGGGGACCACGTTGTACTCGTATTTGTCCGCCTCCACACGAGCGAAGCGGAAGTGACTGGCAGTCACCGGGGCCTCCTGGCACTCCCGCAGGCTGCGCCACGGGTACACGGGGCCGTTGGCCTCGGTGGGGTCGCCGGGCCTGGGCTTGGCGAGGTTGATGCGGAAGCCGCTGCGCTTGAGGGCCGGGTCGTCGTGGTCCGTGCGGCGGTACGCCAGCCGGTCCAGGTAGGGCTGCGCCACGCCCACGGCGGCCGGGAGCGGGCGCGGCCGCGAGGGCGCGGGCTCCAGCTCCTCCCCGCCCAGGGTGGCCGTGACCACGGCGGTGTAGGCGTCGGGCCGGTCGGCGTCGCAGAAGGC
>SJYT01064952.1:449875-596578 GCA_006410635.1 Cephalophus harveyi | reverse complement strand
CCAGGAAGACCCGCTCCTCCCGGCGGGCCCGCCGAGACGCCGGTCTCTCGCGCTGGAAGCCGCTCTCTTCTTCCCACAGGCCGGTGTCAGGGTTCAGTGACCACAGCTTCAGGGCCTCCACGTGGCCCGGCATCCGGATCTGGTCGGCAGCCACGCGCACGGCCACCAGTCCCGTCTGCAGCTGCTCGGCGGAGCCGGCGGCCCGGAGGTCCACCGAGAACATGCCGTAGGTGCGCAGCGGGGCCAGCTCCCCGTCCCTGTCCACGAACCGCAGGTCGCTGGGCGCGGCGGCTGCCGAAGTGAGATTTCGGGGGTCCACGAAGGTCACCTGGGCTTCCACAGCCCCCGTGTAGGGCTGACCGTCAGCTCTGCGGAAGGCCCCGGGCGGGATGACC
Source organism: Cephalophus harveyi (assembly GCA_006410635.1). NCBI lineage: Eukaryota > Metazoa > Chordata > Mammalia > Artiodactyla > Bovidae > Cephalophus > Cephalophus harveyi. Next base: position 596,183 of record SJYT01064952.1, on the reverse strand, counting down.
AGCTCTCCTAAGGGGGCCTCCTCTCCCATTTCCCCGAGGGATATGGTGTTGCTCTGGCGGGCGTCTAAAATGATGGGGGCTTTCTTTCGCATGGCCTTGACCTCGTGGTACACGCCAGCACCTCGAGGGTCAAAAGGCAGGACCCTGACAGTGTCCACGAACTGGCCACTGGGGTCCACAAAGGTCATCACCAGCCGCTGAGTGGAAGGCGCCACCTCGAGGGTGAAGTCACCCTGGTAAGACGTGAAGCCAATGGGCTCCTGGCCCAGCAGGATGCGAGCAAAGCGCAAGGGCTCCCTAGAGTCAGCGGCCACCACGCGTCCCCGGATCAGCCCCCGAAGGGGCAGACATTTCTGACAGCCACACTCAGCCACGATCTTGACTGGGAGGGTATAGCCAGAGCAGTGGATCTTCCTGCTCTCCAGGCGGCGCACGGAGCAGCAGCGGGAGCCTGCGTCCCCACACCGGGGGCTGGAGCCTGCAGGGCTGGGGCAGAGGGAGTCAGGGCAAAGGCCTACGTCCAGGTAGGTGGGCCCTCTGCCTGGCTGACCACAGTCATCTGGAAGCTTGATCAGGTGTTCTTGGGGCCGGGGGTCACAGGCTGGCTGGCCCGGGGCTGTGGAGCAAGGAAGCAGGCAGAGAAGGGTAAGTGGGAGAGCTCCGGGGAGGCCAAGGCTGGGGGCCTGGATTGGAGTCAGAGGCTCAACCCAGGGGCTCAGTGACTGAGCAAGGTCAGAGATCAGTCTGAAGCTGGGGTTCCATGCGAGGCTGAGTTTTAGCTGGAGTTGGGACTCAGTTTGGTGTCAGGGGTTGGGGGGAGGGTTACTGAGGATGCTCACCAAGCACGGTGAGTCGGGCAGTGCCCGATCGCACGGCCCCTGCGTCATTCCACGCTTTGCAGTGATAGGTGCCTGCCTGGTCTGGGCGGAGCCCATGCAGCTCCAGGTGGGCCCCATACCTGTGTGTCCGCCTGTCCAGCAGCGTCCCGTTGTGGAACCTGGCGGGGGAGGAGGTGGGTGAACAACACCATGGGTGTCCTTGGCAGAGGGGAAGGGCTGCATTCACCCCCCCACCCCATGCAGCACAAGGAGGTTGCGGAGCAGCTTCCTCTGGGTCTCCGAGGCACCATGAATCACAGGATGCCCATGCCCACAGCTGGGCGAGAGACCCATGAGCACGAGGCAGGGCACTCACCAGGAGTATTTCTTGGGCATGGGGGTGCCTGAGGCTTTGCAGCAGAAGGTCACATTCTGGCCAGCCTCTCGAACTCGAGACTCGGGGTGCTTCACCAGGTAGGGCTTCTCTGGGGGCAAAAGTAGCAAAGGTCAGGGTCCAGCTTCTCCCAGTGACCCTTCCCAAGAGTCAGGTGCCATCCAGACCCTTACCGTGGTGCCCTGTTTCACCTGGGTCTTTTCTGATGGCTCTAGCCCCACTCACTTTCACCTCACATCTGCTGGAGATTGTACCCTTTATGCAGAATCTATTTTTCTTCCCTTTAGCCACGGACTTGATTGTTTGAATATTTGCAGCTATTATTCTATACACAAATTTTAATTTCTTATAGAACTCTGTATTCCTTACTGCTGGGTCACTTCACTCTCCATTTTATGGCACATTTCCTTCAAGAAGTATTTCCCTAGAGCGCAATCTGTCTGATTGTGGGTTGTTGCTATTGTTCAGTTGCTAAAGTGAAAGTTAGTTGCACAGTCATGTCCAACTTTTTGCAGTTCCATGGGCTATACAGCCTGTTCGGCTCTGCTGTCCATGGAACTCTCCAGGCAGGAGTACTGGAGTGGGTTGCCATTTCCTCCTCCAGGGGATGTTCCCGACCCAGGCATCAAACCCGGGTCTCCTGCATTGCAGGCAGATTCTTTACCAACTGAGCCACTAGGGAGTTTAGTTGCTAAGTTGTACCCAACTCTTTGTGATGCCATGGACTGCAGCCCGCTAGGCTTCTCTGTCCATGAGATTTCCCAGGCGAGAATACTGGAGTGGGTTCTTAATGCCTAATCTTAATGCTTCTCTTTGCATCTCACTTCTCACCCCACATCTTCTCCAAGGACTGTGACATCTTATTTCTTGTCCCATTGACCTCGCTGTGCATCATATCGTCCCAAGTGCTTGGTGTCACCCAGAGTTACCTCCCCAGGTCCTCAGCCCCTCATCCCTCTTACCATGAGGTACTTACCCAACTTATTAAGGACAACAGTGGCCACCGCCGACATGGAGCTGTTGGCCTGGGCCTGGGCCACGCCTGCTGAAAAGCCATCCATTTGGGCACTGACATTGGCTCGGCTGCTGGCACAGACTCCAGGCATCCGAAAGGTTCCACGGGCATCACTAGTGGCTACAGTTCCAGGCCAGTCTCTCAAGGAGACCCTGGCTCCTGGCAGTGGACGCCCAGATGGGGTGACCACTGAGCCCAGAAGAATGTGGTCGGGGCACCCACAGGTGTTGGGGCCACACCCTGGAGGGACACAGGGAGGCACAGAAGGCTCCTGACCCCTTCCTGGGGAGGGCTTTCCTCTCCATCAGTCCCTCAGCAAAGGCACCTAGGCACCCTGCCCACCTCGTTCCCCTCAGAGAGTCCTCAGCTTGGACCTGCCTGGAGCAGCCCCTGGTGCGAAGGACATGGGGCTGAGTGGTCAGGGCTGGGGCGAGGGGGAACCCAGGGTCCTGGTGTGAAGGAGATGCCCCAGGGAGGGGACAGGATAGCTGACTCTCACAGGCCAGAGAGGCTCCTTCTAGCATGAGAGGAAATGTTCAGGCCGGGGCTGGGGGCCCAGCAAGGGGCTGCGTCTTGGGCCCAGAACCTCTCCCTCCAGTCCCAATCCTGCGGTTTCTCCATAAAATGGAAAATTCCACTGGAAACTTCAGGGCAGAGGCATGGAGATGCACAGCCAAGCAGGGTAGGGTGGGGACCCCACCACCGCATTGGCCACAGTGCTCCCCCACCCTGCTGCGGGCTCTGCTGAGGCCGTCTCCAGACCGTGTTTGTGGAGCCCAGGCCTGATTGGAATTTCCAGTCGCCTTCTGGCTGGCCTGGTGTCCGGCCCTGGGAGGGCCTGGGCATCGTGTCTGCCAGGGTGTGAGCGCGTGTTCGCGTGGGCGTGGGGGGACGGGCGGGACTTGCCAATGCCATGCAAGTGTGCACCCAGAGTGCATGAGCCAGCTTCTGTGTGCGTCCACGTCCACCGGGATACACGCACACCCCAGCATGCACGCGGAGGAGGCGCCTCCACAGATTGCCCATGGCCCATGACTGGCCATGACCCCGTGAAGCCCACCCGTCCAGACGTACACTTTTACCAGTGCTCCTCGGGGGCCCAGAAGAGAAGAGCCAGTCTCCACGTGGTCCAGGTTCCGCTCCTCCAGGCTCCGCCCCTACGCCCAGACTCCGCCTCCTCCCTCCAGGCACCTCCCCATCAGACTCCACCCTAATTAGCCCCTCTAGGTACTTCCCTTAATTGGCCCCGCTCCCATCACACCCAGGCCCCGCCTCTAGTCCGCCCATCTCCTCCAGGCCCCGCCCCTCCTACCTGGACATCGAGGCCTCACACACTTCTGCGCCTCCGAGGGACGCCCGGGACACGCATCCCCCGCGGGGCTTGGGCAGCGGCGGCGGCGCAAGCGACGGCCTGGCCCGCAGCTCCCCGAACAGGGACCCCACGGGCCCCACGAACCCCACGTGGCCTCTGGGGAAAGGGCAAGGATGGGGGCGTCAGGTGGCCGCCCGCCCCAGAAACCCAGAATCTGGTGACAGTGTGGGGCTGGAGGACGTTCCTGGCACGTGCATCTGAGTCAGAGAGAAGTCCTACCCTCTCCCCCACAAGGCGAACCGGTCGAATGTGCAGTGGAGGTACGGTTGTCCACCCCCAGCACACCACCCCCACCACCACCCTCTCTCTCCTCCCCCCAAGCCGAGCTGTTCTTTCTGCGTCTCACGTGTCTGGGGCTCAAAACACGCTTTCACAGGACGAAGCTGTTGTAGAGCAAATGAGGGCAGCGAGAAGAGACGCGGTCCTGGGGGCCCCTTCCTGGCCCCGCTACCTGGGCCCCCGCCATTTCAGCCCATCCCTTCCAAAGCCGCCTCTGCTCCCCGCTCCAGCCCTCTCCTGTGGCCTTGATCCTAAAGGACCCACCTCCTCCTAGCCACGCCCACAACCTCTCGGTCCTGCCCCCTCCCCAGATCCGAACATTCAGGCCTCCTCCACCTCCCGCCGGTCCCTGCGGGCCCCCTGAGCCCCGCCCTCACCGAGCGGGCAGCGGAAGCGCACGTGGTAATTGGAGCAGCTGCGGCCTCGGGGCTGCTCGCGGTTGAGACACCAGAAACCGCGCGTGGGGTTCAGGTGTACGCGCTCGCCGACGTCCGAAGGCAGCGCCCAGTCTGTGGTGCGCGCCTCGAGCGCCAGCGGCCTTGGGCACACGCGTGCCGGCCCGTAATAGAAGCGGATCGCAGCCAGGCTCTCGAAGTCACCGTCGCCGCCCGGGTGGTCGACGTTGAACCAGGACGTCCACTCGCTGGCCTCTGCGGGGACCACATGCGCTGGGACCCGGGCCGCCGCCGGTCGGGCCCCATCGATTCATAAGAAAACCCGGGCCTGCCCACCCCCATCTCGCGTTTAAGTCGGGTTGCCCTGCGCTCAAAAGTGCATGGGCTGGGCCAGCCCAGCCTTCCCAGATCCAGAGCCCTCGAGCACAGAAGGAGCTGCAAAGGGATCAAGGGAGGTTGTTTTCCTCTTGCAGCCCCCCTAGTTCTGCTGCTCTGCTCAGCACCTGAGCTGGCCCAGGAGTGCAAGCTGAGCTCTTGCCACTGCGTCACCAATCCCCACCCTCAGAATCCAGAACCCTTGAGAGGTAAGGAGATGTAAGGACAGCAGGAGGAGCCGCGCCTGAGACCAGCCCTTCTGCTGCCCTTACCCAGCCCCCCATCGGTGCCAACTGGGATCTTGCTTGTGCTGTGCTTAGTCGCTCAGTCGTGCCCAACTCTTCGCGACCGCATGGACTGTAGCCCGCCAGGTTCCTTTGTCCAGGGGATTCTCCAGGCAAGAATACTGGAGTGGGTTGCTATGCCCTCCTCCAGAGGAGCTTCCCAACGCAGGGATGAAACCCAGGCCTCCTGCGTTGCAGGCGGATTCTTTACCGTCTGAGCCACCAGGGAAACCCACTAAGCGACCTTGCTTACTGCCCACTGAACCCATCCGGCACCCTCAGTTTCGGGGAAGCCAGAGGTGGGAAGGGTCTGGCCTCTCACAGGTTAGCTTCTGTTTCCATCAGCCCCCCAGGGGGTGCTCACTCCTTTCCTGATTCAAGAGCAAGTCAGATAGAACCTTCCTATCTGAGAAAGAGTACCAGAACTCTTGCTTCCTTGACTGAACTGAGATGGTCGTCCCACCATGCCACTCCACCCCACCTGCCCTGGTTTCCTCCTGGACAAACAGCCTGGACTCTCCCTGCTCCTAAAACTGAAGACCCGTTAGGGCACCGCTTCCAGGGGCCGCCACTCCCAGGGATGCCTCCTGCATTCTTCTCCCAGCTCGCATCCCCCTTCTCACATGACCCCACCAGCCCGAGATCACACAGAGCCCACAGCAGAACCAGGACTCAGACCCAAACTGGCTCACCTTCCCAGTCCTCCAGGGCTGGCGAGGGCTGGCCAGGGCGCAACGATGAACTTTCAAGGCCCCACGCGGTCACCGTGGGCTCCTCGGCATCGGGAGTACCTATCAAAGGGGTAAGGCGTGGTCGGGTGGGGGGAGACCTCTGTGAGCTCCTGGTATGTGAGGTGCTGCCCCAGTCTCTCCCGTTTCACAGAGAAGCCAGACTCCGACCTCAGCGGACCCCGAGCACAGCAGCCTCCCCTTCTCCAGGAAGCCTCCCCTGACCTCCCCACCCCATGCTCTCACAGCCCATCCCTCACTCGGACACAGCCCCTTAGGCTGGGGAAGTCTGTCCACTTCACTCCCCCAGACACAGTTCTCCCACTGTGTTCAATGGCCGTGAGTTCAGTTGGCTGAGCCCCTCTCTGCCCTCATCTTGATCTGAATTTCCCTTCATCCCTTTGCTGGCTCCCTCAGTCTACCTTACATCCCTGCACTCGGGGCCCAGGGTGCCAAGGGGAAGTCCTTGGAATCTAGCCTGGCTTCTCTGGCCTCGAGGTGTCTGAGATAGCCAGGCTGGGCAGTGACAGACAAGTCCCTTCCCTCTTGGAGTCTCAGTCTGCCCATCTGAAAAATAGGCCCAGTGCCCGGCTCTACTGAGTGTTCCAGAGATGGGAGTTTCTTTTCTGAATGGTACGTGTGTGTGTGCAAGAGGGGAGGAGTTCGGTTAGAGGGGACAGTTCTGATCCCTTCATCCTGTGGACAAGATTGGTTGATTCAGGGCCCAAACGCTGTGGCTACGATGGATACCCTGCAGTCCCCTCTTGCCCCCAGGTGGTCCCGGAGGGAGCTCCATCTTGTCGTTGCCCCTCACTCCACTCCCGAGGAGGGCAAGGCGGCTGCAGCGTGGGGAAGCGAGTGGGTCCCTTGGTTCTGTCTCCAGGCTCCGGCTGCTTGCCAGACGTTAGGGCGCCTGGAGGGGGGCTGGGCGGGGGTCCAGGGGCGCCTCACCTCGGGCCCCCGCCAGGTGTGCGGCGGCAACACAGAGGCAGAGCAGTGTCGGCAGTGACGCCATGGCCAGGTCCGAAGGTCGGAGGGAGGGTCCCAGCTCCGCTGCGCACTCGGGTCGGACTCCCGCGGGTCTGGCGGCAGCTGCGGCTGAGGATGGGGGAGGGACGCGGCCACAGGCCACGCCCCAAGCAGGCCACGCCCCGTCTGAGCAACTCCCCGGCCCGAGGTGACTTGGGTGACCACCCCTCTGGGGCGACCCCCTCGGTGCATCCGGCTGTACCTCCGCCCTCGGGCTGGCCTGCGTCCCCTCGTCGCCGACTGGAAGTCCCTTCCTGAGCCCACCCTCCCTTCTCCACGTCGGAAAGTGCCTCCTGGAACAGAGCCTGAAGCCGTCCGGACATTCAAGCTTTAGGCAGCCCTTTAGGCGGCTAGAAATCCTCCCCCGGGTCTCACTTCGAATCTGTTGGTTTTAGGTCGCCCCGAGCAGGCTGGCAATCAATCCCACCCGGAATCCACCCCCCACTCCTCTGGCTCCAGTTTTCTCGGAGGCCAGCGGGAAGTCCCACGTGCGTCTGCCCTCCATCCCTCCCGCCTTGGACCACGGGAGGACCGGTGGGCAGTACCCCCCCTCCCGAGGCTGCCCGCCCCCGCGGCAGACGCGGCGCACAGAGGAGGCCCAGGCGAGGGGGCAGTGGTGGTGCGTCTGTTTATTGGCGCGGGCGCTCGTCAGAGCGCCGCGATACAGTCGGTGCCCGTGTACCCCGGCAGGCGCAGAGCGAACTTTCGGCGCACGTCGTCGGGCACGAACCTGCCCGCCACGAAGTGGTGGCGCCCGGAGAAGCGGCCGGCGCAGCGCTTGGGCGCCGCCAGCGATACGAGCACGTCGGGTCGTAGCCCGTCCTCCGCGTCGCCGCCAGTCTCTGGGTCCCAGCCTGGGGGAGGCAGGATGGGAGGCGGGAGCCGAGGCTGGGAGGGGTGCTCGCTCTCAGGAGAACCGCCGCCCACCCCCCACTTCCCTTCCTCAGCCTGCGCGGCCTTGGCTCTGACACGTGAGTCCTGGTCAGACCGGCCTCCCCGTAAAACTGAGCGTCTGCCTTCAGCCGTTTCTCCTCCCTCCTTGGATGTGTCTCCCTCCGCCTCTGACCACAGCCTTTGCCTTCATACTTGTGTCTCTGCTCCCGTCCTGCGACCCAATCTTCCTCCTCCATCTGACTCAACCTCTGCCATCAGACTACATCTCTACCTGCGGCTCTTCCCAATCAGACCTGTCTGTATCCCTCCCTCCCTAACAGCCCTAAGCTCCCCCTCTTAGACTGAAGTCTCTTTCCACCCAGACCTCGCAGCCTCCTCTAACTCGATCCCCACCCTCTGCTCAGAATACACTTCTCATCTCCATCCTCAGTCAAGCCTCCCCCACCAGACCTGTCTCTTTGCGCCAGGTTCTTGCCTCTGAAGATATGCCCTGCCCTTAGCAACGTGAGCATCCATCATCCTCCCTCTTGACCGGAGACTCTTCCCTCTGACCTGCCTTCATCCTCAGACCAGATCTTGCCTTTTGGCTTGACAGGTCCGAGACCCTCCCTCACTGGACCGTAGCCTCTGCCATATCTCAGATGAGCCTCCACCTTCAGACTTGGGCTCTTGCCTTCTCTCCCCGCTCCAACCTGTCTGGGGCCACTGACTGAAAGCCTCCTCCTTCTGATTTTTTATTTATTTAAAATGTGTGTTTATTTGTTTTTGGCCACACAGTGCAGCATGAGATTTTAGTTCCCTGACCAGAGCTCACACCAGTGCCCCCTGCATTGAAAGTGCAGTCGTAACCCCTGGACCACCAGGGAATTGCTCCTCCCTCTGACTTTAATCCTGCCTTCCCTGACCCTAGCTTCCACCCTCAGACTAGGGGCACTAATAACCCCTCCTGAGCTAACAGAGCGACCCCCTCTGTCCTAGGCTGTCTGTTCAGACACCAGCTTGCAGCCTCTCCCCCTGACCAGGCAGCCCACCTCCTCTTTGCCCACCATCCCCAGCTCTGTGGCGTCCTGTTGCTATAACCCTGGGCTCTTGTAAGCTGGAAGATGTCCCCCGAGTCTGGTTGCCCCCACGGAGGGTCCGGCTGGCTAGCAGCTGTTTGTTCCGTCTGCCCATTGCCTAATGGTTCCAACAGGCATGGGGCGGCGGCCAGGATGGGCGAGGCCTTTGCCGAGTGAGCTCACGTCTGCCTGGGCGACTGGGCCAGGATGGGCAGAGGGCACGCAGTGCAGGGTGTAAAGGGGAGGGGAGCCAGGGTCACCTGGGCGCCAGCCTGGGCACTGCCCATCCAAAGGATGGACATGACCCTCGGCCTTGCCCAGAGTGTAGAAGCCATCTGCGGTGAGGAAGCATGCTCCAGTGGGCAAACAGGCTGGGACCCCCCAGAAGCCAGGGGATAGGGGCCTCCACCCAAGCCCGCCTCCCCGCCCCTCATGCCCCCCCTCCACCTGGCGTGCCTGAGGGGATGTCCAGGCTCACAAGGGGGATGGACAGTAGCTTGAGTGTGGCCAGCGCGCGTGTGCAAGGACCCCCGACCTCGGCCGGCTCCACACCAGGGCCCAGCACAGCGTCCACCACCAGCCTGTATGCATTGTTGATGAGCTGGACCTGGAAGAGAGAGGCAGAGGCATGGTCGGGGTGGCCTGGGGGCTCTGTCCCCCACCACCCCTCGGCTGCCACCCAAGCTGACCTCTGCGGGCAGATAGGACAGGAAGGGGATGTCCATCTTCTCACACTGAGTAGTCAGGTCCCGGTGCAGTGGGTCCGGCGAGCGCGTGGGGTAGAAGATGGTGGGTTCGTACTCCTGCGGGAAGAAGGAAGGGGTCGGCACTGGGACCCTCCCCGGCTCCCCATTGGGCCTCTGCTCCCAGCCTGGCAGGAACTGCCCGACACAAGCACTGGGCATATTCTGTCTCCCCCGGGACACTGACCAGAGGAGCAAGCGACATTTTCAGGGCTGCGGGGTTGGGGTGGGGGGGTGACCCTGGGAAGCCAAGGGCGTCCTCGCTACTCACGAACACCCGCAGGTGCCGCGCGCACGCCAGCCCCACCGCTCCGTTCTGCTCTGGGCCGCACACGACCAGCGCCGTCCTCTGCTTCCGGGGGAGAGCGGGCAGAGGGAACACCTGGCAGGGCACGGCAAAGGCAAAGGCGCGCAGTTCGGAACGCCTCCCGAGGCCCGCAGGGAAACTGAGGCCCGGGGTGGAGGAAGGGGCAGGGCTCGGGCCGGGAGGCGAGAGGGCAAGACCGGGGAGAGGTGTTCTGGGGGTGGCACGGGGCCCCTAGGGGCCTGTTTCCTTGTTGGAGACCTAGAGTCCTTGCCTCGGGCTCTCTCAAGCTTGAGCAGAGAAACATGCCTCCCGCCACCACCCGAGCCGAGCCGGAGTGCGGTTTGTTTATTCTCGGCCTGAGCTGCAGACATTCTTCCACCTTTTTCCGCTGCGGTGGCTGCCCCTTCCCCCGCCCACGTTTCCAGGCCTGCCTCCCTCCAGGAGGCCCCAGCGTTGGGGACGGGAGGCGGGGGCTATTTTTCCAGCCCGCCGTGCCCTGCCTCTCTCCTCTGCCCCGCTCCCTCTCTTTCTGTCTCTCAGACTGTGCATAGGTCGGCCTTGGCTTCTTTGCTCACTCCCTGTCCTTGACTCTGGAGACAGACCCCAGGGTAGAAGGCTGTTTTCCACCTTGCTTCCTACATGACTCTGGGCAAGCCATGTTACTTCTCCTGAGTTGTTATGTGTTCTTTCAACTCTTCCGGGCCCAACCCTTTTAAAGTAATGATAATAATATTATACTTGTTTCTCTCCAGTCTCTGTCTTCACCTCTGTGTCTTTCCTTCGCTCTCTCGCAGGCTCTGCGTCTCTCTTTAACGCAGGAGCTGAGTCTCAGCCCAGACTCTCTGCTTGGTCTCAGCTCACTCTCCTCCCGGCACCTCTATCAAGTAGCAGTAACAGTGACTCTGACGGGCTTCTGAGGTCTCCAGGGGGCCAAACTATACTCTAACTTCCAACCACACCAAGGGAGTCCTTTCCTTTTGGAGTCTCCTTCCCAGGGTCTCAGCAAGGTCCTGACTCACCCTGATCATACCTATGACCCCCACCACACCATGCCCAGAGCCCCAGACCTGACCTAGTCAGGGAGAGTCATAATGTCTGGCTGGCTTGCTTCTGGACAGACACAAAGCTTTCAATGTGAAAACTGGATGGTTGGTCTTCAACAGCCAAGCATGAGGTTACTCTACTGGGTTTGCTTCTGTGGCTTTGATTTTCATTGTTCTTCTTCTGAGCATCTCACTCAGGATATGTTTCACTTGGAAATAGGAACGTTTAAGTTAAAAAACAGTGGCGTCCACATAAAGAAAGATACGAAGTTTTTTCAAAAGTATACAGTGGTGATCAGAAGAGGAAGAAGGGGAGGAAGAGGAAGAGGTTACCTGCTGGAGCCCTGACTCGACTGGGCACTTTCCTAGAGTCTGTGTTTATTCACTGGTGTCAGTTTATTACCCTTTTTCAGACGAGAAAACAGGCCCAGCGTGGTCTGGCAGCATGACACGGACCGCTGGAGAGCAACCGCTCTCTTGCAGGCACTTTGAAGCCTGGGGACTTGTCGCAAAGCCAAATATAGCTCTACTCCTCCCCACCTCTGGGCCTCAGTTCCTGGACCCGTGGCAGGTAGCTGTTTTGGGGTGCTCAGACTTAGGAAGCTGACGTCCCCTCTGCTCAAGACCCAAGAGGTGGCAGAGACAGGCATTCAAGGGCCCCAGACCCATCTCTATAGTTGCTTCCACATCTCTGGGGGACCCCTGTTTCTGTCCTGACGTACAGCAACCCCCTGGCCGGGGCCAGTGACGGACCTTGGTTTCCTCATTTGAGTGATGGGCTGGGGTGGCCCCAAGCCAAGAGGGCTTTCTTGGGGCAGAAATGACCATCCTGGCCGGGGGGTCGTGCAGCCGGGCCTCCGCTTTGCTGAGCCGGCCGTCTGCTCAGGGTCGAGGCGGAGAAGCAGGCTCGGGTACCTTGGTCACAGCCACAGCACTGGCATGGCCACACCACTCCACCAGCTGCTGCCGCCCAAAGCGATAATCCTCCAGCAGCTCCCGCTCCAGGGCCGCTGCCTCTGCGGTGCTGAGGGGCAGGGTGGGGAGGCACAGACAGACGGAAAGACAGACACTCAGCTGGAGCCAGAATGTGCCACTGGTGTTCTGAGCCAGGCCCTACCACCCCCCCCACTCCCGTGCCCAGAGCTGAAGACCCTCATCGGTCCCCTCATCTGTCCCATACACGGGTGAATGGAAGCCTGCCAGGGAGGCAGTGGGAGTTTCGCACACAAGCCTGAGGCCCGGGAGCCCTCTGGTGGTAGAGGAAGCACATGGCAGTGCGTGTTCGTGCCACAGCCCCAGAGCATGGGCACCTACAGTCATGTATGGATGTGAGAGCTGGACCGTACAGAAGCCTGAGAGCTGGAGAATGGATGCTTCCGAATTGTGGCGCTAGAGAAGACTCTTGAGAGTCCCTTGGACTGAAAGGAGATCAAACCAGTCAATCCCAAAGGAAATCAACAATGAATATTCATTGGAAGGACTGAGGCTGAAGATGAAGCTTCAATACTTTGGAGACCGGATGAGAAGAGCCAACTCACTGAAAAAGACTCTAATGCTGGGAAAGATTGAGGGCAAGAGCAGAAGGGGTGACAGAGGATGAGATGGTTGGATGGCATCACCAACTCAATGGACGTGAGTTTGAGCAAACTCCGGGAGACAGTGAAGGATGGGGAAGCCTGAAGTGCTGCGGTTCACGGGTTCGGAAAGGGTCAGACATGACTTAGTGACGGAACAACAGTAACAGTGGGGGCCTCCCCCAGATGCCGGAAGCCCCCAAAGCAGGAGGAACCCAGCGCAGGTAGCAGAGCATGAAGGACTTAGCTGTTGGGGGCAATGTGTGGATTTAGGCAGTGGAAACCACTGAGGGAACTCTAGGACACTAGAGGGGCAGACTGGACTGGAGGTGCCTGGGAGAGGTGGGTTTTAAAGGCTGCAGAGGATTTTCATGGTTCACGTGAGGTGGTGGCTGTGGGGACTGCAGCCATGAGACTCACTGGTGATTCTTCTTTAGATGCAGTGATAAAATTCAAATGACTGTGGGCTTCCCTGGTGGCACAGTGGATAGGAACCCGCCTGCCATTGCAAGGGCACAGGTTCGATCCCTGGCCTGGGAAGATTCCACACGCCACAGAGCAACTAAGTGAACGCGTCACAATTAGAGCCCGCACTTGAGAGCCCGCGTGCTTAGAGCCCACGCTCTGCAACAAGAGAAGCCACGGCAATAAGCAGAGCGGGCGCTGCAACAGAGAGTAACCCCCACTCACGGGAACCAGAGAAAGTCCAAACAAAGCCAGAGAGACCCAGTGCAGCCCAAAATAAAAGAAGTTGAGATAAATTAATTCAAAAAAATTCAAATAATCGCGGCCAGAGAGATGGAGCCAACGCAGTTGAGCTGAAACTCTGCCCCCAGCGTGCTGAGTGACAGGTCTGACTCCTCTCTGAGCCTTGCTTTCTTCCTCCTTTGCAAAAGTGAAGGCAGGACAGGCGAGATAATTTTTGAGGTCCAGTGCAGAATGCAAATGTGGGGCCCCTTGATCAATAATTATTAAGAATTTTAAGATGGTGATGGCAGAGCATTAAGCCAAGTGTTGGGCCCTTCTAAGAGCAGGGCTCAGCCCCAGTTTAGGGGGCCTTCCAAGGGACATGGGCTTGGTGGCTTCAGAGAGGAAAAGCTGCCACTGAGGATGGGAAGATGGTCCTTGTATCAGAATCAGGGGCTGGAGCAGCTGAGCAGAGTCTATAGCCTGATGCCAGCTTCCCCTAGCCAGGACCCCTCCCAGGTGAGGAAGAGCACTTGCCCCCAGCTTATTAGCACACCCTTGAGTATAATAATAATAATGATACATATAATAATAATTATTATTACTTTAAAAGGATCGGGCTCAGAAGAGTTGGAAGAACATATAACAACTCAGAAGAAGTAAAATGGCTTGCCCAGAGTTACACTGGAAGCAAGCTAGAAAACTGAGCCTTCTACCCATGGGTCTGTCTCCAGAGCTGTGGATGGGGTATGAGCAAAGAAGCCGAGGCCGACCTACAGATAGGCAGAGGCTTACTGGGGGGAATCCTGAGGCTCCCTTCTTAAATTCTGTGGGCAGGAGACTATCTAATTTTGTAGTGTGACGAGGCCGGGCAGCAGGAGGGCTGGAGGTCGGAAGCCAGGATTGCTATGGGATGGGAAGTCAGGGAGGGCTTCCTGGAGGAGCTGACCTGGATTGCCGTGGGAGGTAATCCAAGTGGCAAGAACAATGAAGGTCAAGGTCCAGTGGTGGAAGTGAACTTGTCAGATTCAAGGGACAGGAGAGAGGCAGAGTGAGTGAGGCTGAGAAACTTGGTCAGACATGCCGCAGGGTGTCACATGATGGAGATGGGGCTCAGGGCAAGGTGACATGCCTCGTGACCCCAGCAAGCAGAGCCACATTCAAGCCCACGTTTGTCTGCGGCTGACGCTGTAGGTTTAAGGGCCAGGTAGGGAAAAGGAGCTCCCGGTGGGGCCATATGAAGAGCGCCCCCAGGGCAGGCAGGCCCAGGGGCTTCTCTGATGGCACAGTGAATAGGAGTCCGCCTGCCAATGCAGGGGACACAGGTTTGATTCCTGGCCTGGGGAGATTCCACGTGCGTCGGAGCAACTAAGCCCCTGCCTCACAGCTACCGAGCCTGCGAGCTCAGGGGCCCACGCGCCACAACTGCTGAGCCTGCGAGCTGTAATTACTGAAGCCCACACACCTAGAGCCTGTGCTCTGCAACAAGAGAACCCACCAGAAGGAGCAGCCAGTGCTCCCTGACAAAGAGTAGCCCCCACGCACCACGACCAGAGAAAGCCCACGTGCAGTAACGCGGCTCATCCCCCATCTTCAGCTTGAGACACCTCTGCTGCCCGCCTGGGAGGGCTGAGGAAGATCATCCATCCTCCTCTTTTTTTCCTCTGTTCTGAAGATTTGGCCTCTGGCCTCCATGTGGAGGCTTCTTGGGATTCCCTGGTGGCTCAGATGATAAAGAATCTGCTTGCAAGGTGGGAGACCTGGGTTCAATCCCTTGGAAAGATCCCCTGGAGGAGGGCATGGCAACCCACTCCAGTATTCTTGCCTGGAGAATCCCCACAGACAGAGGAGCCTGGCAGGCTACAGTCCATGGGGTCGCAGAGAGTCAGACATGACTGAGTGGCTTTCACTCCGTTATCTTCCTGCCTAGCGGGTCACCGGAGTGACAACCAGGACTCCACAGGCAAAGGGCAGTCCGGGAACCTGAGGGCTGGGGCAGCAGCTGCTCCGAGTCGAGGAGGGGATATGGCAGAGCTGCTGCGGGGCGGAGGAGCAGAGGATGCTGTTTATGAAGGTGCCTCTTGCTTCTCCCAACCTCTGCCTCCAGGAGAGGAGCTGCAAGGCCCCCGGATTTGCCCACCAGCCCCAGGAGCAGCAAAAGCCCCAAAGGGGGCTCTTTAGAGGTGAAGCTGTGAGGCCAGGGTGTCTGTGCCAGACGCTCCCTGCTCTCTCAGCTCCAACTGCTTCTCTCCACCCTCCCCCCTCTGCCCTCCAGCTCTCCGTCACCACTCACCTGGCTGCTGCTGAAATCCCGTCCCCTCGAACTCCACACGAGCCACGGCAGCTTTGAAAACTTGAATGCTAGACTTCCCAAACCTCCCCAGCATTTAGAGAATATTTATTCAAATTCCTCACCAGACTTACATGCTCCCCAGTAGGTCTCCCACTTGGGCCTCCCCTCCCCGTGCTCCACTCCAACCCAACACACAGCACCTCATCATTCCCCGGTTGGCATGTGAGGCCCCTCCATCCCCCACACCAGGTGAAGTCACAGCTCCAGCTTCTAGAACATTTTCCTCCCCCTGCCTCGCATGTGCTGGGTCACTAGTTGAGTCTGGATACCACCCAAGTACTGCACAGGACCTGCCTTGAGAAGAGGGGCTGAGTGGATGGCCGGCAGGGTCTGGTTTAGAGACAGCCCGGCTTGGGATCCCATATAGCACACACTTTGAGGAGGACACGGGTATGACTTAGCATCAGGTGGAAGACACAATCGCAGCTGCCAACTCCAGACCCCAAATTCATCAGCCCACTGGCAAGTGGTCCGTGTATTTTAAAATTGCTTTAATCCGAGCTCAGCCAGCGGCTTCCCTCCCCATTCTTCAGTTTTATTCTCTGAACAAGGGGTTTAATCGCAGGGGGTACTACCAAGGAGGGTGTGAGCATTTGAGGAGCTGAAAGCCTGCAGCTCTTCCCAGATGGGGAACAAGGGGCATGGCTTCAGGGTCCCCGGGAAAGACGGAGAGGAGGTGGGCCTGCTTAGGCTGCCTGTGTTTGGCGGGGATGGGGGGGGGGGGGGGGCAACCAGTGGGGCAGAATAATTCATGAGGGGCAGGCCTGCTGCAGATGCCGTTTCCCTGGCAACGCAGCTTTGGAGGTGTTGGCAGCCGCAGGCTTAGTCCCTCCAAGGAAATTCGAAATTCCGGGACGGGCCTGCCATTCTCCCCGCCCCCTATCCCAGTCATGCCTCTGCCTCCCATCTACAGCCCCTGGTTCCCCAGGCCTTCTTCCAGCCATGCCCTGCTTCCCTCTGGTCCCTCTCTCTGGCTGACCTGAGGAAACACCGCTCTTCGGGCGCCTCCGCTAGGTCCGGGCCATCCGTGCTGCTCATGGCGGAGGCGATTTGTGCGCACGCAGGCAGCCACCACTGCCACAGCCTTTTAAACGCATCCCTGGGCGGAGGGGGCGTCCCCTCTCCTCCCGCCCACTGTGTATCCGCCAATCAGGAGACGCCGCGAAGGCGCTGCGCATGGCAATTGGCTGTAAAGTGCAAGTGGACTTAACCCCTTCGTGCCTGGAGTGGAGCTGCCCATGCGATGGCGGGAATCCCAAAGTTCCGAATACTGGCAGGGAAACAAAGTCTGGAGGGACAGCGATGGGCTCATTACCCCCGCTATGGGGTCCTGGCCTGGGTGCAAGTAGACGCGCCTCTGCTGTGCCCCTCTCCAGCCAGGTACACTCTGATACAGGTCGCCCATCCACCCACCCGGTACCCCAGTGGAGAAGACCCCCAGTCTGAAGAAGCTGGCTGCTGACAAGCAGGGTTTCAACAAGGGCAGGGAAAAGTCCAGGCACATTTGGCAGCCGAGGCTGCAGGGTGATCCAGGGGCCACCCCATTGGCATCTTCTGCTTAGTCCCCACACCTCTGACACCCCACCCGCAATCACTCAGTCCCTGGGACACAGGCAGACCAATCTCCGAAGCGTTTATTCTTTCCTAGTGGCGAGGGGACGCGGGCCGAGCCGTCTCTGGGGCGCGGGCCCCTACGTGTACCATATGAACCCATAGGTGGAGTTGAGAATCTCCTCGCTTGTGCGCAGCCCGTAGAGCTCGCCCATCATGGGAGTCACCCAGCGCGTGGAGTGGAACACGGACTCACCCACCTGTGGGCATGGAGGGGTATGGGTGGGTCTCAAGAGCCTGCTTGGACCCCACCAGGCCTGGCAGCCCCTGTGCCTCTACCCGGAACAGCCTCCCCCTTCTGGCACCTGGCACCCACTCCCCCAAAGCCCCAGGTTTTCTGTGGGAGGCTGCGTTTCTGCAGCAGCCTGGACCCTGTGGGGCTGAGGACCCACCTTCCAGCCCGGCACGTCCTTCATGATAGTTGCCTCCTCCTCCAAGTTCTCCCGAAGCATCTGGAGAACCCTGCAGGGAGACAAGGTGGGAGGTGGGGGACAGGGCTGATCCCTCCCAGGGCCCCTGCCTAACCAACCTGCCAGACCTGCCCCTCCTCCAGCTCCCGGTCACCTCCCACGGCTCTCAGCCCCGCAAACACGCTGATCTCTCCGCTTTACTTCCTTCCCCTGGCAAACTCTTGCAGCCCTCCAATGCCAAAGCCCCCTCCTCCAGAAACATTCACTCCCCCTCTTGGGTCTCTCCTGTAAGTATGGGGTCCTCTCCAAGGACGACGGCAGCCCCTGGAGTACAAGGTCATGGCTGTTGATCCCCACATGCATTCTGGCCTTGTCCCACGGTGCAGGCTGGGGCACTCTGACCTGTGACCTCCTGACCCCAGCGACCTACCTCCGGTCCTTCTCTGCCTGCAACAGAGGCATCAGCGCGATGCGGGCCTCGAAGTCCTCAATCTGTAGACGTCTGTGAAACCCCAAAACCGACACACAGATCAGTCCACGCTGGGATGGGGGCAGATGATGCGGCCCTTGGACAGGCATTACCCTGGTGCGGGGCTTGGGGGAGAGGCAGAGGCAAGCAAGGGGATAAGTGGGCTCAGCCCACTAGCAGCCTGTGATGGGCATGGGGGATGTGGGGAAACGCAGCTGGCAGAGGCGGCATCAGTCCACAAGACTGCTGGCTTCACACTTTCTTTTCAGTTCAAAACTTTTTTTTTTAAACCTAAAAATAGCCCGGGCCTGATGATTGCAGTGAACTGGGGGGAACATTCATCATGAGGTTCTGGGCCTTACAAAACCACATCCTTTTCATCTCAAAATAACCGTGGGGGGGTGGGGGCGGGTGAGTATCATGAGCAGCTTCTTTCTTCTCCCTGCTTTTCGGCGTCTCTAACTCGCCAGCCCTGTCTGCTGGGGGGAGTGGGGAGAGCAGTCCCAGTGACGCAGCCCAGGGGGTGGCCCCTGACCCTGTCTCCCCATCACCACAAATCTCACAGGAGCACAGGGAAGGGTCCCAGGGAACTTCCACCTCCACCGCAACCCCCCAGGGCCCAGGGACCGGGGCTGCCGTCCTCACCAGTCACATACCATGGCTGCCACGGTGCCACCTGGGGGACCGGGCCTGGTCTCGCCTGTCCAGGGTGGGGGCTTTGTGTCCAGCACCCACCAGGTGCCCTGAGTTCACTGAACGAAGTGGAGTGCCCTCCACGTGCTGGACCTTCTCCAGCACTGCCCTCGTAGCAGGGTGAGCAGGGTCAAGGTGGATGCTGAGGACACAGTGGGGGAGGGTGGGGGGACTGCTGGTTGGGAGCCGGTGAGGAGGAGCCATCTGACAGAGTGCTGGGCAAACTCAGAGGTGGCCAGGGTCCAAACCAAGGCCATGGCAGACTGGGACCCTCAGGCCGGTGTGGCTGGCCTGGCCATTGTCTTGCATGATCTGCCTTTGAAGCTCTGGTATCATCATTGCCTGGGCACCACTGACAAACACCCCCTGAGGGACAGGGCCTGTCCCCCTGCCTCCGCCTCTGTCTGATGGGCTATCCAAACCGGACCTTGGGGTACCTGGGGGAGGAGCTCAAGGGTACCTAGTGAACACCCAGAGGCAAGCTTCTTACTTACTAGTCAGTCATTCCTTGACGGTAAAGCCCAGAAATGGACTCGCTGGCTCAGGCCCTGAGCTCCCTGAGGTGCTGAGGGGGGCCTGGAGGAGCCCCGAGGCCACGGTGTAAGTCCCCACCCGCCTCTCCAGTGCGGAGCCTACCTGCGCTCGCGGTTCCACCTCATCATGCTCCAGTACCCGAAGAGCAAGGCCCCAATGCCCACGGCGAACATGCTGTAGCCTGCAGGGAGGAGGCACGCTCAGCACCTGCCCAAGGGACAGGCCACCTTGACCCTTCCTCTCCTAACCCACAACCCACGCACGGCAGGCGCTCCAGAAACAGCAAAGAGGGAGAAGGCGAAAGCCCTCACGGAGCCCCGCCCAGCCAGCCAGGGCTGTTTCTAACGCCTGTTCTTTGACTACTTGTTCGGTCTCTGTGGAGAATCCGCCCTCCCCTCCCGCTGACACCCCCTCCCCTGCAACTGCAGACCACACTTCGTCCCAATCACCCACTCTGCAGGCAGGGCACGCCAGCTGCAAGGCTGCTGCGGCTGCCACACCTCAGCCCCATGCCAGGGTTCCTGGAAGGCACAGGCGGGGCAGAGACTATGGGGGAGCCTGGCAGTCTAAATGGTTATGGCTGGGTGGCCTCAGCCTGCCACTGCCTGGAAGGTTGTTTGAGTTCCTTCAGCCAGCTGGTCCCCGTGGCGAAGGGCGGTGTCCACACTGGGTCCTGGCCCCACAGAGGGCCCAGAGGCCGGGGCCACCTCCCCAGGGGCTCCCACAAGAGGCTGGATGGGGCTGCCAGAGGCAGGCAGTGCCCTGCAGGGGCCACCCGGCCACCCTCTGGGCTCCCAGGGTGCTGCTGCCTTCCAGCCACGTGGGACTGAGCCCCCTTCCTGGGACCCCATGAGACAGAGGCTGAAATGAATATTTAATTAACCCCCAGGGCACCTGTGCTGTAATTCTGACTGACAGGCTGGGGGCCTGCTGGGGTCTTCAGGGAGGTCTGGATGCCTGGGGCCTGGTTGGGGCTGGCTCGTCCCACACCCCCTTCTCTTCCCAGCCTTGGTCTCTCCTCTGTATGGAACTTGTGGTTGTTAGGATGAGCTCACAAGCTCAGCCAGACTGAGCCCCATGTAACACCCAGTAAAGGGCCAGCAAATGGTGGGTAAAGCCACTTCCTGGGCCTTGCAGGGGACGAAGTGTGGGCTCTTTCTCCAGCTCGGCTTAGCACAAGACTCATCTGGCACCTCTGTTGGACCCGGAGATAAATAAGAAACTGGCTCAATTTTTCACTCCTTTTAGTTCAACCTGTTAAAACACAAGCTCAAGGCAAGACATTCCCAAGTTATGGGGGACGAGGTAGTTAGTGGGGCACCCTGGTCCCTGCACTGAGAGGCCCAAGTGCCCAGGACCAGCCCTCAGCGAGCCCGTGGCTCGAACACAGTGGCTGACCACCCATGCTGGGCACGCAGCGTTCCTTCTGCTGGGCGATGCGTGTTTCCCCAAAGCTGCCCATTCTCTGCAGACAGGCTCAGGGGTCTCTCCTTCTAACCCAGCCCCAGAGAACAGACCTGGACTGTCCTTGTGAGGGCCTCTTACCCCCACCATTGGGCGCCCATGTGTGGGTCCATCTGGAAGATAAATTCCAAGAGTAAGGTAGGGTGCTGGAGGAGGATAGAGGAGAGGAGGGTGCTAGAGGAGGCGAGAGCCCACTCCAGTATCCTTGCCTCGAGAATCCCACGGACAGAGGAGCCTGGCGGGCCACAATCTGTGGCGTCACAGAGTCAGACACAAGGCAGGGACTAAGCAACAAGTAAGGCGACCTTCCCTCCAACTCTAGTCCTCACCGACAGCGTGAGACTGAGGCCCCAGGCCCTCAGGCGGGTGTCTGCGCCTCCTCTGGAGGGAGACAATGGGGCGGGGCAGGGGACGCGTATCCAGAAAAGGGTGCAGGCCACGAGTAAAGTCGGCCTGAATCAACAGAGATGCATCCTGTGCTCATGGATCGGAACTCAACATTGTTCAGATGGCAGCAGTCTCCAAAGTGAGGTACAGATCCAAACCAGTTCCCATCAGAATCCCTTCTTCCCCCTACAGTCCCACAGAAATTGACAACTAGCTCGGAAAATTCATGTGGAAACGCAAGGGCCCAGAACAGCTGAGATAGTTCTGAAAAGAACAAAGTTGGAGGACTCTTCAAACTTACCACGCAGCTGTGTGTACAAGACAGTGTGCACTGGCGTAAGGACAGACGTGTACATCGGTGGAACAGAGCTGACAGTCCAGAAATAAACCCTCACATTTACGGTCAATTGATTTCGGACAAGGGTGCCAAGATAATTCAATGGGGAAAGAACAGTCTTTTCAGCAAATTGGACAACTGGGGAGCCACATGCAAAAGAATAAAGTGTGCATCTCCCGCCCTCCATACACAAAAATTAACTCAAAATGGATCAAAGACCACAATGTAAGAGCTAAAACTGCAAAACTCTTAGAAAACAGCGAAGTCATTCTGTGACCGAGGATAAGGCAACGATTTCTTAGATTAGACACTGGCCACACAAGTGATAAGAGAAAAAAATAGATGAATTGGACACTGCTGAAATGTTAAACTTTTGTGCTGCAAGTGTCACCATCAACAAGCTGACAAGACAACCCACAGAATGGAAGTATTTGCAAATCCTGTATCTGATAAGGGACTGGTATCCAAAATATATAAAGGACTCTTAAAATTCAATAATAAAGACTAACCACCTAATTTAAAAATGTGCCAAGGGTCTGAATAGATATTTCTTCAAGGAAGCTACACAAATAGCCAGAAAACACATGAAAAGGTGCTCAACATCATCAGTCCCTAGGGAAATGCAAATCAAAACCACAGTAGATACCACCTCACAACCCACTAGGATGGCTAAAATTTTTTTTAATGGAAGACAATTAGTGTTGTCCAGACACAGAGAGATGGGAATGCCCATACACTGTAGATGAGAACATAATTTGGTATAGCCAATTTGGAGAACAGTTCGGCAGTTCCTCAAAATGTTAACTGTGGAGTTGCCATGTGACCCAGCAACTCCACTTCACCTAAGAGAAAGGAGACATATGTTCACACAGAAACCCATACAAAAATGCTCACGGCAGCCCTGTTCACAGCAGCCAAAAGATGGAAACAATTCAAATGTCCGTCGAATGGACACACTAAACGTCCAGCCATACAAGGTCATTCAGCCATAATAAGGAAGCACTGATACTACAACGTATACATTAAAAATATGCTGCGAGGACTTCCCTGGTTGTCCAGTGGTTAAGACTGTGCCTGCCAATGCAGGAGACACTGATTCCATCCCTGATCCAGGAAGAAGCCCCTGCACGGCTACTGAGCGTGTGCTCTAGAGCCCAGCAGCCACAACCACCCAGCACCCGTGCTGCAACCACTGAGCCCACGCACCCTAGAACCCATGCTCCGCAACAAGGGACAACATCGCAACGAGAAGCCTGTGTACAACCAGAGTGGCCCCCCACTCGCTGCAGATAGAGAAAAGCCCACACAGCAGTGGAATCCCAGCACAGCTGAAAATAAACAAGATATATTAATTTAAAAGATGCTGAGAAAAGTTAGACATAGACACATCGTTAACTATGCCATTTATATGAGAGGCAAATCCCTAGAAACAGGAAGCAGACCCGTGATTGTCAGGGGCTGGGGGAGAACGTGGAGCGACGGCTCATCAGCACAGCATTTCTTCTGGGGCGATGAAAATGTAAACTTAGATCATCCCAATGGTTGCACAACGGGGAACAGACTAAAAATCAGTCTGTACACATGAAATGGGTGATTATAAGTATGGCATGTGAATCTCAATTAAAATGTTAAAGATACCAGAAAAAAAGGGCCACTCACTGGTGCAGGAGGGTGTGGAGAGAGGAGAGAGGGGTGTGAGAGGCCAGGGGAAAGGCGGGTAACAGTCACTTCAGTAGCTGTGTGGATCAAGGGTGGCCTGAGCCAGCCTGGCACGCTGTAGCAGGCTGGCGGTGAGTGGTCCAGGCAGAGAAAAGGGGAGTGGGTGCCAAGCTTGGGGTTTCGGTGCCTGGACAAGAGCAAGACCGATGGAGAGAAAGCAGCTGTGGATAAGGGTGGAGAACAGAAAGGAGGGCAGGGTGCAGGATAAGAGTGAAGCCGCTACATCTGCTGTTCCCTCTGCCTGGGCAACTCCTTTCAGAGACGGCCTCTCGCCCATTCTGGCTCGGTAAGGCCCTGGGCCTCAGCACTGGCCACAATGGGCAATTACCAGCAATGTGTCTGTCTCCTCTGCTGGGTGAGCTCCTCAGGATAGAGCCCAGCACTAAGGACGCGTTCAACAGTTACTAAACGGAGGCACACGAACTAGATGCGGGTGCATAAACAGAGACCACACCTCAGAAAGGGTTATATTCCTCATCCCTCTGCAGCCAGGAAAGACAGAGGCGGTCTGCACGTGCACCAGGGGGAGCAGGTGGAAAGGGCTGACAGTAGGGGACGCAAGCGCAGGCGGGGGCACGTAAGGCCCACAGCAGGAACTGCTGAGAGGAACAGGATACAGGCCGCGAGTGCCACTGCAAAATGAGACAGATGCGGGCTGTGGGAGCCCAGGGAGACTCCAGGGCTGGGGTTCCTGTGCGGTCTGGACTGGAACCAGGTCACAGAAGGACACATGCATGAACAGAACTCACGCCACATACCCGAGGAGTGCTCTAGCCTGGGTGCTAAGTTAAGATTGTGAGAAAAGACGACACAGATCGCATTATATTTGTTGAATCTAGGATTGAGTCTAGAGTCCAGTGCCCAGTGCTCCAAATCTAACCTGTAACTGTTTTTGTATGGTCCTCAGGCTAAGCACACTTTTAGGTTGGTAAAGTTGTAAAATAAGCAACAGGGGAGAAAGACTATCTGGCCAAGAAAGAAGAAAATACTTACGTGGCTCTTTACGGAAAAAGTTTGCCAACCTTTGTTCCAAATTACCAAAAAGCCAGTACGGAGCAAGGGAAGACTTGAGCTTTTAACCTAACGTTAACTTTTCTCTGTCTTAATTATAACATTAAAAAAAATCATGCCCATGAATTTTTTTCTGCTTTTTAATTGAGGGATGATTTGCAAAGCATGCACATGTTTTAAATGTAAAGCTCAATGAGGTACAGCAAAACGTTCATTCTTAACTTAATTGACATTCTTTGTATTTCTGTTAATCTTGGGTGCAGTGGATGGGCGTTTTTTACTTTCTCTTACATGTTTTTGTGTTGACCCCAATAAGAAAAATTTTAAACGTTAGTTAGAGCCCTTGACAATTAGAAGAATCCATATTTCTGGGATATCCTGCAGGTGGGGGCCACCAGCGAGGAAGCACTGCGCAGAACTTTTTTCCCGCACCCCCACACCCCCCGGAAAAAAAATCTCTCAAATTCCCTGGGTATTCCAGGTTCGGCCCCAGCTTTGCTCTGGGTGGCCCTGTGGGGAGTCGCATCCTCTCTCGCGTCTCCGTCTCCCTACTTGTGAAACGGGAACGTGCCGGAAGGCTCCCGGCGGAAGCTAAACTCATTTCAGTTTGTGCTTAGTCGCTCAGCCATGTCCAACTCTTTGCGACCGTATGGACTGTAGCCCGCCAGGCTCCTCTGTCCATGGGATTTTTTCAGGCAAGAATACTGGAGTGCGTTGTCATTTCGTCCTCCAGGGAATCTTCCTGACCCAGGGATCGAACCTGCGCCTCCTGTGTCTCCTGATTTGCAGGCGGATTCTTTACCCGCTTAACCACCGGGAAAGCCCTCTCTCGGTTTAATCAATGAATTGTAAAATGGAGATAATTAACGGGACCGACCTCAGGGCTGTTACGAGAAGGAAGCAAAGGGCTTAGTAAACGGTCGACAAATTGCAGCAGTTTTCATTATTGTTAGTACTGAAGCTTTGGGGGAGCCCAGGGCGCCGCCTCCTGTCATCCGGCGGGGGAAACCTTGGCTCGCTAGACTCCCTGGCGTCCCGACCCCGCCGCGGCGCCTAGAACGCCCAGACCCTGACACCCCGGAGCAGGGCAACACTGACCCGACAGTCCCCGACGCGGAAGGTTCCGCTTGTAGTCGATAGGGCCGTAGCCCCCCACCGGGGGCATGTCCTGCTTCACCTTCGACGCCGCCATGCTTGCAGGACCTTGCACGTCCGGTCGCAGGAGGAAGTTACGCAACGGCGATCGACGCCATGCTGAGTGTGGCGGAAGCTGCGGCGCAGGTCTCGGGCCCGACTGGGAAACTTACGGCGCCGCTGCACCTGCCCCAGTTCGTGCGAGAGCTCCGTAGCGGGGCCTGGGATCGACTAAGCGCTCCAGCTGCGACCAAAGAGTCCTTATTTTCTCTTCTCCTAGTTGGAGGCATGGCTCGGTCGGTGTTAAAGCCTGCAGCCCGTCTGGTCGCCAGAGTTCTTGCACCAAAGGACCTTTCCACTCACCTTCCCTCTGGGGCAATGTGAGGCCAGTTAGAAACCCCAGGCTCCCGAGGGAGCCAGGTATCGTCCCATTTTACCCTCTTGGGGCCCCCTGCGGGCAGCCCAGGGCTCTGCAGGGTTAGGACTGGATTACACGAAGTTCGGGGACGGCTGCTGCTCAGATTCGACTCCCGAGGAGCCGCCCCAACCCCAGGCTCTGATTCCACTCCCGTGACGGTCGAGACGCCTTGCTAGTGTCCTCTCATCGGGAACTGGATCATTCAGAGCTATTATGAGTCACAAAGCCGTAGGGCCTTGGGGAGAGTACCACGGGGCGGGGTCAGGGCCCCCACCCCCTAACCCGAGGCAGGGTGACGCCCGCGGTCACTTCACAAGGCAGAAATTGTTACCTGGGCAATAAAAGGCCCCGCGGAGGCGGGGGCCGGGGAGTGGGCACATGGGGGTGCGGGTGTGCAGGTGCCAAGCGCCATGGGTTAGGCCCGAGATCGGAGTCCGGCCGCCCCCCGACAGCAGCCGCCTCCTGCTCCCCACGCGCCCCAGGCGCCACCATGTCGGGCGACAAGCTTCTGAGCGAACTCGGCTATAAGCTGGGCCGCACGATAGGAGAGGGTAGTTACTCCAAGGTAAAGGTGGCTACTTCCAAGAAATACAAGGGCACAGTGGCCATCAAGGTGGTAGACCGGCGGCGCGCGCCGCCCGACTTTGTCAACAAGTTCCTGCCACGCGAGCTGTCCATCCTTCGGGGAGTGCGGCACCCACACATCGTGCACGTCTTCGAATTCATCGAGGTGTGCAACGGAAAGTTGTACATCGTGATGGAGGCGGCCGCCACCGACCTACTGCAGGCGGTGCAGCGAAACGGGCGCATCCCCGGGGGGCAGGCTCGCGACCTCTTCGCGCAGATCGCCGGTGCCGTGCGCTACCTACACGACCACCACCTGGTGCACCGCGACCTCAAGTGCGAAAACGTGCTGCTGAGCCCTGATGAGCGCCGCGTCAAGCTCACCGACTTTGGCTTCGGCCGTCAGGCTCACGGATACCCCGATCTGAGCACCACCTACTGCGGCTCTGCCGCCTACGCGTCGCCCGAGGTACTGCTGGGCATCCCCTACGACCCCAAGAAGTACGACGTATGGAGCCTGGGCGTCGTGCTCTACGTCATGGTCACCGGGTGTATGCCCTTCGACGACTCGGACATCGCCGGCCTGCCCCGACGCCAGAAGCGCGGCGTTCTCTACCCCGACGGCCTCGAGCTGTCCGAGCGCTGCAAAGCACTAATAGCCGAGTTGCTGCAGTTCAGTCCGTCGGCCAGGCCCTCCGCGGGCCAAGTGGCACGCAACGGCTGGCTGCGTGCGGGGGACTCCGGCTAGAAGCCGGCGTTCCCGCCGCCCCGAGCATTGCGCAAGCGCAGGGCACGCGCAAGAAGCGCGCTTCGGTAGTTCCGCGAAGCCGCCGCGCACCGCTGTGCACGCGCCCTTCCCCCTTCCCTACTTCGACGCCGGGGGCCGCAGTCACCCCTGTTTGGAATTCAACTACTCCAACACGATTCCCAAGAGCAGGAGGGCGCATGCGCCCCCTCGGTTACCGGCGAGAAGTCCCCAGGAGGGGGCCAGATGAGAGGAGACAGAAACGTTGCGCCGGTGCAGGGTGAGCGACCGCTACGTGGTGGGCGGTGGCTGCTTTCAGAAACAGCTGGCGAGCGGAGGCGCGCGGAGGGCGTCCATCCACAGCCAGCCCCGCATACCGGCGAGGGAAGGCGCGCTCCAGGCGCTGCCCTCCCTGGAACTTGCAATAAACTCGCTCTTTCTCGCATCTAGCTCTAGCTGCTGCTGCTGCTAAGTCACTTCAGTCGTGTCCAACTCTGTGTGACCCCACAGATGGCAGCCCACTGGGCTCCGCCATCCCTGGGATTCTCCAGGCAAGAACACTGGAGTGGGTTGCCATTTCCTTCTCCAATGCAGGAAAGTGAAAAGTGAAAGGGAAATCGCTCAGTCGTGTCTGACTTAGCAACCCCATGGACTGCAGCCTACCAGGCTCCTCCGTCCATGGGAGTTTCCAGGCAAGAGTACCGGAGTGGGATGCCATTGCCTTCTCCGCTAGCTCTAGCAATGGCCCCCTTTTATGGAGCAGTGGGGAGGGGATCACTCCCCGCGGAAAGGCAGGCACGGGCACCCCATTTGAGAGAGAATTGTGGAGGTTCTTGCTCCAGGTCCGAAAAGGGAGTTAGGAGGATTCAAACAGAGACCTTTCGGGCTCCCCATCCTGGGCAGACTCGAAAGGGCCTTGGCGTCATCCTCAGCAATGTGATGGCCTTGGGAATGGAGGTGTTGGACTGGGGAGCAAGGACCCCAGCACCTTCTGGTGTTTAAGGATGGGACAGCAAGGGGCGGGGAGCGCCTGTCCAGAAAGAAACAGTGTTTACAAAAGAGGAAATTGAGGCCCACACAGGTATCACTTGCCCAAGAACAGCCAGCATTGGCACCCAGATATGTCTGAAGTGGGGTGGGGTGGTGGTGGAAGCTTAGTGTTTGGCCCCTTCCTTGGTGAGGCAAAGGAGTCTGCCAGTCATTCTTTTTTAACTGTAGAACAGTTACTTTACAATACACTTTACAATATTGAGATGGTTTTCATACCATGAATCAGCAAAGGAGTCTGGCAGTCATTCTTAATTGTAGAACAGTTACTTTACAATACACTTTACAATACTGTGATGGTTTTCATACCGTGAATCAGCTATAGGTACACACACGGCCCCTCCCTCCTGCGCCCCCGTCCCAATCGCGCTTTCATTCATGCTCTGTTCATTCAGGCATTTTTGAGCAACTGCTGTGTGCAAAGCACTGGGACACAGCCAAGTGGCTTGGATCCATCCGTGTTCCCAGCGAGGGAGCAAGTGGAAAGTTTAAGAATGGCATGAAGATAAAATAATTGTAAGTTGTGCTAAATGCCAGGTGGGGGTGAGCAAGGAGGGGCTGAAGGGAAGGCATCAAACACTGGAAACCACAGGAGTGCTCCCAGGAGAGGATGGAGCTGGTGTGTCTTGAGTAATGTTAGAACTCCCGTAGCTGGAATGGAGGTAGAGAGGGTAAGGGGTATGTGTCTGCTGTCCCCACAGGGTCTGGGGAAGGTTGGGGGTTATTTTGCTTGTGATGAGGTTTCTGAGTTTAGTGACAGCGGCTGTTGTCATTTGGGTGTACGGGAAACACCTCCCTCGGTGCTCATCCTGTCTGCTTCCCCCAGAGCTCGGGGCCCTGAGGAGAGTGGTCAGTTTCTGCTCCCTCACCCTCCATGGTTCTCAGGTGCCTTGGGGATTATGCGCCAGCTCTCCCTCCACTCCCTTCAAATAGGATGTGATCCCAACTGCCTCATTTTACAGAGCAAGGAACAGGGTGAGAAGAGGGAAATGTCTTGCTCACTCAGAAAAAAGCCCACATCCTTTCCCCTTGCCCCCAAGGTCCAGTCACACCGCTCTCCTGTCCTCAACCTGCCTTGCTTGGTCTCACCTCTGAGCATTTGCACAGGCTGACACCATCCCCAGCGCTTTTCCCTTCTCTTCATGCAAGACTTGGCCTAAAAAGGTCACCTCTCACGAGGCGCCATTCTTTCCCTCCTCACCCCCCTCACAAGCTGTGATCCCAGTGGCTGGGGCATGGCACATGCCTTGTTATGCCGATTACTGTGTGTAAGCAGTGGGCCTGGGGTCCTTCCTCTTATGGCCACACCCATGACTCAGTTACGAGGGGACAGGGTCTCAAGCACCAGGCTGGTGTCCCATCTGTAATCTGAAGGTGCATTAAGGCTTGCCCTCCCTCTGTTGAGGAGCCTGGGTGCCTGATCCAGCAGACTCACTTGAAGAGGGGCTGTGGAACCCCAGAAGTGGGCTTCTCTCAGTGTTGGGGGATGTGGGTGCAATCAGCACGTGTCAGAGGTGACAGGCCAGCAGTGCCTTGTACCAGTTCTGTGCCTTGCCCAGGTGAGACCACGCTGGCCATGGCCGCAGGGGAGGGAAGTCAGACCCCCAGGCTGGAGGCAGAGATGCCCCAGTGACGAGTGGCAGCAATAAATAGATAAATGAACAAAAGCACCTAGGAAAACAAGGGGACATTTTATGCATATTGGAGTTCAAAGTGCTCACAGGTTTGATTTTGTGAGTAAAACTTTGAAACAGCGTGTCAACCTCTGAAAACAAATTTGCACCAGGAATTGTTCATTTCAAAGCCAGCCAGGTGGCTCCCACACTGCACCATCACTGTCCTGCAGCAGACACCCAATGCTGAGCCAGAAAAGCCCACCTCTGGGATGGAGGCTGTTGATGGCTAGAACCCAAGCCAAGGGGCAGAATTCACTGCATTCTCACTGCATGCACTCCCGTGGCCCTGTGGGTAAACAGGCCACAAAGCGCCACCCAGAGGTAAGGCTGTAGCATCCAGGTGGGTGCGTGCTGGTGTGCAAAGTCACGTGTGACTCCTTGCAACCCGATGGACCATATAGCCCGCCAGGCTCTGTCCAAGAACACTGGAGTTGGTTGCCATGCCACACTCCCGTGGCCCTGTGGGTAAACAGGCCACAAAGCGCCACCCAGAGGTAAGGCTGTAGCATCCAGGTGGGTGCGTGCTGGTGTGCAAAGTCACGTGTGACTCCTTGCAACCCGATGGACCATATAGCCCGCCAGGCTCTGTCCAAGAACACTGGAGTTGGTTGCCATGCCCTCCTCCAGAGGGTCTTCCCTACCCAGGGGCTGAACCCACGTCTCTCATGCCTCCTGCACTGGCAGATGGGTTCACCACTAGTGCCACCTGGGAAGCCCCAGCATCCAGTTCCATTCTGTCCTGTTCGGTCGCTCGGTCGTATCCGACCCTGTGGTGGACAGGGAAGCCTGGTGTGCTGCAGTCCACGGGGTCGCAGAGTCAGACACAACAGCCATTCACCTGAAGCATCCAGCTGGGGAAGACTAAATCCCCACGGCAAGTGAGGTCTGAAAGACGCCCAGGAAACCAGCGTCCGACCCTTCGCTTACCTGTTAAGAAAGGATCACCCTGCCACCCCAAGTCTCCAAGCTGCCCCAAAGCTGGGAGGAAAACAATGCGAAACCCCAAGGCCGAGCAGTCAAAAAGAAAACACAGCCAACACGTCATCCGTTTCTTTATTGTCCTTCAGATTCTAAAACTTCATGACACAACGCATAGCCATCGATTCCAGCGTCTTTATTAGAACTTCTTTCCCGGTTTGGTGGTCACTTTGTTTTTTAACATTATCATCAAAGGCTTATAGTCACAATAAATACAAGTGACAACCTCCTCCCCCCAATCAAAACAAACCACCTCCCAAATACCCTACACTGGTGTGACTATTACTCTTTAAGGATTATAAAACTTTAGCTGTCCTTAAAAAAAAAAAAAAAAAACTCACTCCAGCTTCTTTAGGCAAATGCCATGTGCAGCATAACCAGGCTTCAAAGAAAAACCCTACAAGCAGAGCAGCAAGGGCCGTCTTTCCATTATCCACGCCCGTGATGAGAACGTATGATTTATACAGAAGACTCCTCCCGTGTCTCTCCAGCCACAGCAGTGACTTGTGGGCTACTCAGGAGCCATGCAGGGGTGTCCTGTCGCCTCTTTCCTTCCCTCTGCACCGGAGTGACCCTTTGCTTCCAGACCACAGCCGCCACCCACCCCTACCTCCCAGGGCAGTCATTCTTGACCTTGTCAAAGGTGTGGGTCCCAACAGACACACCCGGGACACTGAGGACTACGGTCTCCACGACAGTCGGGATGGCCAGAGCCATGGGCAGCTCTGAGTGGATGCAGAGTTCCCTGTGCTAGCACCCACAGGCACCTGTGGGCCTCCGCACACAGGCATTTCAGGTGGGGAAGGGAGCCTGGTGAGCCCTGCACCCCAGTCCACGTAACAGCCAACGTGCTAAGTTTCCAGGTGCCACTGGGGGTTCCTGTTGCAGATTACTGGGCAGTTACAACTGTCATTTGGGACTGGGGGCTCCCACGTTCTCTGGTTCTCCTGGGAACCAGATCCTCTCAGCCTACAGACTCCCAGAACCATGGCCCATTTTGAGGGGTGGGCTTTGAGGCTGGGAGAATACCTTTAATGTTAACATCCTTCCCATACTTGAAAGGTATTTAATGCCCTTTCTTAATAACATTATAAATTTTAGCACAGAATCATGCACTTGAGGCTTACAGGAGTGACAATGCAAAGGGGAAACTAAAGGGGAAAAGAGGGGGATAGAAGTTTTGAGACAGGGGAAATGAATCAAGATTAAGGCATCTCACCTCCTGGATCCCCCCTTTTTTCTTGATCTCTTTTTAAAAAGCCACATTTATGTCACAGTAAGTCCTACCCATGGGAATGCTCCTGCAAATGCTGGGCTGGAGGAGGCAGAGAACGGGTCAGGGCCCAGCCACTGCGTCCTCTGCCTGTGGCGGTCAGTCTGTACTCAGCTCACAAGGTCTAGGCAGTAGCCTGGAGAAGTCTGGCCAGATGAGGTGAGGAGAGGTGGATCCTGAGCATGGAGAGTGATGGGGTGAGGATCCGGGGCCAATGCGAGTGGCTTGGTTTTGAGCCCCGGAGTCACAGACCCAATCAATCCCTGTGGGGCTGCAGCAACCCTGGGCACCCGCAGTGCAGAGGTGACCCTGGCCGAGACGCCCGAGTTGCCGCATGGCACTGAGGTCAGCTTGCCCGGGTCAGCCAGCTGGGCACTCCTTCTTGTAGGATTTGGGAATTTTGGCCCATGTCATCGAACAGAGAGCGCTAACAGCTCAGAGTAGTATAAGACAGGTATTTATTTGCCAGGCACACAGAAAAATGCGAGGAATAGAAATGCTTGCATACTCTTGATTTTTTGGTGTAAAAACACACCCTTCCCCACTCCCCCCTCCCCCAAAGGTCAATTTCCCCTTTTCCCCAAATCCCTGGATCTTGGAATGAAAGCCACCGTTCTCCAGCCCTCCCCTCCTTCAGGCCACCTTCATTATGCACTCAAAACAAAAATCAATGAGAAATTTAGGGCTTTAGACAAAAAATTCAAACGCTTTGCAAAACTAGGTCTTCTATTGCATGTCAAAAATGTCCTCTAAACATGGATATTCACACAACATGAGGGGGGGTTAAATGAGCCTTTATTAGAACGGTGCAGCAGTGTATTTGAGGAAGGTGGCCCTACAAAATAAGAATTTTAAATTAAGTCCCTAACTGCATGGACAGGAAAACCAGGGCTGGGGCTGAAGTGAGGAGCAGCGTACCCCATCTCCACACGTGTGTGCATGCACACGTGACACCCTCACACCTGCACAGAGCTGGCCCATGTGCGGCACACACACAACAGCTTCTACCTTTCCTCATGGACTGATTTTTAAGGAGTGGGAGAAAACAAAACAGAACACAACTAAGAGCAGACCTGATCCTTTGTGAGACGTTTCTGTAGACGCTAGAGGATTAAAAAAAAGTCTGAAGGCAAACCCTGGCCGCGTGGCCCTGCTTTTTAAGGGAGGTTCTAAACTAGACCCAAACGCAAACCCTGAAGTCTGGGGGGTGTGGGGCCTCCCCACGCGGACACGTCCGACAGGAGCACAGGCCAGGGCTTAGGATGCGTCCATCAAAGTAAGTAGGAAAAGAAAAGGAAACGATTTAATAAAATAAATCACCACCACAACAAAAAACACGACAGCCAGCCCCTCCGACTTCCTTCTCCGGCTCTGGGTGTGGCGGCCGATTCTCCCCTCCCTACTCAGCCGGCGGCACTCGGCTTCCAGGGTCCCAGGCTCTCTGGCTGGGTCTGGGTTGCAGTTTGTTCTTCTGCTTAAGTGTGGAAGGCCAGAGAGTGTCTCCGGGATGAGCAGCAGCAGAGGCCTTCTGCTGGAGTTAGGGCTGGGGGGTCAGCGGCCCACCCCCCAGGGCACCGGGGTCGTGCCTGGCAGGGAACCCTGGGTCTGCACCGTTTACATTAAACTCCATCATCGTGAGGTGATTTAAAAAAATCTGTCAACCTAGGGATTGCCATGAAGAAAGGCAGTCAGAGATTAGGAGACTAAGACGGGGGCAAAGCCAAACAAAACAATGCTCCGCTCAACTTCTGCAGCGCCGGACACCACTGCCCTAGCGTGTCACAGTGTCTGGGTGCGCCGTCCACGAGCCCTGCCAGGGGCTGAAGGGGAGGGCCGGGAGCAGAGCCGGCCCCGAGGTCCGCTTTTCTGCTGGTGTTGGGCAAACTAAAGGCAAAGAAAGGAAGGAAGCCCACGGGAAAGGTCCCCCAGTATGAATCCTGGTCCACCTGTGAAGCATCCCTCCGTGATGCGACGAGACTTTGTAGCCAAGACTGGAGTTCTCACTTCTGCAGCGTGGCCTGCGTGCGCTCGCCCTCTTGGGGAGCGGGGTGTCTTCCCGAGCGGAGGGTGCTGGGCCAGGTGGGAGGGAGGGAGCCTGTTCTCCACTGGGCCTGGCTCGCACTATTTCCACGTGGCTGACTGGGGGATGGAGCGGGGCGGGATCATGTCCAGGAGGTACTCCCGCTGGCGGTCCACGGCTGAGGAGGTCTTGTGCACCGCCAAGCTCGGGCTGACAAACGCGAGGGCCCCGCCTGCGACAGGACAGAGCAATAGGCCACAACGGCCCCGGTCAGGGGAGGCTCCGGGGAAGACCCCCACCTCGGCTGGGCCCACTGGGCACAGGGGGCACAAAGGCCAGCTTGGGGAAGCCCCTAAAGCCTCCCACCAGCACACTCTGGGCTCTGGGCTGGCACGCAGCAAAGACTGTCTCGAAGCCCCAGCAGCAGCAGGGACCCGAGTCCCTGCAGCACCAGGTATTCTGGGTGGGTTCATCTATTTTGTGGAACAAGACTTCCCAACTGAATGCACCACAGAACCCTCCATGCGCATTCAAGGCCAGCGCTCCAGAAACCTGGAGGTCCTGCCAGGTCCTGCCCAGCCTTCCTCAAACTACCATCCAGAAACCCAGGGCAACCAGGAGCACCGCTCCTAAGCCAGGACACTTTCATATCTAGTCGTACACGTCTCTCGAGACAGCAACGATGTATTCCCTCATGTTCTGTTTCAAACACTGCCTATAGTGTGCAGTTTCCCCAGGGGTGCTACCACTGTGCACACGTATGTAGTCTCCTGTTTGACTTTTCCCACTTATTTCACATACTTTTAAAATTTCCCAAAAAAGGACTTTTCTGACCAGCCTATGAGTTCTTTGCTGCCACCTCAAACGTGCTGAGCAAAAGTATCTCAGTCTGGCATGTTCACAAACGCTCTCTGCTCTCCAGGAGGGCTGGGTTCTGCTGCAGTCGGCTGGCCCCTCCCCACCCTCCAGCAGGCTCTGCTCCTCGGGCGCGTTTCTAACGCGAGTCAGCCGCACGCACAGCCGGCTTTTCTGTGCTGTTTCCACTGACAGTCCTCTCCCAGTTCTGACTACTGAGATGGACTCTCACGATGGTGCCTCTTCTTCCTACAGGGACCCGGGAGTGGGCTGGGGAGGGAGACAGGAGAGAGCTATCACCCATCTCCTCCTCTCGGCCCTCTGTGCCGAGACTTCACTTTCCAGTTACGGATGGACAAAGAAATATTTAACGTTCATCTCAAGGCGAGCACAAGAATAAGGAAAAGCAGGAAAGTGGTGTCAGGGGACGGCCAGAGGACAACCTTGGGAAGGGGGAGCTGCGGCAGACAGGAGTGGCCACCGGAGGGTCTCCGCCTCCCCAAGCTGGGTCTCAGATGCCTGCTCCTCACAGGGCCCTGCTGCCCACCTCCCCAGGGGCCCCTCTTCCTGCCTCCTTCTCATTCTATCCTGCACTTTGTACCATCTGACCTGTCCAAGCGGGCAGGGGTTCCCCACAGAGTGGGGTCAGCACACCGTGAAAGGTACGCTGTAACAGCAGAAACAAGCCTTCTCTGTGGCAGGAAGGAAGAGGGCTGAGGCGGGCATTGCCTGAACTGGTTCCGTCCCACATTTTGGGTCAAGAGCTGAGAGTCTAGGTATGGGGGTGGAGATACCAAGTGTGATTAGCATTTATCCAGGGCCACCACTAGTTCAGGGTGTCCTATTCAGTGAACAGAGAGGTGAGGCTGTATCTCGGAGGCAGCTGCTCTTAAGAAAGCAAGTGCGGGTTCAGGACCCCGGTGCCACAACCTGGGCGTGTGCGTGCCTCTGTTAAAGGTAAGGGCGGGAAGGGCCCGCCCCTGGGGAGGTCCCCGCTGAGCCCCTCCGGGGCCGCCCACCTGTACTCAGCGGCGCCTTCTTCCAGTTGGAGGTGGCGCTGCCCTTGCCAGTGCTCACGGCCCTCTCGGAATGTCTGCCCGTCCTGCTGACGAGGGTGGTGGCCGAGGCTGCGCTCTGCAGTTTGGGCGACTGGCTGAATGTGTGCAGGATGCCCCGGGGTGTTGTGGCCGAGCCCCGGGACAGCTGGCTGGAGGCCTGCGGGGGGGAGAGAGGGCCACAGCTCACACAGGGAAGGGGGCCGTGGAGGGCACGGTGCTCAGTGCAGCCTCTCCTTGATCAGGCTGACCTCTTCCCACCCACACGGGATCCCGGAAGTCCAACATCAGGAGACTAGGTAAGTTGCACCGAGGCAGGAGGGGAAGGAGGAAGGGAAAGAGAGAGCAAGAGACAGACAGACAGACGGACGCAGGTAGCGTGACAGTCGGCGACTGACGTGGTCACGGTCGGGGGCGTGAGGGCTGGTTGCGGGGGGCTCCCGGCGCCCTAGTTCTGACCTGTAGCACAGCCCCGTTACTCCAGTCGCGGGCCTCTCCTGAGCGGAACGCCAACTTACGCCGGGGTTTTATGACCTACACAAACGGGGGTTGAAAGCGAGGTCAGCACTGTCCAGAGGCTGACCTCAGGCGACCACGTGACCGAGGGGCAGCAGCTATGGTCCCCACAAGGACAGCAATTTCCTGAGGCAGCACCGCCACCCACTATGCAGGGATCTCGAGAAGATGAGTTTGTTAGATGAATTATCAATGACTTCCAAGGACACAAAAAACTGCCAATTGTCTACAAGGGGTGGGAAAACAAAACATTAAAAAAAAAAGGGCAGCCAAAAAAACTTGATTTCAAACTTGCTCCTCTCCTTAATTTAGCTAGAACATTTCTTCAGCGCCCCTTTTGCAGCTCAATGTGGCTTTCAGAAAAGTCCTTTTAGACAAGAAGTATTTGTCAGCCGGCACACTGCGAGTGAAAGCTACAAAAATCTAAAGAAACTGATCCCGAGCGGAGGGTGCTGGGCCAGGTGGGAGGGAGGGAGCCTGTTCTCCACTGGGCCTGGCTCGCACTATTTCCACGTGGCTGACTGGGGGATGGAGCGGGGCGGGATCATGTCCAGGAGGTACTCCCGCTGGCGGTCCACGGCTGAGGAGGTCTTGTGCACCGCCAAGCTCGGGCTGACAAACGCGAGGGCCCCGCCTGCGACAGGACAGAGCAATAGGCCACAACGGCCCCGGTCAGGGGAGGCTCCGGGGAAGACCCCCACCTCGGCTGGGCCCACTGGGCACAGGGGGCACAAAGGCCAGCTTGGGGAAGCCCCTAAAGCCTCCCACCAGCACACTCTGGGCTCTGGGCTGGCACGCAGCAAAGACTGTCTCGAAGCCCCAGCAGCAGCAGGGACCCGAGTCCCTGCAGCACCAGGTATTCTGGGTGGGTTCATCTATTTTGTGGAACAAGACTTCCCAACTGAATGCACCACAGAACCCTCCATGCGCATTCAAGGCCAGCGCTCCAGAAACCTGGAGGTCCTGCCAGGTCCTGCCCAGCCTTCCTCAAACTACCATCCAGAAACCCAGGGCAACCAGGAGCACCGCTCCTAAGCCAGGACACTTTCATATCTAGTCGTACACGTCTCTCGAGACAGCAACGATGTATTCCCTCATGTTCTGTTTCAAACACTGCCTATAGTGTGCAGTTTCCCCAGGGGTGCTACCACTGTGCACACGTATGTAGTCTCCTGTTTGACTTTTCCCACTTATTTCACATACTTTTAAAATTTCCCAAAAAAGGACTTTTCTGACCAGCCTATGAGTTCTTTGCTGCCACCTCAAACGTGCTGAGCAAAAGTATCTCAGTCTGGCATGTTCACAAACGCTCTCTGCTCTCCAGGAGGGCTGGGTTCTGCTGCAGTCGGCTGGCCCCTCCCCACCCTCCAGCAGGCTCTGCTCCTCGGGCGCGTTTCTAACGCGAGTCAGCCGCACGCACAGCCGGCTTTTCTGTGCTGTTTCCACTGACAGTCCTCTCCCAGTTCTGACTACTGAGATGGACTCTCACGATGGTGCCTCTTCTTCCTACAGGGACCCGGGAGTGGGCTGGGGAGGGAGACAGGAGAGAGCTATCACCCATCTCCTCCTCTCGGCCCTCTGTGCCGAGACTTCACTTTCCAGTTACGGATGGACAAAGAAATATTTAACGTTCATCTCAAGGCGAGCACAAGAATAAGGAAAAGCAGGAAAGTGGTGTCAGGGGACGGCCAGAGGACAACCTTGGGAAGGGGGAGCTGCGGCAGACAGGAGTGGCCACCGGAGGGTCTCCGCCTCCCCAAGCTGGGTCTCAGATGCCTGCTCCTCACAGGGCCCTGCTGCCCACCTCCCCAGGGGCCCCTCTTCCTGCCTCCTTCTCATTCTATCCTGCACTTTGTACCATCTGACCTGTCCAAGCGGGCAGGGGTTCCCCACAGAGTGGGGTCAGCACACCGTGAAAGGTACGCTGTAACAGCAGAAACAAGCCTTCTCTGTGGCAGGAAGGAAGAGGGCTGAGGCGG
This sequence comes from Cephalophus harveyi, assembly GCA_006410635.1. Classification (NCBI taxonomy): domain Eukaryota; kingdom Metazoa; phylum Chordata; class Mammalia; order Artiodactyla; family Bovidae; genus Cephalophus; species Cephalophus harveyi. Next base: position 557,940 of record SJYT01064952.1, on the reverse strand, counting down.
GCATTGCCTGAACTGGTTCCGTCCCACATTTTGGGTCAAGAGCTGAGAGTCTAGGTATGGGGGTGGAGATACCAAGTGTGATTAGCATTTATCCAGGGCCACCACTAGTTCAGGGTGTCCTATTCAGTGAACAGAGAGGTGAGGCTGTATCTCGGAGGCAGCTGCTCTTAAGAAAGCAAGTGCGGGTTCAGGACCCCGGTGCCACAACCTGGGCGTGTGCGTGCCTCTGTTAAAGGTAAGGGCGGGAAGGGCCCGCCCCTGGGGAGGTCCCCGCTGAGCCCCTCCGGGGCCGCCCACCTGTACTCAGCGGCGCCTTCTTCCAGTTGGAGGTGGCGCTGCCCTTGCCAGTGCTCACGGCCCTCTCGGAATGTCTGCCCGTCCTGCTGACGAGGGTGGTGGCCGAGGCTGCGCTCTGCAGTTTGGGCGACTGGCTGAATGTGTGCAGGATGCCCCGGGGTGTTGTGGCCGAGCCCCGGGACAGCTGGCTGGAGGCCTGCGGGGGGGAGAGAGGGCCACAGCTCACACAGGGAAGGGGGCCGTGGAGGGCACGGTGCTCAGTGCAGCCTCTCCTTGATCAGGCTGACCTCTTCCCACCCACACGGGATCCCGGAAGTCCAACATCAGGAGACTAGGTAAGTTGCACCGAGGCAGGAGGGGAAGGAGGAAGGGAAAGAGAGAGCAAGAGACAGACAGACAGACGGACGCAGGTAGCGTGACAGTCGGCGACTGACGTGGTCACGGTCGGGGGCGTGAGGGCTGGTTGCGGGGGGCTCCCGGCGCCCTAGTTCTGACCTGTAGCACAGCCCCGTTACTCCAGTCGCGGGCCTCTCCTGAGCGGAACGCCAACTTACGCCGGGGTTTTATGACCTACACAAACGGGGGTTGAAAGCGAGGTCAGCACTGTCCAGAGGCTGACCTCAGGCGACCACGTGACCGAGGGGCAGCAGCTATGGTCCCCACAAGGACAGCAATTTCCTGAGGCAGCACCGCCACCCACTATGCAGGGATCTCGAGAAGATGAGTTTGTTAGATGAATTATCAATGACTTCCAAGGACACAAAAAACTGCCAATTGTCTACAAGGGGTGGGAAAACAAAACATTAAAAAAAAAAGGGCAGCCAAAAAAACTTGATTTCAAACTTGCTCCTCTCCTTAATTTAGCTAGAACATTTCTTCAGCGCCCCTTTTGCAGCTCAATGTGGCTTTCAGAAAAGTCCTTTTAGACAAGAAGTATTTGTCAGCCGGCACACTGCGAGTGAAAGCTACAAAAATCTAAAGAAACTGCAAATTAGTATTTTCACCACCAAAAGCCACCATTAAATGCAATTTAGACGCACAGTTAACAACCAGGCAGATGATCGCCGAGTGAGGGAGAGAATGCCGGAACATCCTGCCTGCCAGCGACAGCTCCTTGCCAAGGGAGCGAGGAACAAGACCCCTCTCCCGGAGGGCACCGTCCGTGTCCACCCCACGCGCGGCTCTCACCTGCTTCAGCACAGGGAGTGGGGCGCTGGCGGGCTCAGCCTTGGCCTGCGCGGGGACGGGGCCCTGCTGCAGGAGGCGCTGCTCGATCTCCTGCTCCTGCTGGAGCGCCTTCACGAAGGCGGCCTTCAGGCGGCTTGTGTGCTCCACCTTGAGCGCCTTCTTCTGGTTGGACGCCATGCAGTTCTCGCACATGATGGTGCCGCCCTTCTCCTCCCGCCAGCGGCACGTGAAGTCTGTCTTGCACTGTGCACACATGTAGGGCTCCCGGGAGAGCACAACGGCGGCCGACATCCTGCCCGCTGCAGGGGGAGACAAACGTGGCTCACGTCGGAGGAGCGGGAACAGCACAGCCAGAGCCCGCACCACCCCCAGGAGGGATGTGCACGCTGGCAGAGCCCAGGCAGCGCCCTGGGCCAGGTGGCCCAACTGGCATCGGGACACCGAGGCCCCGACATTCGTTCATTCGGCACACACACGGGTGCCAACTGTGTGCAGACACAGGGCCAGCCTGCAGAAGCTTTGCTGAGAAGCAATGCTGCTCCACTTTAGAAAGCTGCGGACTTGGCATCCTCGATACCAACTCTCAAAGACAACTGGCTTCTCCTGGCCATCCTTCCTACCCACAGAGCAGGCATTTCCCACCCTCCTGCACTGCATCACCTGTCAGGGAGACGGTGGCCACTCCAGGTCCCACCTTGTAAGGTGATGTGGCACCCTTGCCAGGGGGCGAGGTAACCACATCTAGAAAGTGCTCACGACAGACACTGTGCCTGGCGTCCTGTGCACAGCAGGGCGTCTGGGCTGCACAGCAAGCTCTTGAGGGGACACCCCTAGCGCCCTGTCTCAAGAAGAAACAACCTGGGGAGCTGAAGTGACTGCATGGCTGGCCAGATGCACAGCCGGACCTGGGGAGCGGGAACTTGGTGGCAGCCAGCTCCCGGAGGGGTGACCAGGGCAGCCACAAAAAGAGCCTGCTGAGGTGTGGGGTCATGCTTTCTTCAGTGTGGATACACACACACATATGTGCCATCCAATGTGCATTAAGCGGCAACTCTGCATTTTGTTCCTATCTCTTCCATGGGCAGCACTCAAAGTTCAACAGCCTCCTGGCGTCATGGACCATGATGTGGAGAGACCCCAGCCGCCCCATCGTCCTGGCTGAGTTGCCTCTACCTGGTGAGGGGCTGCAGCGGGGGATCTGACTCTAGGGGGCTCCTGCCACTCCACAGAGCAGACAGGACGCCACCTGCCCAAGCTGCCGGAGGCCCCGGGGTCCACCATGGGCCCCAGCTCCGGTCCCCAGCCTGGAGCTTCTCCTTCCACACGCCCACCCCCAGAGGAGGTGGCCCCTGCTGCCCAGGGAGCGGCGGCTGCCCCCAGTGTCAGAGCCACCTCAGGCAGGACCCAGGGCCTCCTCTCATGGCTAGGGCCTATTTTCTGACGACAGGGGATGGAGACTGACCCCTGACGAGAACAAGCGCAGACAGACCAGTCTGGGAGAGAAGGTGCCCAGCACAGGCCAGTGCAAGACCGGCGGGCACTCCAGCCTCCTCCCTGCCACACCACAGGCCTGGTAGCAGCTCCTTTGCCAACCTGACCTCATCCCAAAGGAGTCACTGAAGGAGTGCAGACACGTCCGGCTGTGGCAGGTCCCGCATCTCTCCACCCGGGCCTGGCCGCGGGCCCCCAGCTCCTCCGGCACAGTCCACCCGGCCACCCCTGGCCCCGAGGAGGCTTAGCGCCGTCTCCTCTTCAGCACAAAGCGTCGATGAGCCCACGCGGGGACGAGATCCAGGCTGGCTGGCCAATCAGCGTCACCACGCGTGCAATTTAAGGACAGAAGAGCCCTCAGTTCTGCATCTGCTGGCAACTCCCTCGGGGCAAACCTGACTTTCTACTTTCCAGCATCCTTTCTCCTCACCACCCCGTGTGTGTGCTTTCGTTCCTAAAACCTCTTAACATGCAGGTGGCTTTCCAGTCCACTTCCATAGAGGGTGATAACGTGAAGCTGGCCCAGGCACAGGTGGCCCTCCCCCAACATGGGGACTCGGTGCTCTGCAAAGCTCCACCTTTCCCCAACTCTCAGAGGAGGCCCCATCAGAAAGAAGCTGCCTACTGTACATGGAAGAAATGATCTAGGATGGGAGGGATAATCAACTGGGAGACGGGGATTGACATATATACACTACTATATATAAAATGGATAACTAATAGGGACCTGCTGTATAGCATGGGAAACGACTCAGTTCTCTGTAATGACCTTCATGGGAATAGAATCTAAGAAAGAGTGGATATATGTATAACTGATCCACTTTGCTGTACAGCAGAGAAGCCAAAACAACACTGTACATCAACTACACTCAACGAAAAACTTAAAAAAAAAAAAAAAAAATCTAAACCTCAGAGCAAGTGAAGAACTGATGGCAAGAGATCATCCACAATATGCTCCAAGACAGCCGTGCGTACACAGCAGACGTGCCCACACGCGCTATGCATCGGAAACAACTCACATGATGGAAACCTCAGCTTCAAGACAGAGAACAGCCCTGGGCCCATGGCCTGCTCACCTTGTGTCTCCAGCAGGTTCTGCACCACCTCCTCCAGGCCGACCAGGTAGATGAATTCGTTGTTGGCAGCGCTGGGCAGGAAGTTCATCTCGGGGGCGGGGGGTTTGGGTGGGGGGATTTCAAGCAGCGTCTTCTCCAGCTGTTTGCGCAGTGCAAGCTTGGCGGCCGCCTGCCGACTGGCTGGAGAATCCGCAGCGGTGACCACGGAGGCCACGCTGGTGGGGGTGGAGTTGGCCTGAGCAGAGGTGGCTGTCGTTCCTTTCAGTGATGCTGGGGAGGGCTTTGGGGAGGCAATGACCTGGTCAGGGTGCCTGAGGGGCCCACCCTGAGGAGAACCTCACAGCCTGCTCCATCAGCTATGCTAAGTCCTTATAAAAGTTAACTCCGGGTCGGCACAATCAGCTACACTAACAAGTCCTTAAAAGTAACTCAGAGCTGCCTGCCATCAACAAGCAACAGAAAGAGAGACATTAAACTCAACTGCTCTGAGATGACCAATCTTACAAATAACTTGTTGAGGTTTAGCTGATACCCAGCTAACTTAAAAATCTGTAACCTGCTACACTCTCTATCAGTTGAGGCCACCCATGAAGCCATCAGCATCACAGCGGGCACCCCTTTGGCAACCACCCCCACCCAGGCGCACGGCCACTGTCCTGTCACTACAGCCTGGTTCCCCTTCCAGCACGGGTCCAGGTGGCCCCTTCCTCAAAAGGTTGCAAAGGTGGTGCGCTGTGGCATCAACGGCATCTCCCTCACAAGTACCTCTGTGTGCCCCCACCCTTCACCCTTCTCCATCCTCATTGCTCCTGCGTCACTCACCATCTTCTCAACCCTGCTGGCTGACCTTCCACCATCTCCTCGCTCCAGCCCACTTGCCACCTGACACTCAAATGCTCTCCCCCAAACTGGGAGCGGACCATGCCACTGCCCTTAAGCTTTACAGGACTGAAGACCCTTCTGGAAATAGGAAAGCTGTGTACACTGTCTCCAGGAAAATGCACGCACCTGACAACTGGCATCCAACAGGCCGAGGGCCTCAGGGAGCCCATGACACTGGCCCAGGGGTGTCCACAGGGGAGCGAGACTCCCCGGCACAGAGGGTGCCACCTGGCCTCTGACCGGCCAGCTCTTCACTGTCCCCCTCGCCGGCTCCCTTGACCCCTCAGGGAGCAGAGCTGCAGGATCACCACTGCCTGCCTGGCTGCCACCCTTCTGACACGAGGACAGGATGACACACAGTAGGGATCTGATCAGCGTCTACGGGGTGGATGAAATGGCCTGCCCAAGACATCCCCCCATTTGGGTAGCATGAGAGTCCTTGAACCTGACTTCAGAAGAGCATTGCGGGCCATGATCTTATCTGAGAAAGGCAGACACGGATGGTGCCAGAGGAGGAAGAGAAGCTAACTCGCACAGCAACAGAAGCTCGTGCAGACCCAGCCATTTCATCTGTCAGTGAGGATCTTCAGCCTGCTGCCCCTGGCTCCATCTTCCCCAACTCTTAGGTGGAAACAAGCCCTCACCATCTCAGAGGCTCTGTACAGAGGTGAAGGGACACGTGGCTAAAAATAGATGCACTGGCGCTGAAGGGACATCTGCAGACATTCCCCTCACATGCTTGCGCCTGGCCACGGTGGTGAAAAGGGAGGGGTGGGTGGACGGGAAGGGGGAGCCTCTGGTGACCCCACCCTCACCCTCTCGGCAGTTATCTGCCTCTGCTAGATGGCAGAGCCAACAGGAGACTCCTGTCTACAACCTTCACGACCCAACAAGGTCCCAGGAGCTACAGCACCATGGTCCATGGGCCTGGGCTGTCTGTCGCGCAACTCACCTGTGGGATGTTGACGAGCAGACTAGTGTTGGGGACGTTGGCGACACGGATGAGGCCCTGCTGAATGATCCTCTGTCCCTGAATTTGCACACTGGGCACAGACGCCCGGGGAGCCAGAAGGAGTGGCGGTGGCCCTGTGCTGGAATGTTGTCTGATGTTGTGGATTTGCTGTCGGGGTGTGGGGCAGAGACAAGACAATGAGAGGACAATAAAAAGAGACTCGGAGAAAGAGCCCCAGTATGAGTACCGGGGTCATTCTTCCGAGAGGGACAGTTGCCTGGGGCTGTTCCGTAAGCCCATGCTCACCTGGGCCCCCCTGACGAGTGGGGGCATGACGACCTGGGAGCTCGCCTGAGGCCCTAACTTTGAGGACGTCTGCTGCCCGCCACGGACCAGGGGTGGTGGGATGACACTGCCAGGCATCCGAGTTGCAGAGGCCTGTCAACAAGAGCAACCCTCAGATCTCACACGGCTTTGTAAATAGGTGTGTTGTGTTCACAAAGGCACAGACACACACCCACCAAAACAGTGGTGGTAGAAAAAAGCTAAAATGACTGCTCACTCTAGACCAACGAAAGAACGAGGAACACAGGCTCCCACCAAGAGCCATGCCCACCTGGACTCGCTCAGGACCCAGGCACCCCCACGGTAAGAAGTCAGCTAACTGGGATCAACACTGCCCGCCTGCTGGTCTGAGCTGCGATCTCTGGCTTGAGGGCGGGCAGGTGGGCTTGGCCTGACCTCTGTCCTACGGCTGAAGCGGGATCTCTGCCCATCGCGCCCTGTGGGCAGAGGAGGCTGTGACAGGCTCAGAGAGCCGGGCTACGGTGGGGGCCCAGAGTGTCCAGGATCTCGGCCGTCTCTCCAGTCTCACTAGAGGCAGCCATGGGAGGGGCCCTCCGAGCATCTGTGTTATTCATGATGAACAGGGGCCCGGTTTGAGTATGGGGACGCAAATGTGACTGGCAAGGGGGCTCCCGCTGGAAGGCCTCATTCTAGTCTTACGAGAAGGAATGAGCAGCCTTTTGCAGAAACCCGATCACGGCTGCTCAGGAGCGTGATGCAGAGTAAACACTGACCTGAAGTGATGGCTTGCCGGAAGGAATGTTCTGGGTGCCCCGTACGAGCGGGGGAGGGGTGGTCACGGAGCTCCCAGTGGAGCCTGCGGGCTGCAAGAGGTCAGGACAGGCAGAAGATGAGAGGGCTACCAACTATGCTCCTCCCCACACACGATTCTGAGGAGCATTGCTTTTTTTCTTCTTTAAGAAGCATCAGGCTCTCAAAGGTTCTGCTTGCCTGCCATGTTCACTGCAGCGGGAATTAACATGTTTGAAAAACACAGGACGGATTTTCCAGGGCCCTTTACCCCTCTGCCCCAGGGTGCTTGGCATCACTGAGACTCGGGTGCCATCTCTGCCCTCCAGGTGACAAAAAAAGGCTGGCGGTAAAGGCTGAGGCTTATATATGTATGTATCAATCCCCACCCTGGTGAGAAACTGTTTGGTCCAGGCATACAGTCCACCAAGGACAGTGACAGACTTGGTCCCCATCATCAACTCTACAGCAATCAACAGGAAACAAGTAACGAGCAGGCTCATCCTTCAGGATATTAACAGATGCCAGGCTTGGTCCACTTGTTTACTAGGTGTGGAGTGGGAGCTCAAGCAAATCCCCAAGTCAGACCACGAGTGTCCTCCGGTCTCGCTCCCTTTAAGGCGAAAGCAATGTCTACACACCGTCCGCTTGTACTGCCCAAGATGCATTTACTTTCTGGTTCACTGAGAGAGTCATCAGAATGTAAGGAAGGGTAGCCGTGTCATGGACCAGGAACCTTTCCAGAAGGGGATAACAAAAGAGGCCCACAAAACCAGCCTGGCCTTGCCTTACAGGATAAGCCCCGTTTAGGAGCCGCACAAGGAGCGTGAGGTGTGGGGAGGTGGCAGGGGCAGAAGCCCCGGGACACGGCCTCCAGGGTTGGGCATGGGCACCCTGAAGCAGGCGTTCAGCAGTCTGTCCAGAAATCCAGAGCGGCCCCTGCCGGCCACACAGGCACCCACAGGGCAGGACGCCCCTCTGAAAGGTGTTCAGGACAGAGCTGTGTTTCCAGCACCTTCAGAGACGTCTGCTCTCCACTTCCTTGATGGGAGTTCTACAGGGAATGAGGTCTCATACTCAGATCCAGAATATTCTAGATTGAAATCTCCTCTAAGCTAAATCCAAAACATGAACTTGAGCCTGCAAATTTCCAATTCAGACCCTGCCCCTTTGCCCCCGAGGAAACCTGACTCCTCACAGACCCAGCTCCTGGGGCAGCAGGGAGCCAAGGAAGTGCCCGTGGTTTTCTGTCCCTGGTCCTAAATACCTCTCACTGACTCCTGAGGAGTGAACAGCCACGCACATACCTTCTGGGTGGGAGTTTCTTTTTGTATTTGACTCTGCCGCAACTTCTTCAACAAAACCAGTTTTGCTTCTTCTAACCTTAACTCTTCTTTTAGTTGCTTAATCATCCTTTCTCGTTCTTCGGGACTGCTTTTCTACAAGGTCAAGAGAACACGGGTTGAGGGAGGGCGGGGCCAGGGAGCACCAGCTGGCCCCACCGCGAGGCAGCTCCCTGGCGCGGGGACAGAGCTCACCATGAGGGCCTCGGTGCTGGCCTCCTTCGGGGGCTCCTCGGTCAGCCCATTCACCCTCGGGCTCGCAGGCTGCTCGTTGTCAGACAGCACGATCACATCGGGCGAAGGGGGTCTCCTCTCAGACTTCATGTCACTGTGGGGCAGGGAGGAGGGCTGTTACCCAAGCACCCCGCCTGTGGTGGGCAGCACTCCCACGGATGCTGGGATTCAGACACAGACACAGTGAAGTGGAGGCGAGCAGGCTGGCCTCCCCACCCCTCCCCACAGCCGCCTGCCCAGGCTGCCTTTTCGCACTGCACTCACCACGTGGCCCTCGAACCTGCCAGTTTACGGCTGAGCCCTTTTAAAAGTCAGGACTGTTCCCGATAACCACTTCTGTGTCCCCTGGGCTGAGGATACCTATGTGTCTGCGGGAAAACATCACATTTTGGAACCCACCACAGCCCCCTTCCATACCATGTGGCTCAGTACCTAACCAGAACACTTGCTCCTGGATCTTGGGCCTGCTGGTGGAGCGCCTACCTACCCATGCTGGAAGCCACCTGATGGGGAGGCCAGCCCCACTTGAATCAGCCCTTCTTTGCTGAACCCAGACTCCCTGACGACCCTCACGCCTGGACAGCCCACCTACCCGTCCCCAGGTGACAGCGGGGCTGAGGCATACACTTTCAGTCGACGGTCTAGGTCCCCAGCGCGGGGCGTCACCACCTCACGAGGCAGCCTGCTGCGGGGTCCTTCCTGGGCTACAAGTGGGCTCTCTATCCTGCCAGTGGCAACGAGGCAGTACTGGCTGCATGTTTTGAAACTGACTGGAACATGAACACATTTGCTCTCACATACCAGGGTACTAGCCACCCACTTAATCTGCTCCCAAACTAGCTCCCAGCCACCCCTGCCCATTATCCTCTGCCCTCTTTTCCCAATCCTACCACTCAAGTTCCTCAGAACATATATGCACATCTGGTAATGCTCAGTTCAGTTCAGTCGCTCATTTGTGTCCGACTCTTTGAGACCCCATGAATCACAGCATGCCAGGCCTCCCGGAGTTCACTCAAATTCATGTCCATCGAGTCAGTGATGCCATCCAGCCATCTCATCCTCTGTCGTCCCCTTCTCCTGCCCCCAGTCCCTCCCAGCATCAGAGTCTTTTCCAATGAGTCAACTCTTCGCATAAGGTGGCCAAAGTAATGGAGTTTCAGCTTCAGCATCATTCCTTCCAAAGAACACCCAGGGCTGATCTCCTTTAGGATGGACTGGTTGGATCTCCTTGCAGTCCAAGGGACTCTCAAGAGTCTTCTCCAACACCACAGGTCAAAACCATCAATTCTTCGGCGCTCAGCCTTCTTCACAGTCCAACTCTCACATCCATACATGACCACTGGAAAAACCATAGTCCTGACTAAACGGACCTTTGTTGGCAAAGTAATGTCTCTGCTTTTCAATATGCCATCTAGGTTGGTCATAGCTTTTCTTCCAAGGAGCAAGCATCTTTTAATTTCATGGCTGCAGTCACCATCTGCAGTGATTTTGGAGCCCCCCAAAATAAAGTCTGACACTGTTTCCCATCTATTTCCCATGAAGTGCTAGGCTTCCGCTAATGGCATTGCTGACCACGTATATAAGGACCAACGGATCTCAGAGACAGTGCTTAGCGCCAAGCCAAGCAGCTCTGTTTGCTGAGGACATAATGCTAACTCTCCCTTAAGATCTAGTCTCAGCATCTGTGTTGAAAGAATGCAATCAGCATGAAAGCCAGCCAAGGACTGAACTTGCCCGCTAGGTGGCACTATGACCCAGAGAACAAACTCAGCTAACTTAACTGGGAGTAACAACAGCTCAAAGTTGTCCCATTCCTTCCAGCTGAGTGGGGAAGCAGAGTTAGGGATGGGAAACCGGTATTTAACAGCCCACTGAACTGCCCTTTCCACTCCCAGAGTGAGCTATGCCTTCAGGGAAGGGGGGTGCACAGAGGACCACACACCGGGTTCACTGACTCCCCCAACCCCTCAACCCGCAGCGCTCTCCCTTGGTCCACCCTCATCTCAGCTCTCAGAGCAGCACAGCCGCCGCACTGCAGCAAGCCCAGCCCTGATGCGATGGAACCACCACAGGTACAGCTGCTGGGTGGGCTTCCACGAGCGATCAGGAGGAGCCCATTTCAAGGTACAGAACTCCCTCACTGGGGTTAGCAGCCCACATTTTCAAGTCCAGGAATTGGCTAGCTGTCTATAAAATAACCCAGGATGTCTCACTAGGGCCTCAACAAACCAAAAACCAATGCAGTTCAGGAACCACTATTCTTGCAAGTCTGTGTCTCCCTGCTGGCTGCCAACTCTGCCCAAGATACACATCAAAGATGACCCCGGGGCTCCAACCCAGGTTCTGTGGGCATGCGCACAGGCACTGAGCAGACACAAGGCTCTGGCACGGGAGCTGCAGCCGCTGGTCGCAGCCCAGGTGGGCTCCCAGGCAGCCGCACAGCAGAGCAGCAGCCTCGGCAGAACCGCGTCTAGAGTTACAGACTGCCGGTGCTTCCTGAGCAAGAGCGAACGGGAGCAACGGTAACCCACAGGGATTTATCACTTTTTACCATCTCATGGAGCATGTGCCCATCTCCCAAAGGTGAGATGCCTAATACAGCTCAAATCTGCCTGAGGGAAGAGGGCAGGGTGAGGGGCTGGACCACATGGGAGCTGAAGCTTCCTGAGAGGAGCACTGTGACCAGAGCTCTCCCAGGTCCCATCCTGGACTGAGACTAATCAATAACTCGTCCAAGAGATGACATCACCTCCCATCAGTGATCACTCAGCATCCCAGCAGCCAGCAGGGAGTGAACTTCCTGTATGCTAATCAGGCCACCAAAAAGTCATGTGACAAAGGCATTTCCCTCTTTGGTCATGTGACCCTTTAACTGTGCCTTCCAACGTGAAAACCATGGCAACAGCCAGTTCTAACCAGTTTGTGACATGCAGCCTTCATTTTGAGAAGTGAGGTAGGGTTCAGGTGCTGTCAGGAAATGGAGGCGCCAGCTCGCCCTGGGGCTGCGGGGCTGCAGGCACTTCCTGTGTGGCGCCCACAGGGGACTGCTCGCCTGTTACAGGGACCTGGGTCGCCTCTTCCGAACGCAGAAGGGCCACCAGCCCCCACTAGTTTCCAACAAGGAAAACTTTCCTAAAGCTCAATTTTAACACTAAGGTACTTCAAGTTTCTCAGAACTTTCCCAGGGAGTTCTTTTAATTCAAGGAAAAGGATACTCATTTGACAAAAGCTCAAAATTATCGTGGGCATTCTTTTTCTTTAAAAAAAAAAAAAAGCGTATTCTAAATTATAAAACCATCTAGCTCAACATGCCAGGGAAACAGTGTAGTGGCCGTGTGTATTATCTCGGTCCAGGGAGGCTGCCTGGGCACCACATTTATTTGAAAGCTATGATTTCAGGGCAAATGCATTAAGCCTAGCCTGCCTATCTTGGGAATCCTGATATAAATTATTATGATCAGAAGAGATTTTATGTGACCTGGAAGCAAGCCAGGCTGTTCGTGAAAACGTTCTCACTAACCCCTCCCTTGTATGCCACCCGAGGCTAAACAAACAAAAATTCTGTTACATGCCCGGAACTTCTGTCAAGTTTCCTGGAGATTAAAACTTAACTTACAACAAGATCCCTCCATTCACAGCACCACCATCCCAGGTGCTTACCCAGCAGTGGTCAGTGCAGGGTTAACACTGAGTGTCTCACTGGCCTGTGCCAGGGGAAGCAGCCCTGACCTTTGCTGTTCTCCATACGCTCCTGCCTGATGTCCGGGAAAGGTGCACTTGATCCACACTCATGCATCCATGTATTCACTTCTTCCTAGCTGCTGGAAGCCAACCTAAGAAGTGGGTGCCGTGTCCAGCAGCAGGGAGAAACCCCTGGATAAAAGCAGTTCTGTCTTTAGGGTCAGTCAGGAGGGACAGGAGCACGCGGGCGCAGACCACCGCCCACCCGGCTTCACCAGAGGACATTACTGCTCCAGACTTGTTTGACCAAAGCCTGCGTTTTTCTAAGACCCCTGAGATGCCTGCACACACGAGTGAAGTCGGGGACAACTGTGGGCCCAGTGAGGCCTCAGGACAGCAAACTGCTCCCGGGGCTAACCAGGGGAGAGAAGCAGGGCTGGCAGCCAGCTAGTCCCTGCCAGAACCCTCCCTCTTCCCCCCACCTTTTGGCCCCAGCTGGGTGAGGAGAGGCAGGTAGTTGCTAACTGTTTAGGGGGGTGGGGAGGCTTTGCTAGACCCCGCACCAAGCAAACACTCGTCTTGGCCCCACCAGACCCTCTCCCAGGGCATTCCTCCCACTAGAGCCCATTCACACCTTCCAGGCCCACAGGTCTCTCCAGTCCCCAACCCCTGAACCCCAAGTTCCTGCTCCTGAGCTGCCCCCACCTTCACCACCATCCACTCCAAGGAATGTCCCTCCATCATATTCTCATCTCCCCTGTGACAGACCCAACGCACACTGGAAGATGCACTTCTTGAACAGCCCCTGGAAGCACAATCAGCACTACCCCACTGCATTCAGGGGACCCGTCCCCCAGGGGCACGCAGCGGGGGGAGGCTTCCTAGTTCTACCCCCAAACTGCCCACCCTCAGCAGAGAGCTCAGGGCAAAACACTGGGGCCTTCACTGAAGGGCGGCAGAAGCCTGAGCAGAGGCCCTCCCCCGCCAGAGCCCAGCTCACTCACCCCTCACCTCCGCAAGCTCGTCCAAGGCCAGCACCCTGACCTTCCTACAAGGGGCTACCCTCCCTCAGCCTCCCAGGGTGACGCTGCCACTGCCCACTCGACAGGCGGGTGCCCCAACCCAGGGCTGGGGCCAGGGACCGGTGATCCCACTCAGACCCTTTCTCCAGAAGGGTGGGGCACTGCAGCTCCCGGTGATGGCCAGGATGTTCCCAGGGCGCTGTGACAAGGGCAAAAACAGGGGTCCAGCCCTGGTGCGATGCCACAATCCCGGAAGAGGGGCTGAGGGCCCCTGAGCCAGAGGGGCAGGACTCTCCTCCTGGCACCACGCTGGCTGGTGGACAGGCCACAGGGCCTCCTCCCAGAGCAGGCACAGTGCACCAAGCCTGCACGTGCTGAGGGAAGGAGGGGGTCGCATGCCTGCAAAACTGCCCCACTTGGTCCTGTCTCTTACAAGTGAGAAGCCCAGGGTAGGACATTCCCTCTCTATGCCTCGCACAAGGTTGGGGACAGTAATTCCTGCCCTACTGCCCTTCAGCTTTGCTGGGTGAGGTGAGACCTCAGTGCCAAGAAGGTTCAGATGCCCTAGGAGGTCACCGTTCAGGCCCCAGCCTCCCGAGGCAGTAAGGAGCTGCTCGCCATGAAGGTGAACTTGGCAGACAGCGGACAATCAGGTAACAGCTGAATATTCCCAAACCCAGTGAAGACAGGTGTTGAGTCTGCTCTCTGGGTGCTCAGGTGACGTCCCTGGTGTGCACCAACCTTCCCCACTTCCCTGTACCTGGCTCCAGGAGAGTCTGAGTTCACGAAGAATCCACAATGCCTGTAGACTGATCACTGTGCGCCTGTGGGCAGGTCTTTCCACATGCACAGATACTACACTGCTCAAAGATGTGCAAGCTCAACTCAGAAATCAAAGGATTTCTGAATTGTGTCATGAAGTATTTTCAAGCACCAAGTCCTAGAAATCCACTTCCCGTGAGCCCAGGACTCTGGTGGATGTTAACAAGGAGTCCTAACACTCCTAGTTGACAGAGGACTACTGCACCACACCCTCATGAGGCCGCCCACTCAGTCTGCAGCGCGCCCTGAAGGCAGCTCACTCCCTGCGGCCTGCAGTGAGGAGCAGAGAGGAAGCAGCGTCGCAAGCTTCTGAAGCAAGGTCACAGCCTCAAAAGATTCTTCTTGGGCCCTGAGAACATATGCTCTGAGAGACCACCCCCAACAGAAGGACGCCAAGCTAGCTGATGGCAAGAGGGTCACAGAGACAGACACAGAGATGGCCCCAGCACCCCCACACGAGCAGCAAAGCCACTGGAGAGGAGAACCCAAGAAGCTACGCTCAGCTGGGACCAGTCAGCCAGCAGAGCCGCCAGACGACGCTATGCCATCACAGGTACTTTACGCCACCCGACTCCTGGGGCTGGCAGCCCAGCCCTGCCCCCGAGAGCTAGCCAATGCCAGGGTAGCGCTACGGCCTCCTGCAGACTGTCTTCAACAAGGCTGGCCTCTCCAGACACTACACTACCCTGGGAGCGAGAAGGCGGGAAAGAAAGGGCTTATCCAAGTAACCACCCCTGCTGAACCTCAAAGCCCCGTCTCCTCCCCTGAAAGACCAGCAGCAGTTCTCCGAACACAGAGGGTGCCCCGGGGCAGACGCCCACTCAGGAGGAGACTGGTGTACAGCTCAGGGACGGCCCGGCCCAACAGAGAAAGGGGTGCATGGGGAGTCCCAGGAGAGCAGCGGGCCATCCTCAGGCCTGGGAGCCACCACTGGAGGCTTCAGGCACTGCTGGGAGGGCTGTCTGGGCCCATGTTGGAAAGCAATTCCATACACTTAAGCCAGGGAGCACCCCTATTTCAGAAGCACTTCTAGGAAAGTTCTAAAGAGAAAAATAAGACGTTTATCACCAGTTTCCAGGTTAGTCCTACTGCCTGGTAACGTTTCACTGGCAGTTTCCAGTTGCACACTGTTTGTCTCAGTGGACACACACCACAGGGATCTTTCACAGTCATCTGGGCGTGAGAGCTACTCACTGGGACCCCACCACGCGGCACCTTTCCTTCCCAGGAGGCCCCGTCCACTCAGACACGCTCAGTTATCAGAGAGGGAACTGCCTCAGGCAGACACAGGCTGCGCCCCGAAGCCGAGCACTTGCCTGCCCTGGGGGCTGGCGGGCACTGACGAGTGCAGGGTCCCTGCTGCACCCCCGGAGCCCACCTGCTCCCCGCCTGCCCCAGCTCTTCTGAGACTCCCTCGGCTCCCCTTCTTGGCATCCATCACCACCTCTCCCAGCCCTGTAACTTGACACCCTGTTGGCTGGGATGTCAAGACAAAAGCCCAGAGCCCGCTTTGTGGGGGCCAGGAAGTCAGAATACATCATGCTTCCAGGCCACAGAGGCCACGGAGGTGAGCAGCTGAGATGGGAGTTTTCAAACCCAGCCATAATTCTTCCTGGAGACTCCAGGTCCAGCTATTGCTCTGGGACTCCATTATGGCCAAGGATCTCAGAAGAAAGGAAGGGAATACGTGTGACCAGGGTCTGGCTCCAAGAGCCCATCCCCCACCAAGGCCCCCAGAGCAGAGGGGAGCAGAGGCAGCTGCAGCGGAAGAGCACTGTGCCATCAGCAAAGCCAGGAGGCCTCCGGCCTGTCCTGCTGGGGGCTCCTTCTAGGAACACAGGAGCCCCTGAAGTCACACAGTCTGGCCAGGGGAACCAAGAGGACCTTCCTGGGACTGCAAGTGGGGACGGAGGCATGAAAGATCACTGGAGAAACAAGCCAAGGACAGGCAGAAGGGAGTGTTCCCTGAGCCACAATTGGCAGCAGCCCCACAGAAAGACCCTGACCACCAAACGGCAATGGGGCAGCCTGCAGGGTCAGCCCGTCCACAGCCACTGCAGCGCGGCCTGCCAGCCAGGAGCACGGTCCAGTCGGGGCGCCGCCAGGAAGGCCAAATCCGATTCAGCACGCGTTCTGCTCAGAAATCTGGGAAGGGTCACTTGTCAGGAAACAACCACAGTCACAGAACTGAAATGCTGGCCTGTGTCAGATTTGGACGTTTGCTGACCTTTTATGGTGGCCACTTCTGTGCCAACCACCAAGATGCATGCCCTGTATGATCCTCTCAGCTGTCACCTATACCCACAGGTGAGGAGGGGGTCTTGAGAGTGACTTCCTGAGGTCACAGCCCCAAGGCCTGCAGATAACCTGGGCCCACAGCAGGTCTGCTCAACTCTGGCACATCAAGGCCTGCCACGCGCACCCCACACTGCACTGGGACCTGAGCCCCCATCTGCTCAGAGCAGCTGGACCCCTGGAGCCTGCAGGGGGCTAAATGGCACCCTAGAAAAGAAGGTGCAGGGTGAGAGAGGGCGGGCTTCACACAACCGTCAAGTGAGCCCTCTCCTCAGGTTATCAAACACCATTTTTGGACTAGGTTAAAGGGGGAAATATTTTCATTTACACCTGCAAGATCCTGGATAGTCAGCAGCATCTGTATGCTGCGTCCTGGGTGATAAAGAGAAAACAGAGCAAGCACACAGATGTGGCCCTCAGACTTATCTGAGAAACAACTCTTGCAACACGTGGACTGCTGTCTACTCAAGGAAGCTGGGTGACGTTTCAGCACTTGGGAAGTCACGCTTCCAAAGGGCCTGGGCCTGGGGAGTGAAGGTCAAAGGAGTGTGGGACCCCTCTGCCAGCCACAACATTGCTAGCATCTGTTCCTTCCTCTGTCACTGTACCCATGTGCCAGGCCAACCTTCCTCTAGGGAGAAATTCAAGAGCATTCTGCAGCATGGAGGGACTCCCTACAGCAGATGAACCCAAACACCACCTCCTAGGATGCCAGCTTCCTAACCAACTCACAGCAAGAAAAAAGTCAGCTGTACACAGATGAAACCACACTGAAGAAGCAAACACCGCTTTTCAGCTTGCAATGTCCACACACTGTTGTGAGAAATGGAAAGTGCTTTGTTTGCCTGGAAGTTTCTTGCCCCCTCTTAAATATGTGTTTCCAACTGCTAGATCCTCCCCCACCACGCCCTGGCAAAGCCCAGGGGATGTCCTCCCAGCAAGGCTCTGGAGTCCGTCACCCCCACCAGACCTGCTCCAGCTGCTCTGAGCAAAGCTGCTGTGAGGCTCCACCCAAGTCAGCCATGAGGACTGTGGGGGGGCTGGGCACTCCTCAGTGGCAGCAGTGACCTGGGCCAGTTACCAAGCCTCAAAGAGCTGTAGTTTCTTCATCTGCAGAATGGGATGCCGCTGACCTTGAGAGGATGCTGTGAAGCGCAGCGGGCACAGAAAGTGCATCCAGTCAACGGATGACCACCCCATCTCTCTCCTCCAGGCTCACAGAATGCACGGTGCATGCACACTCAGGGCAGCTCCCATCACCTTTCCTGCTACAGTGTAGCTCTGAACCGATTCATTTGGCCACCTGCCCTGCAATCCAAGGTCTCTGGTGACAGGGTCCCCAGCTGAGGGCTTCTCCTACCCCCACTTTCTGACCCCATCAGGCCGTTAACCACTGTCCTGCCTGCAATGTGAGCTCGGAGTCCTGCCAGGCATCTGTGCCTGTGCCCACCCTGCAGGGCCCGCCAGGGCCCCCCCCCCGAGTGGGCCTCAGGACCCCTTCGGGGCTTCTGCCAGGTTGTTGTAATATGGAGATGACATTTGCGTTTTGTACCAAGTCAGAACAGCCGCAGCAAACTGTGCCAAGAGTCACATTGTCGTCACACTGTAGGCAATGCCTTGGATGAAGTACAAGCTATTGATTTTATTAAAACTCAGCATTTGAGTACACATGTCTTTTTAATATTCTGTGACAACATAAAGCACTCCTGCTGCATACCAAAGCAGAAGAGCCATGTAGGAAAAAAAAAATCACACGTTTGGGCATTTGCAACATTTGAAGGAAGGATGGACAGACGTGCTGTAGTTATTCAGATGCGAGTGTCCAACATGCACTTTCCCCAAAATGGTTAGAGCAAAGCTGGTTCACTGACAGGAAAACCACCAATAATGTATCACCAATGATAATGTCTGAGCTTCCAACAAGCAAAAATGTAGAATTTTGGAAAACTTGTGAGCCCAATAGCTTCCCAGCAGATCAGATAATTAACTAATCTGATTTTCTGCCAATACTGAAAAATAGAATGTATCAGACTTTGAAAGATCTCTGTAACTTAGTCAACTAATATTTTCTAATGTTCAGTGGTATGATTACACACTCAAATATGAATAAAGGATCACTCAGGGAGAGAAGAAACAAAACACCCTGATGCTTCACCCTTTATGAGCTGTAAACAGTCACTTCCTTCCAGAGGGTGCAACACAGAAAGGGAGGAAGAAAGTAACTTTATGGTGAAGACACCTGACAGACACCCAGGGGATCAACACCGCAGCGACAACTCACACTGATGGGGCACGCCCTGGACATGGGTATGATGAGAAGGGCACCTCCCCTCTGTGGTCCTCTCCAAAACCCAGTCCAACCATGAGAAAAACGCCAGACGAATCTCAACTGAGGGCCACCCTACGAACACCCGACTCCCAACTGTCAAGGTCATGAAAACCAAGAACGTCTAAGACACTGTTTCAGCCCAAAGGAGACTAGAGACATGATGATGAAATGCCATGCGGGACCGTGGGACAGAGAGGGCGAAAACTGGAAGCAGGATCAGAACAGACTGTGGTGAGTAGTAACTACTTAGGACAAATGTTCCACAGCAGTCTGTTAGCAATGCAAGGCTGGGAAGGGGTGTGTAGGAATGATCTTCGCAACTTTTCTGTTAAGTCTAAAGCAATCCTAAAATTTTAAAAAAAATTTTTTCTGTTCAAAGTACAAGAGGGGCTGATAGATTTTAATGTAACTGAGTACAAAAACTTAATCAAGGTTTCAGAGTCCACAGTGCAACTAACTGCTGGGAATGGCCACTTTGTGTCTTGCATTTAAAGAAGAAACACACAATTATGCAAAATGACAAACAAACACTCCTCCCTGCCCCAACCTGCTTGTCTGTGTGAGGCTGGATTTCCTTCACATGCTTCACCCCTAACAACTTAGCACGAGAGACTACATGGAGAAGCAGATAGGAGAATCCAGCTGTCTGCTTATTAGAGAGAGCTGCAAAATAGCTTTTTTAAAAATGAAAAATGTTTTTTATGCTAACGTGGATTTGGTTCATTATTGTTCATTATTATTATTTAAAAATAAACAAGTATTTTCAAATTTTTCTAACACAGTAAATGTCAACATATTTTCCACACAACTAAGCTTCTCTGGGGTCCAGAGATGGAAAAGGGGCCAGGTCAGCGCTTCCAGCAAAGGGTTTTCTGTCCCCATCGAAGGAAGATGCCAGCCAGTCTGAGCAGAGGCCCCCCAGGGAGCCTGGTGGGCTGCCGTCTATGGGGTCACACAGAGTCGGACACGACTGAAGTGACTTAGCAGCAGCAGCAGCACCTCACATATAACACTGTAATTTCTCTATAAAACCTATTTGGTTATAAGACAAGGATGCTTGTCTTATAAGAACTGGTAAGCTTTTTCTTGTGGCCTTGAAAAGCAGCCACTGTACCGGCCCCACAGTTAGCCGGTTCACAGAGAGCCTGCCACTGCCCAGGGCAGCTGGGACGCCCTGCATCTGCGGAGGGGCAGGCGAAGCACTGGCGTCCTGTGGAGGCAGGTCGGGGATCCCAGTTCCCACGCCAGGGAACTACCCTGCATCTCATGCCGCACTCCCTGCTTACGCTGCCCTCCAGGCAAAGGCATCTCCTCCCTTCCCCAGCAGCTCTGCTCTCACCAGTAGGCATCCGGCACGCTTTTGAGCTTCACCCACATCCAGAGCACCAACTCTCCCTGCTCCACAGGGTGGCCCACGGCCTGCACTTCTGGCCCAACAACCCGACCCTGCTCCCACCACCACGGGCCTTCTCTGGCCCTGACTCCAGGCAAACCCAGTGGGGTCCAGGGACCTGGACACCTGAGCACCCCTACTTCTGGGCTCCCAGAGCATGCCACCCGGACTCCTCTTGCCCACACTGCCCACGGATGGATGCCCAAGTCCTCCTGAAGGGAGGGCACACGGCATGCCTGGACTGGCTGGCCTCCTTAGTGCACTGCTGTGCTGAAGCTGCATTTGAAAGTGGCCAAGGGCCTCCTCAACAAACTCTGTATGTCACCAGGTCTCAGAGCCCTAAGACCCGAAGCTTTTCCGTGTGATTACATCACAACTATTTTTAAGATTTAAGCTCTAAAAATAAGCACTCTGACAGCTTGGGACCTAAGGGGACTCATAGCAACGTCTGGTATGTCTCCCATCTTCCCACCCATCAGACACTCCCTGCCTCCTCTGCACTCCCCCTCCCTCAGGTGGGTCCATCACAGAGTTACTCAGTTTTCCCTCCCTCATTCTTGAATACCCATGAGTCCCAAGGCTCCTTCCCACCAGCACTGGGACAAACCTTACTGAATGATGCTGGAACTGCTGAGGTTTGAGTATGACCAACTTCACTTCAGAGCAGAGGGTGGGCGCCAAGGGTGGAGAGGCCTGTCCTGGGCTACCCAGGGGTGTAAGTGAAATCGAGCTGTCAGACCCCACATTCTTTTTTTTTTAAACCACCTGCCATCCCCAGTCCCTTTCAGGCTCACAAATTACAATGCTCATCTTAAGGGGAAAAAAAAACCCAGAAATCTCCTGCAATCAGGCCAGCTCTCCTTTTCCGCAGGGCACACTCTGCTGGGGAAATGTTCCTCTCCGGGTGTGTCACCCCCGCTGGCCTAGGGTCACACACAGAGCTCCCTTCAGCCCACTTCTTCACTGGGTTAGGTGGCTGCAGGGTCAAGACGGGATCCCTCAGGCTGGCACATTCACCATCCCCACCATCCCCACCCCCAGGGCTGGTTAAGGTTCTGGTACACCTGTTTTCATCACGTCAGAGATACCAGCTGCAAGATAAAAAGCAATGCATGTGAAAGCAGAGCCTCCACAGCAGAGGGCTGGTCAGAGACCCTCTGTCATGAACCCCCGTAGGTAGATGCTTCCACGACCACTGCTGCGAGGACACCACTCCAACAGGAACCACACCATGAGTGGACATCAGAAACAGTGGCTGCAGAATCAGACTGAGTAACTTCAAAATAAGGAAGTGATCTGCTTAATCTGCCAATCTGCTTAACTCACACGTGTGTGAAGCCCAGAGTTCCTTGTGCTTGCAAAGTTCCATCAGTCGTGTCTGACTCTTTGTAACCCTATGGACTGCGGCCCACCAGGCTTCTATGTCCATGGGTTTCTCCAGGCAAGAATACTGGAGTGCGTTGCCATGCCCTCCTCCAGGGGAATCTTCCTGATTCGGAGATCGAGCGGGCATTTCTTGCTTCAGCAAGTAGGTTCTTTAACACAAGCAGCACCTGGTAATTCCCAGCTGCTTACCTAGATGACTGCACACAGTGGCCTCTGGCTCCTGGGGGGCAGTCACACAGTAATATCCCCAGAAGGCTGGCACTATCCAGTGAGAAGCCATCCCCTCCACAGCCGGAGGAGGGTGCCGTAAGGGTAACAGGGACGTGGCAAAACTGTGGGGCTCCTTACCTGACCAGCCTGGCTCACAATATGCCCCTCACAATGTGTCCCTAGGTCACTCTGAGAGGTAGAAAACAAGGCACCTCAAGTCTGTCATGCTGCCATCAAAAAATAATGACTTTTAGAAGTACAGGTGAACTCCCTCAAATTTCAATTGCAAACCTGTGACAAGATGTGGTCGGACAGAGAAGAACTGGGATGAGCAGCCCCGAGGGAAGGGGAGAAGCAGAGGACGAGGAAGAGATGGAGAGAAGTCACAGAGGTTCAGGGAGGTGGCAGCTGAGGCCAGGAGTACAGAATGAGGAACTGATTTCTGAAGGAACATACCCCTCAGTTCCACGTGCTGAAATGCAAGCAAGCTATGGACTTCTAGTTGAAGCTGACAGAGCTGCTCCCCAGCCTGCTTGGCCTCTCCTGGAAGCCCAGCAGCAGACAGAGAATTAGCAAATGAAAGGCCAGCCCACAACAGGTGGCTAGGGAGGGGCTAGGCTCCACGTGTGTCAGAGCCCCCACCTATGGGAAGTGATGGCCACAAAGAACAGGCTCCTGGCTGCAGGACTCCCAAAGCTCTCACACGGTGCAGGAGAGACGGGGGTCAATCGCTGGCCACTGTAGGAGAGCCAAGGTGAGGGCCACCACACCAACTTGGGCTGTGAGAACCAGAGCCCTTTCCAGAGCCATCACAGGCCCACAGCCGTGTCACATTCCCCCAAATCACTCAAGGACGCACATTCCAGCAGACAGCTGGCCAGACGGTCAGGCACAGCTGCAGTGGGGCAGGGTGGGGAGGACAGGCCAGGAGGGGGCTCGGGGCTGCACACGGCCATGGAGGACCCCCACCACCCCGCACAGCTGCTGGCATGGCAACAGCGCTGGCCTCACCCTGTCACGGAAGGCAGAGGGCTGGTGGTCACACATGCAGACCAGGACGTGGGCTCAGACCTCCCTGGAGACCTCATGGCTAAAACTGTGAAAATTTGACACTCAGTGAAGATCAAGTAGCTGAATCTCCACACACAAGTGAAACCACTCAGACGTTTTAGAGGAAAGGTATAGCAATTTCTTTTAAAACAACTCAATACTAACCTACCCTGTGACCCCAGCAATCTGATCCCTGTTTAACAAGATGATCCATGTTCACGTGAAGATTTCCACAGGAATGCTCCCAGCAACCCCAACCTGGAGACTGCCTGGTATCCGTGGACAGGTGAGTGGGCGACTACACATATCCACAAAGGAGTTGCTCAGTGAGATGCTGATACACACCACAGGGATGAATCCCAATCACACGGAATCAGAGACGGTAGACCCCACCAAGCACATACTCTCTATTTCTAGGAGGTTTGAGAAGGAGCAAGACTGATGGCAAGTGGGAGAATATACCCCGTCAGGAAGGGCAGTGTATGTGCGGACAGCTCTCCAGTGAACCATCTGGGGTGCTAAGGGTCTGTACCCCGATAAGCCTTTGGACTACACAGGTGGATACCCCTGTGAAAACCGCAGCGGGAGAGCATCCGCAGCCGGTACCAGCGCGCTCCTGGCAGAGCAATGCCAACCCTAGTGTTTGCTGCATGTACCCTCTCCTGCAGACTGCTGGTAAAGCAGGCGCAAACAAACAAGGGCCCCACAACCTACGAACAGCAAGTGACACACACACCCGGCCCTGTGGACGCAATGCCTACTCAGAACAGAGCGAGGCCATCCACACAAGCCCACGCTGCAGACAACAGGCGGAAGCACCACCATGTTACTCTCAGAGTCATTCACTTTGGAAGAGGACTCTAGCATGATCCTGGGTGTGGATGACGTGCTCCCACAAACCGCTCACCACTATGGGTGGCTAAGTCCTGTCTTACTGGCAAATGATCTGAGAACCCTGGCTTCTATACAGAGTGTCGCCCACCACTCTCAGAGTCCCAAAGAAGGACAGGGCAGTGATTCTGTCATCAAGGATATCCGCTTCAAAGGTGGCCTGCTTTGCAGGCACCTTGGTGGGGTAAGAACACACATCAGAGTGCCTCCCATCCACGCCACAGGGCACACCACTGGTCCAAGTAAAGCTCTGTGCCAGAGCAAAAGAGACACACGATGCAAAACAGGGAAGGAAGAACAGGTGAAGTAGCTGCCTGGAGACTACGTACCCAATGGAAGCCAGCAAAGGCAGCCACCGTGCCACCTGCCCCACACATCCACTCAAGGCCCACAGGGATGGTTGGTGAGAAGCAGAAATGGGGCTCCGAGTCTGCCCCTGCTGTGCCCGAGGCCTAGGAGCCCTAGCTTTGTTTCCCACCAAGGTAAAATAAGGAAATAGAGATGGTCTGCTGAGGTGCCCAGTTACTTTCAGCCCTTGTGAGCCATACCCCTAAAATCAAGGCTCCCCAACACCTCTGCAGGTTCTCTGACCACACTATGGTACCCTAGAAAACCTGTCCCATCACTTCTGCCCCCAAGAGCCAGCATAGGACCTGCCAGAGAATCGAGGGAAAGCTGGCAACTCAGAAAAAGGCACACACAAATGTTTTCAGTGAAGTGTGGGGGTGTAAGCGTGCAGCTCCCACCTCACACAGCCCAGGGGAGCTGAGGGACCCCGTCCTAACCTTTCAGGTGGAGAAGGCCTGGCAAAGAGGTTCATTATTTTACTGAGTTAAATGTATCTCCACCCAAGAGAGGAAAAACAAGGCTGTTCTCACCTGTGTGGGCCTAGATTACTTCTGAAGATCAATTTGTGACAGAGAGTCTCCTCTATAGCAAAGTGTAGGAATGGAGTCTATTTATCTTAGAAAGGAAAAAAGAGAGAGAACCCCCAAACAGCTTCCCGAGGCTGTCCCAGCTCCAGCTGCATCCAACAGTCCAGACTTGGGGTGGGGGGAGGGCAGCACAGGCTCATGACCTTTGGGCTGGTCTCAGACCAACAGGCTCGACTTCCACCTCTGTGGGATTCTGTTTTTCCATGAGCACATTTATGGATGCCATAAAGGAAACTGAACTATTTTAACCTCATTTTTAAATTTTAAACACCCATAGTGAGACATAATTTACATACCGCAAAATTCATTCACTATGAAAGTATAATTCAATGATTCTTAAGTGAATTTAGAGTTGTGCAACCATCCCTACAAGCAAAGCTTGGAACACGCCCCGCACCCCAAATGATGCTGCTACAGACGCCCATGCACTTGTCTTTGTGCAGATGCACTTTCTCAGGTACGTTCCTTGGACAGATTGTTGGGTCATGTGCTAACTTGGTCACATCTAACTTTTTAAGAGACTCCCAAACTGCTCGTGTCATTTTACATTTCCACCAGCAACATATAAGGGTTTCAACCTCTCCATATCCCCACCGACACCTGTTATTGTCTCTTTTAATACAGCCACCCTTGAGACTCGTTTCATGGCCTAGCCTATGATCCACCCTGTGCCACGTGCATGTGCGATGTTATTTTCCAGTATGCTATAGACACTCTTTAGCCAAACAGAGGAGAAGGCAGTGGCACCCCACTCCAGGGCTCTTGCCTGGAAAATCCCACGGACAGAGAAGCCTGGTAGCCTGCAGTCCATGGGGTCGCTAAGAGTCCGGCACAACTGAGTGACTTCACTTTCACTTTTCACTTTCATGCACTGGAGAAGGAAATGGCAACCCACTCCAGTGTTCTTGCCTGGAGAATCCCAGGGACGGGGGAGCCTGGTGGGCTGCCGTCTGTGGGGTCTCACAGAGTCGGACACACTGAAGCGACTTAGCAGCAGCAGCCAAACAGAATCAGTGCTCTTCAAGTCTTCCAGAATCTTGCCAATTTTCAGCTTAGTTGCTCTACCAATTACTTAAACGAGAAGTATGAAGTCTCTAACTACAATTTATGAATTATTTCTATTAGCAAGACTATCAGTTTATGCTTCAGCTATTTTGGGACTCTATCGGTAAGTACATGTACATTTGTGACTGTTACAACTTCCTGCTGTGCCATTAAAAAAAAAAAATGACGCTCTTTTCGACTTCCTTGGTGGTTCTCTGGTTGAGAGGGTGTGGATTCGATTTCTGGTTGGGGAACCTCGTGGCCAAAAACCAAAACATGAAACAGAAGCAACATCGTAAGAAATCCAGCAAAGACTTAAAAATGGTCCACATTAAAAAAAAAACAAAAAGTCCCTCTTTGGCTTTAGGAATATTTTTTGTCTTAAAGTTGATTGTGTGTGCATGTATTCGCACACGATCAGGCATATCCCAACTCTTTGTGACCCCATGGATTGCAGCCCTTTAGGCTCCTCTGTCCACAGAATTTTCCAGGCAAGAATATTAGGTTGCCATTTCCTCCTCCAGGGGATCTTCCTGACCCAAGTATCAAACTGGCATCTCTTAACAAATCTCCTTCACTGGCAGCTGGATTCTTTACCACTGTGCCACCTGGGAAGCCAAAGTTAATTTTATCTGATATTAATACAGTCATTCTAGTTTTCTTACGGTTATTTATGCTGTCTCTTCCTTATCCTTTTATGTAAGGATCTAAGGGGTGTCTCTTATAGACAATATATAATTAAGCTTTATCTTACCTTTTTATCTGGTTTGACAATCTCTGCCTTTTGATAGAAGTATTTAAACCATTCACATTTAATATATTTTTGATCTGGGTGGATTTACACATTTATTATTTTGCTATTTTTTACATGTCTTCCTTCTTTTTTGTTCTTCTGTTCCTCACTGACTGCTTTCTTTTGTGTCAAATATTTAATGTACCACTAAGTTCTTCTGTTGATTTTTTAAACAATATTTTAAAGTTATTTTCTTAATAGTTGCTCTGTGTGCTGTGCTTAGTCACTCAGTTGTGTCCGACTCTTGCGACCCCAGACTGTAGCCTGCCAGGCTTCTCTGTCCATGGGATTCTCCAGGCAAGAATACTGGAGTGGGTTGCCATTTCCTTCTCCAGGAGATCTTTGCTCTAGGGATTACAATAAGCATTTTACTAAGATCACAATCTGCTTCCTGATAAAATGGAAAGACTATTCCCATACAGCTCCATCTCATTCCTTCTGTACTGCTGTTGTCCCATATATTATATAGCTATATATGTTATAAATACAACAAATTGTTTTATACTCTAGATCAATTGCCAAAGAGCTTTGGTCGTTTTTGTCAATTCTACCCAGAGTTATAGCTAATGCTTTAGATGATGTTATGTCTTTTAACTAAGAAGAAATGAGGGGAAGAAAGTCTTTTACAGTAGCCCACATTCACCTTTTCCAGAGCTCTTTATTTCTTCCTGTGAACGTAAGTTACCAATATGTCATTTCCTCTCAGCTTGAAGAGCCAGCAGATCTGCCAGCAACAAGTCTTCTCGGTCTTTGCTTATCTGAAAATGTCTTTCTGCTTTCGTTTCTGAGGGACAGTTTTGATGCATTGAGAATTCTGGGTTTATAGTTTTCTTCTTTTAGTACTTTGAATGCAATTAGTTCCCTTTCGGTTTCCATTTGAATGTCTCAGGTGAGAAGTCAGCTGTTAATTATATTAATGCTTCCCTTATATGTCATGAGTTGTTCTTGCTACTTTTGATATATTCTCTTTTTCTGTGGCTTGTAACAGTTTGACTATGATGTGCTAGGTACAGATCTCTTTGCATATATGCTACTTGAGATTTGTTGAGCTTCCTGGATAAGCTTCTCCTCAAATACGTTTCTAGGGATTCTTCCTTCAAACAGTTTTTCTCTCTTGCCCCAAATATGCCTGCAAACGCGGGCTAACAGAGCTACTGTCCCTCCCCACATGTCATCTTCAAAACTGTCACTTCAGCCAACACCACTCTCAACTGAGTGAGCCCCTTCTCACCCGTCACAGCCTGCACTGGCCAGGCAGAGCCTCCCTGTAAACAGAGCTGGGCGGAGGGCATGAGAGCAGCATCAGGTGAAGTGACACAGATTTTCACATTTTAACCCCACATTTCAGCAGTTTCTTAAGCATAAACCCTTCTCAGATTGTTGCATGCTTGTGGTCCGTTTCCAGGATGCTGGAATAGTTGATTCAGGGAAGAGGGGAGGGCTGGGCTGTCAATTCTGTCCTGCTTTATAGCTATTTTGGGGGGGGAAAGGATTTGACAATCTCTCTTTACTCAATCACTGCTGGAAGCTGCCTTCCAGTCTGGACTCAGTTTGAAAATAAAACATACACATTGGAAGACTATGTCAGAAAAAAATGCCAGAGATGAAAAGAGGAACTGAAGAGAAAGAGAAAACTCATCCTGCTGCCTCGTCACCAATCTCCACATGCTCGAAATCCCCCAAAGTAGGGTTTTTTTTTTTAAAGTTGTATCTTGATTTAAATTCACCAGCCACTTCCTTAAAGAAAAAGGAAATTCTCTCTGCTAGAAGCCACCAGCAACTCCCTCTAGTCTTCAATATGCCTCAACTGGATCATAAGAATAGGACAGCGTGAAAGAGAGCAGCAGCCCGAGCAGAAAGAGCCAGACCAAGGGGCAGGGGTGCACTGGACGAAGTGGGAGACTGGGATTGACACATATACACTACTGACATGCTATACAAAATAGACAACTAATTGGAACGTAAGATCTAGCGCAGGGAACTCTACGTGATGCGCTGTGGTGTCCTAAATAGGACGGAAGCCCAAAAGGGAAGGGATGTATGTGTATGTATGGCTGACTCATCTCACTAAGCAGTAGAAGCTAACCAAACACTGTAAAGCAATTATACTGCAATAAGAATTAATTAATAAAGTTTAAAAAGCCAAGCAGAAAATCTAGAAAAATACTACATGGCACTGAAAAACAGATCATTCAACAACACAAGTAAACCTGGGACTTCCGTGGTGGTCCCCTGGATAAGAATTTGCCTTCCAGTGCAGAGGACATGGGTTCAATCCCTGGTTGGCAAACTAAGATCCCACATGCCGCAGGGTAACTAAGCCCACACACCACCTGGGCTCATGTGCGAAGAGCCCACATGCGCAACTAAGACTCAAAAATAAACAAAATATTAAAGGCGACAACATAAGTAAATGTCTCAAACATTATGCTGAATGAAAGTAAGCAAAGGCTATAGACTACATAATTCCAATTATTTAAAGTGGAAAAATTAATCTCTGCTGTTCGAAGTAAAGAGTGGTTACTCAGATGGTAGTGACAACAAGAGGGTATATGCAGGGGCTGAATAACATTATATTTCTTGATTCAAGCTACAAGAAAGAGATTAGTTTGTGAAGTACACCAAGAGGCACATGTCTACTTTTTATCACGTATGCTACACCTCCATCAAATGAAATTCTCTGTATGGAGGTTCCCAAGGGATGACCCAGATGCTCTCAATGAGGATCCAAAGACTGCCAGCTTCTAACACAGAAACCATGGCCACCCACCCCAAAAAAGATTAGTTCTAGAATGGTTCTGGGCTAGACTTGATCCTAGTATTCTGTCAAAATTCTCCAACAAACCAGACAGAACATTCTATGTGGGCACTGAAGGAAACACTAAGCTCTATATGCGACATCTTATTTTAAGTTTAAAACTGAAGAGTACTTGTCACCAACACTTCTCATGCCACGCACCATGGTCAATTTCTGGGTACACATCTGTCACCTAGAGATGCAAAGTAGACATTATCACCCCAAGAAGCACAGACTAAGGTCATCCACCCAAGGTCAGCCAGGGAGCGTGAGCTGACCCCCACTCTGCCAAAGCCAGATCCTCCACAGTCTCACACTGCCTCACATCTGGAGACACCGGGGTGCGTCTCGCCCTGCAGGAGGGCCCCTGCTCTGTGGGCCTCGGCTGGCCTGTCGCTTGCGCTCCACACTCTTCCATGCTCCTTCAGGTAACCTCACAATTCCCTCACAATTCACTGGCCTGCCCTACAGGGGAGCATGGTGATTACAGGGGGAAAATGCAGACCAGACAGCTAGAAACAGGGCTTCCCTAGCAGCTCAGTGGTAAAGAATCCACCTACAATGCAGGAGACTGTCTCCAATGCAAGGGATGCAGGTTTGATCCCTGAGTCAGGAAGATCCCCTGGAGAAGGAAATGGCAATCATTTCACTATTCTTTCCTGGGAAATGCCTTGGACAGAGGAGTCTGGTGGGTTACGGTCCCAGGGGCTGCAACAGTCAGTCACAACTTAACGACTAAACCAGTGCCGCCTAGGAACTTAAGAGGGACCCAGCAAATCTCCACAAATGTGGGCTATTCCTTCTCTTCACCCACATGTGACACTGCTGAAGGGAAAGCAGACCCAAACTCACAATTTAATTTCCAGAACTTTAAGAGGCCTCTGGTTTTAAAACAGGGAGAGCAGAAAGCAGAGTCAGATAGAAAAGGCCTTTCTGGGTAACAAGAACACAAAGCACATCCCCCCAACTAACAGGCTTCCCCAGCAGGAGGGGGTTAAGTTCTCAATTTATCTTGAGGAGGTAAAATTTTTAAAGCCGAGAAATACCGAGTCAGACAATCTCTGAAGTCCTTAGAACACCAACCGTCTGGGCCCCCAGTGAATTTAACACAAAGCCTGCAGGCTGGGGTCCCTCTGTGGGATTAGTCAGCAAAAGAAAGGGAAGAGCACCCAGGCTCTCCAGAGCTGCATCTCCCACCTACTGCCCCCTCCCCCACCCCAGGGGGCCAGATCCAGAAGGGAGTGTGCAGAGGACGCGCTGGGGGGCCACGGGGCCGCACCCACACGCCCCCGAGCTGCTGGCTCACGGGATAGCAGGGCTGAACACCGCTCACCTGCGCTCAAGGGAGGACCCGGGCGGGCTGGGGGAGGGGTGGGGCGCTGCAATTCTTTTCATAGGGAGAAAAGAAATGGGGTGGCACACGAGTCTTATTTCTTTCAAGCTGAGGATTGGGAAAGTCACTCTTGAGGCCATCAGTACTGATTAAGGGGAAACCAGTGAAGTACACGGTACCGAACTTGGGAAGAGAGGGGCTTCCCTTCCCACATCCACTGCCTAGGACGAGTGGTGGCTCCAGACTGCCCACAGCCCAGTGACCCAGGCAGGGGCGGCAGCGTCTCTGGCCCCCGGTGCCCTAGACATGAAAAGCGGGGAGGCAGGACTGAATGAAAAACTCACACTTCCCTACAAACCAGAAGCACAGCGCGGGACACAGGCACGCGTTCAGTTGAGACCTGCTGCCAAGCAGGGGAGCTGACAGAGGCTGCCCCGCCCGTCCTGTGACAGCCACCCACACTACAGGCGGCTGGGCCCCAGGACGAAGGTCCCTCGGCTGAACAGTGGGCAGGTGTCGGAGCTGAAGCCCACAGCCGTCTCCACGGCCACCCACCGAAAGCTGCCTCCCCAGGCCCGACTGGCAGCTTCCATCTGCTCACCCCGGCCGGCCCCGGGGCCCGGGCCTCCTGCTCACCTGTGCGTGGTCCGCATGTCCACAGGCCCGTCGCCCGCCTGCCCTTCGCCTCTGCCCGTGGCTGTCGCCTCTGTCCCCCTCAGCAGCCCTTGGGTGGGACCTGCTCCCGACTCAGGCGTCGCTCGCGTGTCTCCGTCAGCGTTTAAATCCGAGGCCAACACTCCTCTCTCCATTTTTATCTTCTTGCTCTCCACATCGTCCTCCGCTGGGTCCCGCTCAAGTGCTCGTTTCTGACTCCGTGTTCGGCATGCTTCTTCAGTCATCCTGAACTTCAGGGGAAGGGGAAAACAGGACATTTAAACTTGGCACGACCAAGCAGCTATCTTCTCAGAAACCTTTCACAATGTCAGCTTGGAGCGTTTGCCTCACCATGTGACAATGGCAGAGGTGGGCACAGCAAATGAAGGGCCCGCAAAGCGTGCCCAGAACATTTCTTCACGGGTTTGAGCAGGAGCAACAGGGCATCTGGGAGGCCAAGCTATGTGTCACTCTGTCTGGGGCCAGAAACCTACCGGGACTAGGGCAGGAACAAGGGACGGTGGCTGCTTGTCACAAAGAAGGGGGTAATCTCTGTATTCCAGACTCAAGAGCAGATAGAGGAAACTGTTCTAGGTCTGACCCTCTCCGGCGGGATTGAGCGCACTGGATGTGAGCGATCTGGAATCCAAGAAGGGGGCACCACGCTGTTCCAGGAGCAGGGCCACAGCCCAAGTCCAGTCCAGCCCTGCCCTGCCCTGCCCTGATGAGGGCTGACCCTTCAGCCAGGGGCTGTCCCTCACTGCCTGCTCACCTCAGCAGGGTGGGGGTGGGGTGGGGGGGGTGTGGAGATCACATTTAACCCTTTGACTGCCGACAAAGTGAACTCTGAATGGGGTGAGGCCTGGCCCAGCACCCTGTACCTGCAGCACACACATATCTTGATTGAAAGAAGAAAGAAAAGAAGGGGAAAAAAACACCGCTGAGTCAGGTTTTGATCCCATGACATCACTGGGCTCCACATGACCCTTCCCAGGATTCAGTCTGAGAGACAAAGCACTTTCCAGAAAACCAGTTTGAACCGGTTCCAGACAACAAGCTGAAGTATTGTTAACCCTCACAGAGACACTGAAGGAAGCCCGCAGTGATGGCTGTTTGCAGGGAGACGGCTGGCATTCCACAACCCAGTCTGGGACACAGGTACTTGCTCTTTAAGGGGCCGCTCAGAGACCAGCCTTGATGTCCCAACAGGGCAGGACACTGGAAACCAGAGTTCCAATGGTTAGGATCTAAGAAGCCACGCAAGAGTTCATCACCGGACGAAAAAGAATCTAGCTGCCAGGCCCCTGAACTCCCGAAGTACCAGTTCTCCACAGGACAGTCAATGCCCACACCTACCAACACAGTAGCCCCTTGGGGAACCCCAACCACCCCCTGCAGTGTGCCCACACTGAAGACCTCCTGGCTGTCTCCACGCAGGCAGGGCACCCAGCACCTGGGTTTCTCCCAGGCAAAACCCCTGGGAGGCCTGTCCTGGGTAGGGCCAGGCAGAGTCAGTCCAGAGCCCAACTTCTGGAATCTGGGGGGCGGTACAGGGCAGTGAAGGAGCCACATCGCTGTATGTGGGACACACTCCTGACTCAGGCAACTCATTTGCCACCTCTTTAAAGGAACCGACTTCACAAATGAGCAACAGCACAAGGCACTGCCTTGGACTCAAATGGAAAGGAAGGGAAATGACAGCTGCTCCATGCTCCTGGCCAGGAGGCAGAGCGTCCGTCTGACACGTGTTAGGCCAGCGTGGCCGAGCCTGGGCACTCAGACATCTGCTCCCACAGGCAGTCCAAAAGGGTGGAATCAAGAAGGTTTCCCGATGGCCGTGTCACCCCCAGGGTGCTCCCCATTCCAGGCAGAGCTTGAGAACTCTGAAGCTCAAGGGCACAGGCTATCAGCTGGGCCTTGATCCGCCCCCAAACCCTCCTAGCACCCCAGCCTGCACCTGCCACCCCACCTCAGCCCCTAGGTCCCACAAACTGTCAGACTGCTGAGTCTGTCCTGTTTCCCCATGAGCTGCAAACAAGTCAATGCCCTGAATGGAAGTCACCACTCCCCTCCTCTCCCTCATTGTGGGAGGGACTGGTCACTTTCCTTTGGGGCACTGCCTAAACAACAGCAACTGCTCCAACATTTGGGGAATTGGATGAGAGCAGTGATTTCAGTGGTCACTTTGAATAGTGCTTCCAGGACCAGAGAGGAGCCTACTTGGCGTAAAAGATGTGGGGAGTCCAGTATCTCAGGTAAGGAAGTCCCCCATTGTTGTCAGAGAAAATTCTGTCCCTTAGGGAGAAGCTCTCAGTCTGGCCAGCCCAGAGGGGGCCCCCCCAGGACAGCCTCTAGAGTGCTAAGCCCCAGGCTCCAATCCAGTTTCAGTCTGAAGCCCTTCCTCTCAACTGTCAATATGAAGAACAAGGTTGGGGTGGGGGAGGGTTAGAGAGTGAGGACAAGGAGGGCGCTCTGCATGAGGCCATCAGACCAGCGAGGCAGTGCCCCAGTGACCTCATTTCACCGTCACTGGTGTGGGATAAGTGGTCCCAAGGGGCCAGAGTGGAGTTTCACACCCATGGGGCTGCTCCCTCCAGACTCAGATCTGGTCAGGGTCCCCAGCCGAGGACCTGGGAGACCTGTCTGCTTGTGCTCAGCGTCAGGGCAGCTCACTCGGAAGCAGAGGGGCTGGAACTCTGCCAACCCCAGACACTCCCTGGGCCTCTGGCAGGCTGCTGGGGTTGGGGGGCCGGCTGCTGCACCCTTCCCCCATGACACGAAGGACGTGCACAGCTGGAGGGGGCGGGGACAGCAGGCGGGTGGAGGGGGATGAAGTCTCAGGTTCTGACCTCCTCCTCCTTGGGTGGAGCCTCCTCCGCCACAAGGAAGGCGGTTGCCTTAGTGCCCACATGGGGCCTGCCGCCAGCCAATCTCCATCCCGCCAGGCAACTGTTCCTGGGGAGGGCAGGTGCGAGTAAGGAGGGGCCCCACCCTCCTCTCAGCAGAAAGGACCTGTGACCCAATCCAGCACAGGAGGGCTGGTGGCCACCGCCCTGCAGGCACAGCAAAAAAAAAAAAAAGTTGTGAGGAAGAAACCAGCCTTGAGGAACGAAGTGTGACCTAGGAATGAAGCAGGATGGACAATTTCTGCAAGACGCAGCGAGGAGGAGCACTAGGGTACTTTCTGAAGAGCAGCTGAAGAGCATATATTGCCCCAACCAGCAAATTAGGATCTGCTTCAAAACTCCTGGGGAGTGAGGGGGAGGGGACGAACGGATAGCAGAGTGGCAGTGAGTAGCGTAAGTTCCACCACAGGCTGGAGGAGACCCGCTGGCCCGCAGAGAGCAGCCCCTCTAACTGAGGCAGGGTCCGAGCCAGCTGCTGCCTGCAGGGCAGAGCCCAAGAGCAGCCAGCCTGCCCAACCTGGGGCACAGGCTGTCACCTGGGGAGCAGGGCCGGGACCCAGGGGGCTTCCGTCCCCCTTCTCACTTTCTCCAGACAAAGCCTGGCTGGTCAGCAGGACGCAGCCCAAGTAGTCCTCGGGCCCAAGAGGGACAAGCTCCAGCCACACCAGAGGCTTCCCAAGCACCCAGAACAGACAAACCCCAGCATGGGGGCTACACCAAGTCCTAGGCAGAATGCTAACACAGGGCTTTGGGAGGGGTGCAGATGTCAACTGCTTCTACCGAAAGATACTTTGCGTTAAATGTCACCTTCTAACTGGTCTGAGGACCTCAGGTGGAAAATCTATTCTAAAATAACTCCAAAAGGGTGATTGTGCTATGGCAGGAACCAATATTTTTAAACAGGACTCTGGGGACCAGCACCCCACACAGGCTGGTTCATTTGGGAGAGGGGAGGTTTAGAGAGGCGTAAGTCACAGAGTCTTAACCCTGAGGTTATCACTAATACTCTCTGTACTACAAAATGCTATGTATACTGTTACTAACATAACAGCAAAAACACTACTAGTAATACTCATTTCAGGCATGAGGAAAGTGAGGCTTAGGAGTATGTGCTTGGGAGAAGTGACAAGAGCTGATGCTCTGAAAAGCAGATGACATGGAGTGCTTTTCCCAGAGCCCAAAGAAGGGTGTAGGCTCAAGGCGGCAGCAGGAGGAGGGTGCTGAGTGCAGACTGGCCTCAGGTGGAGCACAGAGGACAGGGCAAGTCGGGGGGAGAGGGGTCCAACCTGTTCTAAAGGATCACGTGGTTGATCTGAGGACACACTGGGGCAGAGCAGCAGGGAGACATGACCGAACGATGGGTGAACTTCAGAGGATCTGGACAACATAACAAACCAACAGCTGGACAGGGGGGCGAGAGAGGGTTGTTTTGTTGCTGTTCTTAATTTTTGTCTGAGCCGCTGAGAAAAGATGGACTTGACTTTCTGGGACAGAGATGGAGCAGATCTGGAGGAAGAACGCGGGAGCGAGACGGGCTGGCACGCACAGAGGCTCGGAGCGTGCAGACAGGTGGGGCCTGCGCACGGCACAGCCGCTGGCCTCGGGGTGGTGTGGAAAGAAGGGGCTGAGCTGTGCAGCAACTGCCCTGCAGCTGAGTGACGACAGGGCCCAGATGCCAGCCGCACTGGGCACCGGCCAAGCTCCACACCCTCCACAGCCCCTGGCTGACAGGCACATGTCTTCCCATCCAGCAGAGACCTCACTGCTCTCGGCCTGAGCGACTTCCTGATGCCTGTCTCTGAGACACAGTGGCAGAGATGCAGCAGCTGTGCTCTGGAAGAACTCGCACCAAAAACACCAGCTCTCGAGTTTTAAGTAATGTCAACCCTCCTTAAGGCCAAATATAAGGGATGCAATTTAACTTGGGAAATAAAAAATTGATCCATGGCCAGCCCCCACCAGATACAGCAGAGAACAAGGATGAACCTTAGGAAGCAACTGGCAGGGGAGCTTGTTACTCCCTGAGCCTCAGTTTCCCCTCCACAACTCACAGATGTGCTGGGTGAAGAGAAACAGTGACATCAGTAAAACCTTGAGTGAGAAAATCAAGTTGCAGAATGGTATGATACCATTCACAGTTTTAAAAGGCTTAGTTACAACCTGCAGAAAAAGATACTGAAAGCTCACTAAAATTGAAACTGAAAGAAATTAGACTAAAATCCACAACACTCACCCTCTGAAACTTTCACTGTCTATATTAAGCATTTCTGTACCAAATTATTTCTCTTAACAGTGACAATCAGTTTCTTTGTAGTCAAAGAAAACAAAGATAAAAAGAAGAGTTAGATAAACAAACATTCCCACTGCAGAGGGTGAGAACTGAAAGAACGGAGGCATGAGGTGCGGTGAGGGGAGACGGTCCCTGTGGAGGGAGGCGCCCAGCTCCTCCAACAGGCAAACAAAGAGCCCAAGAGGAACCGCGACCTTCAGCGGATGGAGAGAGGGTGCGCTGCCACCTTCCCACTTCTTACTGGCAGCTTTCAAGTCCACCTTCTGGACCACTTGCTACAGCAGTTTCTGAGTTCTAAGCAGTAAACCCGAGCCCATCATTTCCTCCTCACAGCCCAGCTTCCACCTGGGTCACCAGCTGTCCCCAGGGGACATCAGGCCACGGCACCAGAGCAGGCTTCCCTGGGAGGACCCCTCACGGAGACAGCCCACTGCAGCAGATCCCACGCCGCCACCCCCCCGGCAGACCTCCCCGTCTGTCCTCATCTTCAGTGTGGAGCGCACAGGATGGGTTCAGGATGGGCTGCTGAGTTAGACCTACATTTCTGTTCATCAGCCTCATGAAGGGTGTGACTCTTGGAGATGGCTTACATGGCAAAATGTAGCAAGTCAGTCAAGGGCTTTGATTAAAAACCCCTGCATTCTGACGTTCTGGAAGGCGAGTGTACTGAGATGGAGCCTCACAGATTGAGGCCAAGGCAGGAACAGGAATCCAGGGAGATGTTCCAGGTAGAGGAACAGCATAGGCCAAAGCAGCTGAGCCGGGAATCCACAGAGGAAGAGGGGCCAGTTAGTCCTGTGCAAAAGATATCCTCAAAAAGAAACCTGAGTCTTACTCACTGACTGAAGCTGAGTTCTGAACCTTTCAGTTCAGTTCAGTCGCTTAGTTGTGTCCGACTCTTTGCGACCCCACGGACTGCAGTACGCCAGGCCTCCCTGTCCATCACCAACTCCTGGAGTTTACTCAAACCCATGTCCATTGAGTCGGTGATGCCATCCAACCATCTCATCCTCTGTCGTCCCCTTCTCCTCCCGCCTTCAATCTTTCCCAGCATCAGGGTCTTTTCTAAAAGTCAGCTCTTTGCATCAGGTGGCCAAAGTATTGGAGTTTCAGCTTCAACACTTGTCCTCCCAATGAATATTCAGGAGTGATTTCCTTCGGGATTGACTGGTTTGATTTCCTTGCTGTCCAAGGGACTCTCAAGAATCTTCTCCAACATGACAGTTCAAAAGCATCTGAACCCTTAGTGGTCTAAAAGTTTAAGAACACTCCAAAAATGTAAATGTTTTCTCTTCTATATCATCAGAAGGGCCCCTGGCCCAGCCACCTGGCTAAAAGTTCCACGGGCCTTCAAAGGACAACAGACTCTCCCTGCCGCAGTCCAGGAACTCGGGTGGGGACCGACCACACCCACACATGTGCGGGCAGGTGCCATTCACCAAGAGTCTCTGTGGGTAGAAGACCAGCCAGTCATCCCACAAGGGGGGAAATCCGAGTACAGTGGGCCTGGAACCAGGTTCAACACTCTTCTTTCTACTTGGCATCCTTATCAGCTGCCCACCGTGGAACATTCCACCGTACAGTCTAAAGGCCTTTTGTTAACCATGCTTAAGTCTTTTTTCCCCTCACCCTGGAGAGACAGGCACATGTGGGGCTGAAATGACACCAGGAGGGACAGAACAGCCGTCTTCATGTCTCCATGGTGGCCTTACTTCAGAGAACTAGGACCTCCCCTGCTGGCGGCTGCAGAAGCACCCGTGGGGAGGTCTGGCCAGGAAGACCCCGCAACTGCAAGGTCTGAGCCCCCTGGTGTCAGATGCCACTGCTGCCCGCCTGGTGTGTCCCCAGCTCCAGCGGGGTGCCAGCCACGCAGCAGGTGCAAGCCAAACATCTGATGGACAAATGAGGTTTAAAGAGAACGCCCCCAAGGGGCCGGGGTGGGGGTTGGTGAACATGGGCTCCCTTTCAACACTGGCACTCTAAGATCTCAACCCAAGGTTAATGTTCCTCTGTTAACAGAAATGTGGGGTCTTCTTTTACAGACAAGATAGCTTACACTGACTGGGCATTTATGTATCACACGTGGGTCATCTCAGATGCAATGTGAGTGCTATCATCAGCCCCTGATTTACAGGAAGGGAAACTGAGGCAGGTGAAAGTCACACAGCAAGTGGGAGGGACGGTGCTGGGAACGGAAGCCCAGGCTCCTCTGCACAGTGCCCACTGAAACTCCCCCATCAACCACCCAGAGTCCTTCCTTTCCAGAGGACACAGGAAGCTCCTCACAAGCAGGAAGTGGGGTCGGACCGCTAGCTCTGGCCCCCCGAGGTCCAAATGAGATATCAAATGTTTACAACTTTATTGAGTGCTATCAGTGAGACCACACCTTTTGCTGTTTGCTTTCAGAGCACAGAAATTCTGCTGGAGTACAGGATATGCATTCCTAAAAATTGCCACATGGTGCAAAATCATGCACTAAAAACACAGGGCTTGTAGAAATGATGGAACAATACCACAAAACATCATCAGGACTGTGAAGAAGGCTGAGCGCCGAAGAATTGATGCTTTTGAACTGTGGTGTTGGAGAAGACTCGAGAGTCCCTTGGACTGCAAGGAGATCCAACCAGTCCATTCTGAAGATCAACCCTGGGATTTCTTTGGAAGGAATGATGCTAAAGCTGAAACTCCAGTACTCTGGCCACCTCATGCGAAAAGTTGACTCATTGGAAAAGACTCTGACGCTGGGAGGGATTGGGGGCAGGAGGAGAAGGGGACGACCAAGGATGAGATGGCTGGATGGCATCACGGACTCGATGGACGTGAGTCTGAGTGAACTCCGAGAGATGGTGATGAACAGGGAGGCCTGGCGTGCTGCGATTCATGGGGTCGCAAAGAGTCGGACACGACTGAGCGACTGAACTGAACTGAACATTAAAAGAGTCTGGAACCTGATTTTTAAATGGCAGTGTGTTAAATAGCTAAGAAATACACAAATGCTGCCTGAAGCCTTATGCCTCACCTGGGGGAAGACCTGGTATTTGCTGTGACTGTGGGTAGGGTGCGGTTTCTGAGTTACTGCAACAGTAACTCAGGAGGAAGGAGGTTGTCTGAACCCAGAATGGGATGGGTGTGGTGTGATGCACATCTAAGGTACGTGCATCTTGTTTTGGGGTCCCAGCAGGTGCTCTTTTAGCTGGGAGCAGTTTTCTGGATTCATCTAATACAGGAGTCAGCAAACTTTCTTAAAGAGACACAGTAAATACTTTCAGCTCTACAGGCCGCTCAGTCATAGTCACTCAACCCCTCCAACTGTGACAGTCTGCTCTCAAATGGTGAGAGCGGTGTCCCAGTCAAACTTTATTTACCCAAACAGGCCACCAGCCTGCGGGCCACAGGTTCCCAACCCCCCAGACCTAGCATTTCTCCTGGACAAAATCACATGTAACAAAACAGAGTACCCTTATACCAACAGTGTTAGAACAAATCTGCTTTTCCAAACAAGCATTACAGTAGAACTGACTACAGAGAAAATTCGTTTCAAAAAAAGGATGTGAATGTGTTAATTCAATCCAGGTCCAGGACTCAAGGTTAACCCTTTTGACAAATCAGAAGAAATTCAGTTTCAAGGAGTGTCAAGTGCATCCTGGTTACTGCAGGGTCAGTCTGTCCCAACCACATGGGTCAAATTTACATCATTCTAAAAGCCCTACACACTCTCAAGACAAATAGGCCCCTCACAGAAGGAAATTACATGCTATAAACTCAATTACTGAAGCAGATGAAACTTTAACCCAGTTACAGAAACAAATGGTTCCTAAGCACACGTGCCTGAGCATCAGACCAAAGCTCTAAGGAAAAGCACAGGGGCTGAGGACCAGGGGTGGCAGGGCAGGATTAAGCCAGGAAAAGAAGAAAAGTGAAGTCGCTCAGTCGTGTCCAACTCTGTGCGACCCCACAGACTGCAGCCCGCCAGGCTCCCCCATCCACGGGATTTTCCAGGCAAGAGTACTGGAGTGGGTTGCCATTTTCTTCTCCAAGGGATCGTTCCCACCCAGGGACTGAACCCAGGTCTCCTGCACTGCAAGCAGACGCTTTACCATCTAAGCCCACCAGGAAAGAAAGTGCAAATCAAGTACCCTGGGGCTGAGTTGCTAGAGACCTAGGGTGGTGAGGGGAGGGGTCCCTGGGAAGAGCCTTGGGATCAGGTTTCTCTCCAGGTAACCGACTTAACTTTGCCCTTGAGGGCTGGTGGCGGTGGGTGCAGTCGTCTGTGTCAGAGAAACCCCAAGAAGGGCACTTCAACTGGTGTGGTTGCAGTGGGGGGTGGGGGGGCAGGAGGACACAGGTTCACACCACCACACTGCCCCCCACTGTCCTCCTCCAGGGCAGGTTAGGCAACGCCATCACAGCCCTGCTCCTTGCATCCTGCATAAACCTCGATGCACTCTGCCTGCCACCGTACTTCCACAGCTCAGCCCCAGCCTGGAGAAGCCACAACAGCTCTGGCAACAGCCGTTGGGCTCAGCCTTCACCCAGTCAGCACCTTGGTCCTTCAAGTGTCCTGACCTGTATGTGAATGCGAGGCCTGACTGGTAGGCACACCACCTCACTTCCAGCCTGACAGCCTCGTGTCCATCCCACTGGAGCTCCCTGGACCTGGGGACTTGATGCAGGTTTTCTGAGCCTCCTGCTTAATGTTAAGAGAAGCCAGCATTGTTTGCCAGATAAACAACCACTTTACAAAAATTAAAGTCTTGACCAACAAACACTTCTGTCATATTAAAGGAGCTCACTTGCTCTTTTAAAGGTTTTTCAACAAGGTGGGTAATTAATATCACCGCTGGCCCCAAATGGTGGCCAGCGGTACCTAGTCTGGGTACGCAGAGAGAAAGGCATAAAAGAGATGAACACGTGGTGCTCCAGACTTGGGAGCATCTGGCCCTACTTGATGAACACCCTACAGGCAAAGGAGGGACTCAGGAAACTGGGGTGTCAGCAGATACCTCCCTGCTCCCCAAAATGCAATACACCAGGCTAGCTGAACACCAAGAACCTTGTGTCACACACACAAATACACACGTGTGTACCCACACTCAGACACGTGCACCTACACACACTCATGTATGTACAGTTTTCATCCCTTCCTCCGACTTCCAAATCTTAGCCAATCATCTTAGAAAAGATCTTTCTTCTCTGTGTAATTCATTTATGAGCAAAAGAACAGCAGTTCTTATGTGTGATCACTGTCCGCTGGGCTCCAGAACC
The DNA here is from genome assembly GCA_006410635.1 of Cephalophus harveyi. NCBI lineage: Eukaryota > Metazoa > Chordata > Mammalia > Artiodactyla > Bovidae > Cephalophus > Cephalophus harveyi. The sequence continues at coordinate 516,286 of SJYT01064952.1, read as the reverse complement.
AACTGTCGGGAAGGAAAACCATTCTGAAAATGAGATGAGACACAGGGTCCAGACCACCAACTTCTGAAGCAAGTGAAGGAACCCACAAGCCGTGCAAAATCCCTTCAGGGCCCTATGTGGACCCCTGCACACCTCCACCACTTCAACCCACACTTCCTCTGAGACAAATAATTTCACACCTGGGTAGAACAAGAGAGCGTTTTAAAAATCACTAGCACCTGCAACTATGCTCATTTTTACTACTTTCTGCACACAGTAATTTAAACTTCCAAAGAAGGCAAAGAACCAACTGCTATTTACTGCTGTTAACATCTGAGAGATGCCTGAACCTGGAAGGGAACTTCGGCAGTACCGAGGAGCCTGGTCAGTTACTAACAACCAGGGATACCCTTCTCCTAGTTCACAGCCTGTCTGATCCAGGACATGGATGTCAAACACTGATTCTGTGCCAGTTAGTGACGTCCAAGGGGCCAATGACTTGGGGGTACCACCTTTGTGGAAGGCAGGAGCAGCAGCTTGAGGCTGGCCTTCATGAGAGCAAAGACCCAGTAAGGATTGTGAGATACATGTGTCGATCATCATTTTGTTACAAGCCAAGAATGGAAAAGAAATCTGCTCTGCTGTTCCGGAGCAGGAGGGGGCAGTATCTAGAAATGCTTCATTAGAGGTAGGCCCCAAGAGCAGAATCTGGAGTTGTAGAGAGGGAAGAGGAGAAAGCAATGGTAGCAGAAAAGGTGAAGTGGCAGAAATACACAGGCATGTGAAAACCCATCTCCCAAGTAAGTACATAAAACCAAATAAAAGGGGATCAAAACTTTTAACAGCTTTTTTAAATGGAATGAGGTTGCTTAGAAGAAAAGACATTCCCCCACGACAGTAAGGCCACTTATATGCTAGCAGTGATGACTGCGCCTCCCAGGCTGCAGTACTCTGGGACTGGGGTGGGGCAGAGGTCCTGGCCGGCCATCAGCCTGTGAGAGCGAGGAGGGCTGGAACCTTTACTTAGGTCCTGAAGCACAGGGGAGGAAGCGCTGAGAGCACAGAGTGTGCTCCCAAAGCCATAAGTGCGCACACAATTTAAATCAAGTGCCTCCAGTCACTCCATCAAACTAATCAATCTGAGCACCGATGCTCTTCACAGGGGACTCTCTGACCCCAGTCCCCAGAGGCGTGCGCTACCTAACCCTTCAGGGAAGAGACAACATTTAAGAATGCGGGGTTCAACTCAGACTCAGGAGTGAAAGGTGAAGGTTAAGTTCAGAAGCATCTTAGTCTCCTCCTAACAGGGCACTTCTTTCATGCCAAGCGTGCCCAGACACCACATCCATCCGAAATGATGATGACACATCAAATATAAGGTCATGCAAGGTAAAGTCAGACCAAGGCAGCCATCCTATCAAGTCACCTTCAGTCCTTGGTTCAAGAAGCACTTGGATATGTAGGTATGTAGACTGTTAACATTGGAAAGAAAAAAAAAAAAAAAACATATATAAAACACCCTGGGCTCTTACATTTACAAATAAACACACATTTACAATCTGATTATTTTGGGGTTGTCATGCCCTCCTCCAGGGGATCTTCCCAACCCAGGGATGGAACCCAGGTCTCTCTCATTGCAAGTGGATTCTTTACTGTCTAAGCCATCAGGGAAGCCCAAGAACACTGGAGTGGGTAGCCTATCCCTTCTTCAGGAGATCTACCTGATCCAGGAATCTAACCGGAGTCTCCTGCATTGCAGGCAGATTCTTCACCAGCTGAGCTACCAGGGAAGCCTTTTTAAGGTAGAGGATATGTAAATATAGCTTCTGAAATAATGCTTTTTGGGGATATATTTAATAAAATTAATCCAGAAAGGAGAAATTTTAATATGCTCAGGTAGAAACCACCAACATTTAAAAATAAAACCTCAACAGTCTTCAGACCCCTGAAGGCCAATGCCATGCAGACCTGGAGAAAGACGGAGGCAGCACCTCACCCTAGAACCGCTTGAGGGAACAGAGCAGGTTTGGGGACCAGTCATCTCCAGAAAAATCGATGGTCACTGCCTTCAGTGGGGCGACGCCATAGTAACAGCCAGCCCTCTGGTGGCCCGCCCAGCCACTCAAGCCTCACCCTGGCCAGGCCTGGGACAGCTGAGTCCACAGACCGCAACACCTTCTTCCCTCCCTGGAGGCACACGGAGGGGCAGCCAGAGAAAGCACAGGTCCCGTCAGGGAAGCTGGGGAGTATGTTTTTGTCTTTCCCAGACATAGACCATCTCTTGAAACTTCTGAAAACAGGGACCACCACTGACCAGCCAGGCCATGCAGATACCACTGAGATCAGTCTGCACCTCAGCCTCGTGCCTTGACCTGAGTATCCCTTCCCAGTGACAGGAGATGAAAGCCCGTCCACACCTCCACGTTCAAGCATACAGCAGGACAAAGTACACCTAAACTGACCACGCTTTAAGAGGGGGAGAGACTGGCAGCGAATGTTTTTAAAACTTGATAGCACCCCGGGGCTCACCCTGGAGAAGGGGGCTTGGATTTTGTGTTTCTGTTCTCAGAAGGGCTCAGTAACTACCCAACACTGCCCACCTGGAAGTGGTCCCACAGGGGTGTCTGAGCCTCTGACGGCTGGGGCCTGCGCCTGAAGCCCAGGTGCAACCCCAGAGAGAGAAACAAATGTTACCAGGAGAGAAGGCGACCCGTGAGGGGATGTGAATGACACTAGATACCCACAGGGAAGCGGTGGCTAGGGGCCCTCTGGCACAGAACGTCACTGAGAGATTTGTCACTGAGCCTCCTCAGCCCACAAAGGGTTACGCCTGCCAATTCCCTGCCATCTGCAATGTGCCCAGCGGGCGTCACATCACCAAATGGGAGGCCTTAACCCTTCCAGGGCTGCCTCCCTCAGGACCTGGCGGAGAAAGCAGCCCTGACCACCAGCTCCGCCGAGCTGGAAAAGGCAGGAAGTTTCACACAGAAATGTCCAGGAAGGGCCAGAAAAGCCTTCTGCATTCTCAGGAGGAGATGGGAGTGGAAAGAGAACCAAACGTGCACCCAGCAATGCGGTGGCACGGGCCTGGAGGCCCTGCCCGGGCTCCTCTGTCAGCTCCTCCCCGCACACATCCTGCAGCAGCAGGGCCGGCAGCCCCACAAGGATCAGAGCCAGCAGGGAAACCTACGTCTAGGACTAAATAAGTTTCTGGTCTCAATGAAGCCCAGGGGCCTAAGAAACAGTTCCTCCTGATGAACAGCTCCTCCAGCACTTCCTGCACAGCTGTGAGAGCTGGAACAGAAATCTTCCTTCTCTCCTCCATCCTGTAAGTAGAAATCTCCCCCTTGGGCAGAGGGTTGTTCTGGGTATAGACACCTATCACAACCTCCAAGAAATAGCCAGGCTGACCTAAAGGATATCACGAGTGGTCATTTTGTACAACACGCTACTCAAGGTACAAGCAAGATCTCGCCCCCGCCAAGGCCCTGAGCGCGCCTCTGACCTGGCTACCACTACCCCTCTCACGCACCCCTGCCCCTCCATCCTGTTCTCTCAGCTCCAGCCACTCAGACATCCCAGCTGCTCCTCCGAAAGCCAAGTTTACTCCCACCTCAGGGCCTTTGTCCTTACTGCTAGGTCCTTCCCGGAATCTCTGTACAGCATTCTCTCCTTCAGCAGAAACAGCAAAGTGACAGGAATCTCCCCCCACCTGCGTGTCTCGGTGGGTATCTACCCTCTTTCCCACCTCATCACACTAGACACGCTAATTACTCATCTTTCCATCTGTGTGTCCCCCTCCTCTCAAGCCCCACAAGAACACAGACTCTCTCTCTGTTCAGTGATACTAGCCTAGGGCCCAGGACAGAATAGGTGTTCAATACATACTTGTTAAACAGACAAGAAAAAGTTCTTTCAGTACTCTCAACTATGACACTCCCCTCCCTCGTTAAATGAGTCAAAAACTCTTCATGTCAATAGAAAATAAAATGACCAAAACCAAACAAAACGGGGACTTCCCTGGTAACCCTGTGGTTAAAAATCTGCCTGTCAGTGCAGGGAATGCAGGTTCGATCCCTGGTCCAGGAAGATCCCACAGGACTCGAGAGCACTAAGCCAGTGAGCTGCAACTGCCGAGTCCTCGTTCTAGACCATGGGAGTCGCTACTGACGCCCACACAGTTTAGAGCCCGTGCTTGGCAACAAGATAAATCACCGCGATGAGAAGCCCGCACACTGCAGTGAAGAGCAGCCTCCACTCGCCGCAGCTTGAGAAAGCCCATGCACAGCAACAGCGACCCAGTGCAGCCAAAAACAAAATAAAATAATAAAACAAAATGCTTACTTCATACCATATATGAAAAACCAACTCAAAATTGGCCAAGACCTAAATATTAAAAGCTAAAGCTATAAAACTCTAAGAAGAAGAGTATATAAGAGTAAAATCAGGACCCTCAATTTGGCAAGAAATTCTTAGATACGACACCAAAAGCTCAATATCAACAAAGGAAAAAAATAAATTAGACTTCATCAAATTTATTTAAATTCTTTTGTGCTAAAGATTGTGAAAAAAATCAACAGAGTGGGGAAAAAATATTTGAAATCATATCTCTAATAATGGTCTCATGTCCAGAATATATAAAAAACTATTGGAACTTAGCAACAAACCCAATTCAAAAAACCAGGCAAAAGATTTGAAAAGACATTGCTCCAAAGATGACATACAAATGGCCAATAAGCACATGAAAAGATGTTCAGCATCACCAAGTACAAGGGAGACGCAAATCAAAACCAGCTCTCATCCATTAGGATGACTATTTAAAGAAAAAAAGGAAAGTAAGTGTTGTTGAGGACATAAAGAAACTGGAACCACCATAAACTGTTGGTGGGAATGTAAAATGTTGCTGTGATGTGGAAAAGTCTGGCAGTTCCTTGCAAAGTTAAATACAGATAAATACAGAATTAGCCTTGCTGCGGCTGCTGCTAAGTCGCTTCAGTCGTGTCCAACTCTGTGCGACCCCATAGACGGCAGCCCACCAGGCTCCCCTGTCCCTGGGATTCTCCAGGCAAGAACACTGGAGTGGGTTGCCATTTCCTTCTCCAATGCATGAAAGTGAAAGTGAAGTCACCCAGTAGTGTCCGACTCTAGCAACCCCATGGACTGCAGCCTACCAGGCTCCTCCGTCCATGGGATTTTCCAGGCAAGAGTACTAATGTGGGGTGCCACTGCCTTATGACCCAACAATTCTACTCCCAGATATATCCAAGAGATGTGCTCATTAAAAAAAAAAAAAAAAATTTTGTATACAAGTGTTAAAAAGCAGAACTATTCACAACAACCAACAAGAACAACCCAAATGTTCACCAATGGGTGAATAAACAAAATGTGGTATATCCATACAATGGAATATTATTCAGACATAAGGAATAAATTTCTGATCCCTATCACAATGCAGATGAACTGTGAAAACATAGTAAGTGTTTAGCATGTTTAGCAGACACAAAAGGCCATACAGTGTATGATTCCATTTTTCTGAGATGCCCAGAACCATGCAAATCTAGAGAGAGAAAGTAGATTAATGGTTGCTAGGGAATGGGGGCACAGAGGTGGGGGGAGTGTAGACTAATACATACAGGTTTCTCTCTGGGGTGATGAAAATGTTCTAGAATTAGAGGTGATAGCTGCACAATATTATGACTATATTAAATGCCAATGTACACTTTAAAAGGGTTAAAATGGTGAATTTCATGTTGCGTGAACATTACCTTATTATTTTAAGGCAGGAAAACAAAAACAAAATAATCTTAACCTCAAGAGCCACAGCCCCTCTGGAGCTGCTTAACTACTAAAAGGGAAAAGGAGGCTTACTCTGATCCCAACAGGACTTGAAAAGGGTCCTCAAGGAAAGACTCCTTTGTGTAACAAGATCGCCAACAACCCAAGAGCCACTGGGGTGTAGTCCCTCATCAGCTTCTCACAGCAGCCAAGGAGGCCGCAGGAAGCCCAAGATACACAGCGTGAGCGCATGGGACACAAATGGGACAATTTACCAAAAGGGAACCAACTCTATGAGAAGCCAAGACCTCCAAGGGCAGGGGTCACACAGGCCACCAGTGTGGAGCAGGACTCAAGTCAGGCCTGTCACTGGCCCCACACTGGGCTTGTGTCAGACGCCTCAGTTGCACAGACACGTCACTCACTCATTCACCCTAACACTTGCTTAGTTTCTACCACGGACCAGGGGCTGACTGGGCCCCAGCAACACCCTTGGGGGTTCCAACAAAAGGCCTCCCATCCATAGCAGCACAGTCAGAGGAAGCCCTTGGGGACACACACAGATGTATGGGGTGGGCAGTGAACACAGCAGGCTGAGACACAGGGTGGAGGTCCCTCCCACACGGGAGCTGTCAAAAACCCTGGATCACACTTACGGCTCAAATTTATAAAGCACTTCTTTTTTTATAAGACAAAGTCATGTTGAAGACCAGCTAACTGCCTACTTCATCCAGACTAATTGGCTATGGCTGCTCTGGACAGACACCACCAATGGAGAGGTGAGATTGATTTCTAATGAATAATATATTAATTTGTGTCAGAAAACAACATATGGGGCACTGCAGCATCAGGGTACTGAAGCGAAGCAGCACCCGCGGTGATCGACGTGCTCTGGGTTCCGGGGGCGGTGGGGGAGTGCGCCCAGGACAGACAGGCTACCAGCGCCACACTCCACCAGGCCGAAACCAGAATGCCTGGCTCACCTCCACGCCCCTCACCTTCCCCACCTGTGAAATGGGAACACACCCACTTTACCACCACCATGGCTCCACGAAGGCACTGTAAGTGCTGCTATTACAGAAAGTAAGAATGCTTTCAGGAAGTTGTACCGCTGGACAGGCCGCTGTCACAGCTCCCCACCGCAACGCCAGAACCTCTGCTGAAGGTTTTCTGCTCGAATTTAAACTAACCACAAGCGGCCACCATCCTCACTTTTATAAGCGGGACTTTTCCTGCTCTGGGTCACATGCATCATAAAGCTCCCTGAAGGAAGGCCTGGGTTACACCCATCTTCCAAATTTATTTTATGGAAAATAAATTATTTTATGGAAAATTGCAAACATACCCAAAGAAGCAGCATAAATTGCACATGCCCACCACCCAGATCCCACGGTCATCAGACAACCAACCACAGTTTTTCACCCACCTCCCGTCTGCTAGGCTCTTTAAGAAGCAAATTCCATTCAACATGTATTTATGAATGAACAGTTCAGTATTTATCACTACAGGACACAAAATCACAATTCCATGATCATACCACCAACAATTAAACAATTATTCCTCAATCTTTGTCAAAGTCACACTTGTCTAAAATACACAGGTTCCCCCATTGCATTCTTTTCAATCATATGTTGAAGAAGTCAGGTCATTTGTCCCATTTCCTTGACTGGGCTTTGCAAGTGGCCTCCTTGTGGTATAATGGAAAGTGTGAAAAGCTGTCAGTCGCTTAGTCGTATCCAACCTTTTGCGGCCCCATGGACTGTAGCCCGCTTGACTTCTCTGTCCATGGAATTCTTCAGGCAAGAAAACTGGAGTGGGGAGCCATTCCTTTCTCCAAGGGATCTTCCCAACCCAGGGATCGAACTCAGTTCTCTTGCACTGCAGGCAGATTCTTCACCATCTGAGTCACCAGGGATACACACCAGGAACACAACCCCAGTTTCCTATAAACTAGATTTTGAGGCCAAATCAAGCATATATCCCTCTGAAAGCACATGCACCCTTCCTTGGGGGTGGGGGTGGAGGGCTGGCAGCTACTGAGGACCACTGTCTAGACCCACCATTTTATTAGGTGTCTGCAAATGTATGAACTTATAATTTCATGTTCCATACTCATTAGCCAGAGTGTCAATAGCTACACTGTCCGTTAGCCACATGTGGCTATTTAAAAAGACTTAATCTAATAAAACTAAAATCTGACTTTCTCAATCACAATACTCCAGGCACCACATCGGACAGCATGAGGAGAGCAACTGGGAAACTCTGGCAGCCCGAACCTGTCTCCCAGGGGAACCAGCCCTCACCCGCTATTTTGCTCCTTGCAAGTTCAGCTACAGAGGTGAGTGCTTGCTTCTTCACTCTACCAATTTTTCAAAATGAGTTGATTCCCTAACACTTTCTGAAGGGCACTCATGAGTTTCTCCCTTTCCTCTAATCATCAATACAAACCCTGAATTCTTTTTTAAAACACATTTGATGCTCCAACCCAGGGAACTATTTTCATTCATATTCCCTTGCTCCACCCTTGGCCGGGGGTGGGGGGAAGGGGGGTCCTGTGGGTCCTTCTGATACAACCCTGGCAGGATCTTTCACAACTGGGACATTCCCAATGCAGATTTAAAATTAAAACATTTTCACTTAAGTGCTTTGATCTTTCACTTACATGTCTTTCGTCCTTAAAAAAACAACAACAAAAAAATTTTTTTTGACTACACCACAGGGCTAGTGGGATTCTAGTTTCCTGACCAGGGATCAAACCTGGGCCCCCTGCAATGGAGGCACAGAGTCCTAACCACTGGACAGCCAGGGAATTCCCAATTTTGGTTCTTAAAGACATCGATTACTTGTTTTCTCCTACAATACATAATAAGACTATTGGCATTGTTGACCTGAAACCAAAAATATGATTCCTAAAAGCAGTTAAGGATTTTTTTTCCCTAATTCTTACCTTTATGGCATTACAATTGCACTCATCTCACACGCTAGTAAAGTAATGCTCAAAATCCTCCAAGCCAGGCTTCAGCAATACGTGAACCGTGAACTCCCTGATGTTCAAGCTGGCTTTAGAAAAGGTAGAGGAACCAGAGATCAAATTGCCAACATCTGCTGGATCATGGAAAAAGCAAGAGAGTTCCAGAAAAAATCTATTTCTGCTTTACTGACTATGCCAAAGCCTTTGACTGTGTGGATCACAATAAATTGTGGAAAATTCTGAAAGAGATGGGAATACCAGACCACCTAACCTGCCTCTTGAGAAACCTGTATGCAGGTCAGGAAGCAACAGTTAGAACTGGACATGGAACAACAGACTGGTTCCAAATAGGAAAAGGAGTATGTCAAGGCTGTATATTGTCACCCTGCTTATTTAACTTATATGCAGAGTACATCATGAGAAACGCTGGGCTGGAAGAAACACAAGCTGGAATCAAGATTGCCGGGAGAAATATCAATAACCTAAGATATGCAGATGACATCACCCTTATGGCAGAAAGTGAAGAGGAGCTAAAAAGCCTCTTGATGAAAGTGAAAGAGGAGAGCGAAAAAGTTGGCTTAAAGCTCAACATTCAGAAATCCTGCTAATTTAACTTCTATGCAGAGTACATCATGAGAAATGCTGGACTGGAAGAAACACAAGCTGGAATCAAGATTGCTGGGAGAAATATCAATAACCTCAGATATGCAGATGACACCACCCTTAGGCAGAAAGTGAAGAGGAACTAAAAAGCCTCTTGATGAAGGTGAAAGAGGAGAGTGAAAAGGTTGGCTTAAAGCTCAGCATTCAGAAAACGAAGATCATGGCATCTGGTCACATCACTTCATGGGGAATAGATGGGGAAACAGTGGAAATAGTGTCAGACTTTATTTTTGGGGGCTCCAAAATCACTACAGATGGTGATTGCAGCCATGAAATTAAAAGATGCTTACCCCTTGGAAGGAAAGTTATGACCAACCTAGATAGCATATTCAAAAGCAGAGAAATTACTTTGCCAACAAAGGTCCATCTAGTCAAGGCTATGGCTTTTCCTGTGGTCATGTATGGATGTGAGAATTGGACTGTGAAGAAAACTTAGGACTGAAGAATTGATGCTTTTGAACTGTGGTGTTGGAGAAGACTCTTGAGAGTCCCTGGGACTTCAAGGAGATCCAGCCAGTCCATTCTAAAGGAGATCAGCCCTGGGTGTTCTTTGGAAGGAATGATGCTAAAGCTGAAACTCCAATACTTTGGCCACCTCGTGTGAAGAGTTGACTCATTGGAAAAGACTCTGATGCTGGGAGGGATTGGGGGCAGGAGGAGAAGGGGACGACCAAGGATGAGATGGCTGGATGGCATCACTGACTCAATGGACATGAGTCTGAGTGAACTCTGGGAGTTGGTGATGGACAGGGAGTCCTGGCATGTTGCGATTCATGGTATCGCAAAGAGCTGGACATGACTGAGTGACTGAACTGAACTGAACTGAATAATTTGCTAAATGAATAAACAAACGCACGATGGATAATGCTCTCAAGCAGTGGGGTGACTTGGGATACAGTTTTGGTAGAAGGAGATTGACTGAGAAGAGTCAAGAACAAATGGCCCAAGAGGAAGATACGTGGAAGCTTGAAGGTGGAGGGGAATAAACCCCAAGTGAGAAAATGCCTGATCAACTCTGCACCAGCAGCAAGGTAGTTTAGAGGGAAACCGTGAACTTGAATTCAGATTTCCTGAGTTCATACAGACATAACCACTTGTTTCCTTTGAGATCTTGGGCATCATAAACCAGGGATAATGACAGTATCTCCATCAAAGGGCTGTCATGAGCATTCAATGAGGTCATACTTATAAACCTTTTAGACTGGTGACCAGCCAAGAGTCAGTCTAGATCGACCATTGAGAAGTGGCCGTGTTTCAGGGTGGGATGAGGGTCTTGAGAACCATAAAAATCTAAATGATTATCATGGTAAAAGGAAAAGGGAGCTACCCAGGAGTGAGTAAAAAGTTGACCAAGCATTTGTGAGTGCCCCAGTGAGGCAACTGTTGTCTTGGTGATGTGACTAATAGACTCATTTATTTGATTTTCTTTAATCTTCCTCAGTGACTTTAAAGCAAAATGGATGATTAACTTGACCTGAATTTGGGGATTGTTAAGACTGCATTAAAAGATCAAGGAGCTACGGGGCAATGAAACTAGAGGGAGCATATATTCCAAATTGTGAGCCCAGGCATTAAGCTCAAAGGGAAAGAAGGGGAGCCAAAAACAGCTAACAAACTGAAAGAACTGGGGGCGGGGGGCTGTGGTGACTGAAAGTCTCAAGGTTAAACAACAGCTCTGGTGGAAGAGGTGGAAGGCAGGACGTGGTAGACAGAGCAGTTTCCAGTATTTAGAGATGGAGCAGGTGACACAAGGGCCAGTGAAGCTGCGCATGCAGTTGAGGGCACTGAGCAAACAGAAGCAAGGCCACGTAGGTTCCCCTTGCTCAACTCAAACCACTCTGTTCCCAAGGGTATCTCATCAAAACGTTTGTGCTAGCAAGGAATCCAATAACTGATCAACTGCTCTAGTAAAATCTTTCTAACATTCTTCTTAGTATTTCAAAAGGCAGGGGGAAGGCTCAATACAATATACAGTATACATTAAGAATACAATGAAATACAATATACATTATTGTATATTATTATATATAAGAAATACAATATACATTAAGGAATATCAGTAGAGATAAAATATTGATAATTATATGTATATTTTTACCTCAAATATAAACATTAGGTGAACTGGCTGATGTATGAAGCTTCATTCAAGTCAACCAAAAGTCTTAAGGGATTGATCTTTTCTCATCATTATCTGGGATATCTCAAAAAATGTTAATCCTCTCCCATTCTCATCTCAGTGCCTACTCTCTTTTCTCTACCCTACTCTCAAGGCAGCTGTGTACACACACACACACACACACACGCACACACACACCCTTCTTACACATAGTTTATGGGATTCATTCATTCAACAAATATGTACCAGACACTGTTCTAGATGCTGGGGCCATGATAGTCAGAGAGGCCAGATCTGCGCTCACATGAAGTTTACATTCTAAACAGACAGTTGATGAACAAGTGAACATATTTACAAAAAATTTCAGATAGTGACAATGCTACCCAAAAAAGTGATAATAATAAAATATTTTATATTCATTTGTATATTGTCTATATGTCTATGAAATTATCATGTAGTAGGTATATATCCCCATTATCTTTTAAGAAATTGGAGTTAAAGTGACAAAAATATTATCCAATATAGAACTACTGGCAGAAGAGAAAGTCAATAATTTTCTGATTCTCTTTTTCTGCTCAAGAAATCACATAGAATATTTGGCTTAATGATAAATGAATCACAAATACTTTATTAAAAGTTTTTAACAGAAAGCAAGTTTAAGAAAGCCTATTCTCCCCCAACCCCAAAGGATCTCACCTTCAAAGCTAGATCTAGTTAAGAGTGCTACCTACCAACCAGCACTTTATTCTCCTGGCCTGTCAAAACTGAACTTCAGAGTCTGAGGTCCTTTGGGAACAATCTAAAATTTGTGATTCCTAATTCCAACTCCACAGTCTAACTACCAGTGTTCCTTCTTCAAAGAACTCGAGCCTAAGAATTCTGTTTAGGCTAATAAAATGATACATTAAGCCACCCTTGAAAAAGAAAAATGGAACCATTGCTTTGCCTGTAGAACTTCTCAAGATTTTTTTTTAGCACTGAAGTTCCACAGCCAAGCCAAACAAAAGTGAATGTAGGTTTTGTTTCTAAACTAGAATCAGGTAAAGGAAAACAGGACTCTAATGTGGGTATTCACAAATACTTTTTCCTTTTTATCGTACCAGCTAATGTAACCTTGTGTTATAACCAAAATCCCAGCCACTGCAGATGGGTAGGGTGTCTCTTGAAAACCTTCAACAAAGTTCTTTAGCCTCAGTGAATTTCCTGTGAAATTCCAGAGCAACTACATCTTATTTGCACCTTTGTCCATCATTACTTTTTAAGCAACTAAAATCAAGGTTAAGGGCATGTTTGTTATGCCTACAATCTACTCAAGGTAACCAAATTAAAACAGACCAGACAGATTTCTTAAATCTTCTTCATAAATGAAATTTCCGTCAAGAAGACCAGCATTGATCAGGCTGTAAGTCTGTGTTTTTTCCCCATTCTAGTTCAGTGGGTTTCATGGGTCTCAGGCACAAATCAGTAAGATGGCATCACTACAAATAGAAGAGAACTTCAGTGACATCTGTACTGTTATCATTTCTGTTTGAAAGTGATGCCACCTAGGATGCCACCCAAGATAAAAATCTTCAGAGTGTGCCTGAGGCATAGCTCAGAGTACCCAGTCTGTTGCCAGAGTCCTACTTGCTTGCCTTTCTCATCTGTCTCCCCCAATAGGGAGTGGAGAGTGCTGCCTCCCATCTCTAAGGGTTAGGAATATTTTTTTTTAGCTTTTTGTAGAGCAATCAAGGAATCAGGCAGTTGAAAAACTGCTCTAGGACCTTTAAGGCCCATTGCATAAATATATGAGTGACATACATCAGGTTTTATACTATTGGGAGTCCCCTCCCTTACCTTGTTCTTCCTGCTAGACATTTTTTTGTTGTTGTTCAAGGGCCCTTCTGCCTGTCCTTAATCTTCTCTAGAATGTGAAGCCCATGCATAAGGCAGCAGTGCTCTTTTCATACTTAATTCCTCACCCTGGTTTAGTGGGCAGCAGTATCCCTCAAGCCAGCACTATCTTTGTCACTGTGCCTTTCAACTAGAAAACCTCAGGGCAGTTCTCCATGCTGTACTGGCTGTCCTACTTCGTGTAGCTCATGTCTCCCCTGCACCCCTTAGAACAGCCTCTCCTGAAGAGTGAATGGCCTGGCTTATGAGCCCCCGCACCGCCCCCCATCCCAGTCTTATGGAAACTTGTCTGTAGTATTCAAGTATTCAAGCCTTCAAGGAACCGGAATGTGGTGTTTGTGGTGAAACTAAAACCATACTGGAACAGAAAGAAAGAAACTCTTCAAATATGTCTCCTATAAACTTTTATATACTGTATTAAAATCAAACTTTGTCCCAGGATAATCAAGTTAAACTATTTTAAAATAGTGTCTCAAAACTTGATAGCCAAGAATTTAATGAATTCAAGTTTTTTTCAATTTTGTATCTGTAAATTGGATAAAGGTAAATCTTTCTGAGTTAGATTGGTACATAATATTAATTCCAGTGCTGTGCTGCCTCTACAAAATACAGCTGACCCTTGACCAACAAGGGGTGGGGTAGGGTGCAGGGGCACCCACACTCCATGCAGGCAAAAATCCATGTAAAATTTATAGTTGGCCCTCCAAATATATACATATGCCCTCAGTTCTCCATATTTGTGGTTTCTCTGTATCTGCAGTTCCATGTCTGCTGCTGGAACCAACAGTGGATCCTGTTGTTGTTCAGTCACTTGTGATCCCATGGACTGCAGCACACCAGGCTTCCCTGTCCTTTACCATCTCCCGGAGCTTGCTCAAACTCATGTCCATTGAGTCAGTGATATCATCCAACCGTCTCATCCTCTGTCATCCCCTTATCCTTCTGGCTTCAATCTTTCCCAGCATCAGGGTCTTTTCTAATGAGTAGGTCCATCGCATCAGGTGGTCAAAGTATTGGAGCTTCAGCATCAGTCCTTCCAATGAGTATTCAAGGTTGATTTCCTTTAGAATTGACTGGTTTGACCTCTTTGCAGTCCAAGGGACTCTCAAGAGTCTTCTCCAACACCACAGTTCAAAAGAATCAATTCTTTGGCACTCAGCCTTCCTTATGGTCCATCTCTCACATCAATACATGACTACTAGAAAATCCTGTAGTACTGTAGTATTAATTAGTGGGAAAAAAATTCACATGTAAATAGACCTATTCAGTTCAAACTTACGTTGTTCAGAGGTCAGCTATAATTCTTTCTATTCCTGGTCACAGACTCCTAGTACATAATAATGAGACAGCTGGATTAAATGACTGTTAATCAATTCTCCTGACTTCCCTTGAGAATTAAAATCTCTTTTGGTGTTCTATTTTACAGAACATAAGTTATATACTGCTACTGCTAAGTCACTTCAGTCGTGTCCGACTCTGTGCGACCCCATAGATGGCAGCCCACCAGGCTCCCCGTCCCTGGGATTCTCCAGGCAAGAACACTGGAGTGGGTTGCCATTTCCTTCTCCAATGCATGAAAGTGAAAAGTGAAAAGTGAAATTGAAGTCACTCAGTTGTATCCGACTCTTAGCGACCTCATGGACTGCAGCCTACCAGGCTCTTCCATCCATTGGATTTTCCAGGCAAGAGTACTAGAGTGGGGTGCCATTGCCTTCTCCAAAGTTATATACTAGCTGAGAATAATAAGGAGTCACTTTGAGTTTTTGTCAGTGAAAACCAGGACTACATCCCTGTACTATTTGTTTCCATGTGTGATTCTTTTTTCTTTCAAAGTAATACATGTTAGCTAAGGGGACATTTGGGCTTTCCTGCTGGCTCAGTGGTAAGGAATCCACCTGCAATGGATGGATTACAGGAGACTCGGTTTTGATTCCTGTGTTGGGAAGATCCCCTGGAGAAGGGAATAGCAGCCCACTCCAGTATTCTTGCCTGGAGAATCCCATGGAGAGAGAAGCCTGGTGGGCTACAGTCAATAGGGTCGAAAAGAGTTGGAAAAGTGACTTAGCATGCATGCAAAGGGACATTTAAGACCTTTGAGTAGGACTTTTAAAGTAAATTTGCTTTAAGATGAATAGTTTTGCTTTTTCAATGAACTTTAGTAATTACCAAAGAGAAAAAGGAGCCTAATTTGTTTATTATGACCTTCAGTCAGAATGATGAACAGAATTTAATTTGGAGAAAGTATTCTTTAAAAGCTAGTATGTCAATTTACTGGCATCTCCCTTTGACTAGAATTTATATTTCAGCATTAAAATATACTGTAAGTTCCAAATTCTCTTGAATTATGTGTAAAAGATGAAAAAGAACTAAATTATTTTCTTCTAACATACTGAACTGAGCTTAATTCTTAAGGTACTCTTCTGGTGTTTGGAAAATACTTTGTATAGGGATGTAAATTATAGCAGTTCACATCTCTTCATTTTCTATGTAACTGTGTTTCTTACATAAATATGTGTAACTATCACCCACCAAAGCTTAAGCATGTTCAATTACAAAATGAGGCTACAGCCATTGTCCTTGAAAACTATGCCTCCATGCGCCTGCTCATTCTGTGCTCTTTTCCTGAGATACTGTAGCCCATAGTTCCCACATGTGTCTCCACATAGAATAATATGGGCCTCTTGAAAACATCCCCAAGTCCGGGTCACATCCTAGGCTAATTAAACCATATTCCTGGAACACGGGCATCAGGAGTTTTTAAAATCCCCAGGTGGTTGCAATGTGCTACCAAGTTTGAGAACCACCACTTCAACCAACTTGTTCTCAAACTTTCTTTCATCCTTTCCATCTCAGTTGATAGGGAATGTCTGAAGCCCGCTCTTGGCCTTTCCATTATCTCTCCTGCATATCTCTACTATACCAAGCATAAAGTTCATCTGTTCCCTCAAACTATAATAAGATGCTATTTTTAGCTTTAAATCCCAGAGTCTAACCCTGGGCTTGTGTAAGGGAGTACTCAATAAGTAAATTTATGGGACGAATAACATCTTCCCAATAAAACTAAAGCAAAACCATACAATATTTATATTGCTATGGAGAAAGCTTAAGATGTGTTTTAGGATAATGTTTCACTTGATGGTCAACATCTCATATTTAGGAAAACATCTCATCATACCAATGAAAATAAATCCATACCTAAACATCAAAGAGAATCATAAAATATAACTTTAATTACCTACAAAACTGCATTATTTATTATAATAAGCACAGAAAAACGTTTCCTGTGGTAAGAAATATCTAAAACAACTCATCCTTTCTCAGTTCCAGTTCCATCTTGAGTAGATTGTGTTGTTTTCCAAAGCAGTCCTTCCTGAATTTTATGTCGTTTCAGGGATTTATAAAACAGATTTTTTAAGAATTTGAAAGTACTTAGTTTACAAAGTGTAAGATGTGAAGAGTCTGTTTATCATGGTATTCATACTAATAACATGATCATTATGATTTTAAAAATTCATATAGCAAATTTTGCTATAATCAAATCCTAGACAATAAATCCAATCTTAAAAACATGTTTTGGCTCAGAGGGTAAAGCGCCTGCCCGCAATGCGGGAGACCTGGGTTCGATCCCTGGGTTGGGAAGTTCTCCTGGAGAAGGAAATGGCAACTCACTCCAGTATCCTTGCCTGGAGAATCCCATGGATGGAAGAGCCTGGTGGGCTACAGTCCATGGGGTCGCAAAGAGTCAGACACGACTGAGCGAGCTCACTTCACTTAAAATATTTTACTCCCTGGGTTATCTAATTACTTCAAATTTCAGCAATGCTTCACAATCCAACGTTATTCTTTATCTGCTAGATTTTTATGCATGAAGCCTGAAAAAAATAATCAGATTTAGGAACTGTTTTCCATGATAGTGTTATATTGCTCACTTGTTTCACTTATCTTCACATATGAAAACTTGGGTTATCTCATTAGATATCAAATTAAGACCTTGTCAATTATTGTTCAGTATGCACTGATTCTGAATGCATATTAAAGTCAAAAATGAGAGGAAAAAGTATAAACCTCCACTTTTAAATATCAACGTTGTAATCAACTACTAAACAAATTTTTAGTCTATTAATTAAACACAAGTAAAAAAAAAAAAAAAAAAAAACACAAGTAATTCAAACGGCAGTCCTTGGAACATCGTTCTTGTCCTCCTTCCCACAATGGAGTCATGACTTTATCCGAAATAAGCTCCCAATGGATATACAGATTGTGGAAAGACAAAAAAGATCACCATCCCCAATATTCAGTTCTAATGTCATTGTTCCCAAAATGTAAAAGCTGTGAAACAACTATTTCTAGTAAGCTTCGGCTGTGAACACAAAACGGAATTTCTTTTCCCATGTAAACAAGGCACAGAGGCATACCTTCAACAGGTAACTTTATTTTTGGATCAAACTATATATTTGGATCAAAAGAGCAGGGCAATTTTAAAGCTGGCTTCTGTTAGCATAAATCTGATTTGGGGTAGTGTCCTTTGTCAGGTCCTGTTTCCTTGTCTCCTTGTCATTTCCAGAGGCACCTCATCACTGCCTTAGTGAGGAGCCCCGTGGGCGTTACTGCCGCCCCTGGCGAGGGCTCACCGGATTAGCAGGCACCAGACGACCTAGGAGGGTAGAAGCCCCGCCGCGGGGAGCGGGTAGTTCTGTGGGTTGCGGGCCTGAGAGCCAGGTGGAGGCTGGTTCTTCTCTCGTCTCCAGTCACCAAAAGCTGGTCCAAGTGGCGCAGGCTGGCTGGAAAGGTGTAACCTACTCCTTCCTTAGACCCAACAATTAAAAGGTGACCAAAAAAAATCTCCATCTCCTATCTTGAGTCTTAGTGCCCTAAAAATACCTTCCATTGGCCTTTTGCATCACTCCCTCGGCTACCATTGAGAGCAGAGCGGTTAAAAATAATTTACGAGAGGTCACTGGCGCTAAAACCACAGCGGACAGAGACTGTGTCTACCTGAAGACCTGGAGAGGCAGTTAGCGGGGAAGGCTTGACTTCCTCGGCGGGGCTTCCTCCATCCAGCATAAAACCGGCGAAAGACCGGCGTCCCGAGTGGTGGATGGGCAGGTGGGTGCGGGACAGGACTGGAGGGAGTAAGGAATCGCTAAATTGCCTCCGCTGGGACCGCCTCCTCGCCCAGTGGCCTCCCCTGCGTGGTTCCGAATTACTAAAACGAAGCTCAGGCCAAACTGCCGCCCCCGGCCAGCCCGACTGAGCTCGGGAGGCAGAGATACAGGGGAGCGAAGGCCGGGTGTCAGAGGGGGCCATTAGGCAAGAACTAGGGGGAGCTGACAGGGTCCCCTCGCGCCTCCGTCTCCGTTTTGCTGGGAAGAGCCTAGATGGCTGCGGTCCTAACAGAGCATCCATCTGCGGCCCGCCTCCCTCCCCAGGACCCCGGAGGCGTGCCGAGCTCGGCTTTCTCCCGCCTCTGACCCGCGGCACCCCTCCGCGGGACTCTTGGTTGGGCCCGGGGCGGGGCCTGCAGGCGCTCCACGTGCGGTCGCGAGCTCCACGCTCTGCTGCAGCGGCTTTGCCACTGCCCCCGCCACCTCGGGGCGGGCTGGAGGCGGAGCCTCGGGGGGCGGGGCGGGAGGCGTGGGCGGGGCGGGCGCGGAGCGCTCGTCTGGCTGCCCAGGGCAAGGGGCTGAGAGAGTGGGGCAGGCGCGGCGCCGACAGGAAGGCGAGGAGAGCTGGGAATAGTCCGACGCCCGGTGTTGCGGACCTTCTCCGAGGTAAGAACAGGAGCCGGGTACCCGGGGACTCCCCTAGCCGACCTCCAAGACGGGCCACCGCGCCCCCGCCGCTCATTCTGCCCCCTGCCGGCCGGGCGGCGGCGGCTGGACGGGACCTCGGGAGGGCTTCTGGAAGTCGCGAGCCCCAGTCCAGGCGGTGTCCCCTTCTCCGCGTCTTTCTTCTTCTCGCTCTCTCAGCTCTGGGCGTCGGGCACCGGACTGGAAGGAAGGTCGCTTCTCGGCGAGTCGGAGCTCGCCCACGCCGGGAAGGGAGAACGGGGCCTCGGGGCAGCCGAGCCGGGCAGCGAGGAAGGCGCAGAGCCTTGGGCAGCCTCTGCGGCGAGGGGGGAGGCCGGTCGGGACTGTGGGCTGCGACCCCGGATCGGTGCTCGCGCTTGGCTCCCGGGTGGTCGGCCTGGGGACGCCTGCCCGTCACGCCCCGTTGCTGTGCCCGGGCGGCGGGGCCAGCTCTTGAGTCCCGAATTCCTGGGTGCCGCCTGTTGTGCGCGCGCCGGCCCGGGTAGCCCGGCTGCGGGAGGGGACCTGAGTCTGTCCCACCGTCCCCGTGAGTCCCTGGTCGGGGGAGCCGGAGACTGAGCTCGCCCTCGGCGACGCCGGAAGGGGGCCTCGGTGCGATGGGAGTGGGGGGCGCGGCCTGCAGTAGTTGGGTTCCTGGAGGAGCTGGCGACGCGCAGGCCCGGCTCCGGGCCGAGGAGACCCCCAGCTTGTGCCCGAGGAGGGCCAGGAGCTGTCAGGGATGGGCAGCTGGGGGCCATCCGAGTGAGGTCCACGGGAATTACAGCAGCCCTCTAGTCCCGGGACAGCATAATCTAATGGTGAGGGCGTTTTCTTGAAGGCAGGAAGAAACGGAAAGCTGTCAAAATAAGCACATTTTAAAGTTGAGGTGAAAGTTGGCGAATTTTCAGGCCGTGCAGTTGTTTAGTTAGTGTCTAAAGAAATATTAGCTCCCTGACATCTTTTTCGTTTGGAATTCTAGCAAAAATCTGTTTTTCCAGTATTTCCCTCAGGAGTTGTGCATTGCCCACAGCAGGGAAGGAAAACTTCAGCAAGCATTCTCAGGTTGCTTTTAACTTCAAGTTTGTGCTCTCTAACCTTTTTGAGTGTTCAGAAAAAGTATCTCTTGCTGCATTTCTCATGTAGGATTCCGTCTCTTCTTCTCTGGGACCTGGCAATGTTTGTTTATTGATTTTTATAAGCATCTCTATAAATTTAGTCCTTGCACGAAATACTCCCCCGTTGCCACAGGGTGTAGTTTAGGGATTAGAGAATTCTATTGGAGAAAGCTGCTAGTGGCTTCATTTTCCAAGAATGTAAGTCATTTCCTTTCTGTGATTTCAGGGAGTTGATATTTCACAGCATCAAAACTTTGTGGGGAAAATTTTCCGTAATACATCTGTCATTAAAAACGCTTTTGACTTTTGGATTTCTCGTCTTAGAACAGAGCATAAGTTTAGGCTCAGCACTGTTAAAGGATCAGAAGTTTTTCAGAATCTACAGCATTATGAAACTATTGTAGAATGTAATTTTAACAGGCACCAAAACCTACAGACCGCCTGCCGGGTAGAAGGTGGGGGAGGGGAGAAGAACAGAAGAGAGAGGCAGGAAAACAGATGCCTGTGCTGTTGTCCTTTGTAAAAAAAAAAAAAAAAAAACAAACTTCTAGCACTTAATCATTTTTCCTTGGGTGTGGTTTTGAGAAAAAGAAGTATTATGTTAAAAATGAAAATACTCCACAATATGAGACAGCTGACATTTGAATGCTCTTTCAGTATGTTTGTAAATATATTGGATTTATATTTCATATTAAAATGGACTTCTGGGATTATTAGATGAGAAAGGTCCCCCAGGGAATATCTGCTATCCAGTTATCTGTGGGATATCTTTTCCAGAAAGCAGACTGTCTGTAATATGAACTAATTCTCCTCCCAGCACACCCGCTCCCCACAGCCCCCAAGCCCCCACTTTGAATTGCTTGTAAGAGTGCCTGAGATCTGACACTGATGGACCACAGTAATCACCAGTTCTTTCAGGGCCCCAAACACTTTAAGGGACAGGAAATCTTTCTCTGCTTCTACCCCCTCCTTTTGGGGGGCAACGGGGGTGGGTAAGCTACTAGCTTCAAATACATAATTTGAACTTGAGAATTAAGATGCTCCTGGCTCTACCAGAAAACCTAATGGGCCAGGATAAAAACTTGCTTCTGAAAGGGAAATGTCCATGTGCTAGGTAGTAAGTAAGTTTTAGCTACAAGTTATTTAAAAACTCATTCACATGGACTAGCTAAACTGGATGGGGAGGTGGGAAAGTGTAGAGCTTTTTGAGATTCTGAACTTTGTTTCCACTTTCAACTGCACTTATAAAGCTTTTGGCTTTCAAAACTTATGACATAATAGACTCTGTAGTCTTTTTGTGGCAGATGCTTGAAATGAAAGTTTCAAACAGAATTGTTTTTGACTAGGCTATCAAGTTCAGAGTTTAGTGTAAATGAATCCTGTCTCACAACTAACTTTTTTGATAAAGGAATTCTTTGTAGTTTTCAACTTGGATGTTGCACATTTTGATTTCTGAGGCTGTGGGTTTAAAAAAAAAAAAGCTAAAACCTGCAAACAATTATTTTAATACATGAAAGCCCGTACCAAGGAAAGATTCAGTCCAGATGTAAAAATGTATGTGAATTTTAGATTTGTATGATCTCAACCAGTTTCCCCTTTTGTTGATGAGGCTGCCTGGATCCCAGATGGCATTTGCAAATTATCCCTTAGGTGGTTTTCAGAGTTCAGAACTAAATTTCACCAGCCTTCTCCAGTCATTTTAATATTGTCTCAAGTCTTCTAAAGGATAGAAAGTTTTCTGCATTTGTGGAGAGATGAATTTTTCCTACTACTCATTAATACCAACCCCATAAATGCCCTGGTTTGGTAGATGAAGACTATGGGGAAACTGGAGGTATTAAGTAATTATTATTATTTTAAAATAATATATTAAAAATATATTATTAAGAGGTACAGACCTCCAGTTTTAGTATTACGTATCCTTTGGGCAGAGTATAGAAGCTTTAGATTTTGTTTATGCAGTTACAACTTCTTTTAAGGAAAAAAAAAAGTTTTAAGTGTGTTTACAATCTTCAATAGAATCTTGTTGTAGCACAGTTTGAATGGTTTCTGATATAGCAGTTGTATGACATACCTCTACCCTTCTTTCTCAACAAGAAATAAGAAACACAACTTAGAAGAAAACTCCAGTGTGTTTTTATCTTGTACTCCCAATAACAGAGTTATAAAGGGTGTGTGTCATACATTAGCAATGATATATTTTTAGGATGTCTTTGTATGATTATAGAATTATACATTTTGAGTGTTTGATTACATTGTAATTGTGTGGGAAACAATTTAGTGTAGGAGGAGAAAAAGGAAAGATTTAGTGGAGGAATTTATGAGTGGTAAAATTTTAGTTAAAAAGTATCTTTCCTGAAACCCAAACAGGAAAAATGGTATTGTTGGCCTCTGTAGTTAAACTTTGGTGTAGGGAGTAGTTGAGAGGGCCTGTTGAATTGCACATTATCCTGAGGAAGAGGCTTTGGGGGCCTATAAAAATAAGTAGGAACAAGTTAAAGGGATAATTTGAGAGGAAGGAAGAAGTAGAAAATTGGGCATTGAATTGCAACGAAAATCTAAACTTAGAAGGATGAGTATTGAGATAAAGACTGAAGTAGGGAAAGCTTTATATTTAAAAGTGGAAATTAAAGAATAAGATCTTCGCTGCGAGAAAAAGGATTAGAACTAAGGTGCACTATAAGGTCTATATACAACCTGAAATAGTGCTTCTGTCCTGGAAACCTTGCCTGCGTTTGTGTTGAATCACTAGTTTGGTGTTATAAATATTGCATTCAGAGATTGGATGCTTATCACTGTCCTTTCTTCCCCTACACCCCCCTCCTACCTCTTTGCATTTCAAAGGCTGGAAGCATTTTTCATCTAAACTCTGATGATATGAGAAATATTTAATTAGTTCTCTAGCATTTGGGAGATATGCTAATGCTTACCCCCTATGCTCTGGGTCCCGAGGGACTCTCCAGCTGTAAGGGCTGAATTTATCATTAAGTTTTGAGTGAAAACAAGCAATCTGTGGTTCCAATTATCTTGTATGATTTAGTGGTGTAATTTCTTCTGATGGAACTTTGTGTCCTATCACTTTTCATATGTATCAGATGGACCAGTCATGCAGTATACACTACTGATCAAAGAGGGATCACAGAACACTGGGGAAGGGAAAGAAATCAGTGATCTGACAGCTGGTTGAGAAAAATGTTGTGCTGAAACATTCACAGATGAGCCAAACACTGCGCAAAGGAGATGGCATTGTTTCCCAGAGCTTCCTTGGTGTTGTCTGTATCACAGCATTTTCTGAAATGCCTCTCCCCACCTATATGGCCTTACCCAGCAGAGTTTATCTATACAGCAAGAATCTAGGTAGAGTTGTAGTCATTAACCAGGTCGTTTCATTAATGCGATATAATGATAACTCTTGACCAACAGTATCTACTTGGAGCCTCAGTATTCCAAGTAGATTATCTTTTGATGTTTTCTAATAACATTGCCTTTGTTCACAGATGTTATAGAAGCTTGAGCGGTAATGTTTTACTGGCATACGAAGATATATGGAAAAGCAATATTTTATACTCCCTTACAGCCGCAGTTTTATGTGAAGGAGGAAATCATTATAAAAATCAAGCAAATTCTGCATGAAGATTTTAGAAAAATTAATGAAGCTTCTCATTTAACTTCTCACGTAGTTCCTTGTCTGATTCACATTAGATGAAATGTAATTAACTTTCTCCCCCTCTGTTAGCAGCACTTATGCTGCTCAGTTTTAGTACATGGTTTTTGTTTGAAGAGAGTGGGTGTCCCTGTGGCTTTATTTCTTTGAACTTGTTACTCAGTAATTACATACAGCCAGAAAAATACACTGGTCAGAAGTATACAGTCCAAAGTGATCACATTTAGGCAACCAGCACCCAAATCAAGAAACAGAACTTTTCCATGTACACATCTCCTGCCCCCATGCTTCTCCATGCAGTCTTAAACCTTGCCCCAAGGATGACCACTATTCTGACTTTGATTGTCATGTTGTCGTTCAGTCGCTATGTCTGACTCTTTGTGACCCCGGGACTGCAGCATGCCAGGCTTCCCTGTCCTCCACTATCTCCTGGTGTTTGCTTAAACTCATGTCCATTGAGTTGGTGATGTTACTTTAACCTGTTCTTGGACTGCATTTAAATGCAATCAAATGTAAGTTCTTTTTCGTGTCTTCTTTAACCCAACATAGTGTCATGTCCAAATTGATTTAGGCAGCAGTACTTCTTTTTTCTTTTATTTCTATGAATAAATATTCTGAGTTTATCCATTCTGTTGGTAGACATTGGGTGGTCTGGGGCTGATCTGTGGGGCATGACCTTTTGATGGCTCAAGAAAGAGCACTTTGGAATTGAAAGAATAACCTTAAAATTAAAAAAAGGGGGGGGGGAGGGGAGGAAGAAGAGTAAGAAAAAAATGCATCAGAAACATGAGAGAAAAAAATACAATATCCCAGAAACACTGAAGGCTCAAGTGTCTAGATTCTGGCTGCTGCTGCTGCTGCTAAATCGCTTCAGTTGTGTCCGACTCTGTGCGACCCCATAGACGGCAGCCCACCAGGCTCCCCCGTCCCTGGGATTCTCCAGGCAAGAACACTGGAGTGGGTTGCCATTTCCTTCTCCAATGCATGAATGTGAAAAGTGAAAGTGAAGGTGCTCATTCATGTCCGACTTAGCGACCCCATGGACTGCAGCCTACCAGGCTCCTCTGTCCATGGGATTTTCCAGGCAAGAGTACTGGAGTGGGGTGCCATTGCTTTCTCCGAGATTCTGGCTAGGCCCACAGAATCCTAGTGTTTCAGGAACACATTTTGGAATATACAACTGGTTGTTGCCTTTCACTTGAGAGTTGGCAAGAAGGAAGGGACCTTAGGTGTCAGCTAGCCCCTTCATGTTTTAGAGGTGCGGGGAACTAAAGATCCAAAAGACTGAGTGACTCAGAGTCTTTCAGCTCACGATAGCACCAAGAGTGGAAGCTGCTTCTGACTTGCAGTTTCGTTCAGACTACTGCCATCTGAAGGCTGGAACTCAGCCCCTGACTCTGTGGTCCAAGAGTGAGTCCGCTGGCCTGGAGGATGGGGTGCCCCTTCCTGAGCCACACAGGTATCCTATGGCTCTGTCCGGATAGAGGCAGGCCTACCCAGAGGAAAGGGAGCTGTGGCCAGCGAAGCGGAATTGCACTTCCCCGAGCCTGCTCTGTCTCTGTCCCCTACACAGAACCCTTGGAATTTTTCTTTAATCCCCTTTTCCTTCTGCCCTCTGTCTTAGGGCTCTCCAGTGAGACTTTGGGTTGTACGTGCCAAGAAGGTGATATCTTGAGGTCCTTCCTGGCTCATTGCTTTATTCATCCATGAATAGTCTAGCGTGCACGCTAAGTCACTTCAGTTGTGTCGGACTCTGTTCGACCCCATGGACTGTAGCCTGCCAGGCTCCTCTCTGTCCATGGGATTCTCCAGGCAGGAATACTGGAGTGGGTTACCATGCCCTCCTGCAGCAGATTTTCCTGACCCAGAGATCAAACACACATCTCTTACGTCTAACCTGCATTGACAGGCAGGTCCTTCACCACTAGCGCCACCTGGGAAGCCCAAATAGTCTAGGATGGACCCTAATTTCAAAGGACTGCTTTCTAAATATTTTCAGAAGTTTATTCTTGAGAATAAGAATATATGTAAATACACATACATTTTTGCTTCTTCTTGCCATTATGTCTCCTCTTCTATACACTTTTCTCCTCTATCCCCCCTAATCCCATCAAGTTATCATTTCTTAAATATCCTTGGAAGTATCCAGTTTCTGATTTCTGTCTACTGAAAACAACAGTGAATTTTTGATGCTGAAGTCTATGGCTGTCCCCAGGAAGAACTTATTGTAAAGCATAGGGTTATGAGAAATCTAATAGATAAAGTGCTTGTGAAGGAAGACTTTTTTTTTTTTCCTTGTGTCCCTCAAGAGAAAAAAAGACATTTTCATGTTTTAAGAAAAGACTTAGGCTCATTAGCAAGATGGGGAAAAGTTTTAAAAAAAAAACACAAAACCTGAAGTTTTATAGATGGGAGTAAATACTATAGCCTGCTCAGGTCAGATATTGCTTGCTGCTGCTGCTGCTAAGTTGCTTCAGTCATGTCCGACTCTGTGCGACCCCAGAGACGGCAGCCCACCAGGCTCCCCCATCCCTGGGATTCTCCAGGCAAGAACACTGGAGTGGGTTGCCATTTCCTTCTCCACAGATATTGCTTATAAAAGCAAAAACTTAGCATATATGATTTTAAAAAATAAAAGATACCTGGGAAAAGAATGTTCAACATAGGACCTGACAAGCTACTCACTGAAATTGCTACAGAAAAGTGTAATAAGTTCTGAAGACAAAATGGAAAAGAGGCAATAAAATATAAATGTTAAGAACAAGATTTTTGAGATTAGTTCCCTGAGGTCCAAATCTAGGCTCCACTGTTCTCCAGTGTGTAATCCTTAGGGAAGTTATTTAACTCTCTGAACCTCTTTTCCTCATCTATAAAATGAAGATAATAGTAGCAGCTATCTCATAGGCTTGTTTTGATTAAGTGAAATAACAGATGTAAAGCAAATGGTGGTGTATGACATATAGTAAATGAAGTTAGTGCTTATTTAAGACCAAAAGAAATGATGTATAGGAAGATTTCTAGTTCTTGGAAGTCCCTAAGTTTCTGTTTACAAGCAATTGTTCACAGATTTTGTATTTTGATCACATTAAATAGGCAACAAATTGTAGTATTTCTCAGTCACAGATGCTGGGCAATCTATACTGTTGCACTAAGAACAGCTGGCATGTCCCACTGATCTCTAATTGATCAAGTTATTTTTCCTAACTCCTATTTCCAGCAGTCTCATTCCCCCAACTTCTGCCTGCTTGCTAATGATTTCTTTCCAGCTGCCAAAAAGTAAATTCACAGAGTTTAAAAATTCTCTTTGTAACGAATAATGTTATACAAAGTACTTTTAGACTTAATGAGTACCAGTGGTCCACGTCTTTTTATCTTGTACCCTGTAGATTTCATGTTAGTCCTTTTTAAGAAAGCCACTATTACTGGGAAGAGGCAATTATTATTCCTCCAGCCCCAACCCCTACCATTATCACAGTTTATATAGTGTGGGTCAGACCATGTTACAATTTTCTGTTAGGCCCAAAGCTTAAGATTTTTAAACCATTCATTCAAAAAAAATTAATAGTCTGAAAGTTTCAAAGAGATATTTAAGAAAAACAAATTTAAGCACATTAGAAAGACATTTACGGCGGAGCCTGGTGGGCTACCGTTTATGGGGTCGCACAGAGTCGGACATGACTGAAGCGACTTAGCGGCAGCAGCATAGTTACAAACCCAGTCAAAATAGGCACCGGATGCTCCAGAATAATCATGGAGTATCGTTCATTAAAAGGATAGCATATACCTCAGATAATCCTGTGTCCTGTTACGTGTTGTATAATATCTTAAACTTAATAAACCTAGTACTTTAAAAATGTTCGCCAAGTCCATCAAAAAACAGCTTTTACTTCTGCATGAAGTACTGAGTATTGTGTTGACTACTTAGTGAAAATCTTGCAGAATTGTTTCTTACCTAGGTGGGGGAGCGAAATATATGTGTTTGGAGATGTATTAGATGTTTCCCGGTAAGGATTTAAGTGGACTCCTGGAGGAGAACTAGTGTTGGCTAAAGATAAGATGGCTCTGGCTTCCCTGGGCTGCTGCATTTGTGTTGGGTCAGGAGGTCAGGCTGGGATCTTTGTAGTCTTCAAATACAAAGGAATTTTTTTAGGAGCAACAAAAATGTTCAGGATTTGGTAAAAGTCTCAAATTTTAGAAGAAAATAATGAAATTGAAATTATTAAATGTTTAATTAGATTCATTCATTCATTCAACATAATACATGCCTTCTGTGTGCTAGGCATTGTTCTAGACCCCAGAGCTACAGACAGTGAACAAAATAAAGAAAAAAAGTCCAGGCTTTGTAGAGCTTATATCCTATTAGGAGATAAACACTGAACAAACAAAGCTATATGGTACTTTAGAGAGTAGTAACTGTGTTTGGAGAAAGATAAAGTAGAGCAAGGTAAGGGACATTAGGCATGCTGAAGAAGGAAAGCAGGGCCTTTGGCAATTTCAAATAATGTGATCATGGTAGGGCTCACTGAGGAGGTGATTTGAGGGAGGAAGTTGGCCATGCAGAGATAACTGGGGGAAGAGTGTTCCAGCAGAGGGACCAGTGAAGGCCTTGGGCAGAAGTGTGCTTGGTCTGTTCCAGGACCAGTGGGAAGGCCACAAAGTAGTAGTAGATCAAGTTATGGATGTTTAGGGGGCTCATCATGTAGGTCTGCCTGGTGGACCACTATAAGAACTTCAGCTTTTACTCTGAGTGAAACGAGAAGTCACTAGAGAGTTTGAAGCAGAGGAGCAAGGTGCCTTGACTGCATTTTAATAGAATCACCAACCACTGTGTTGAGACAGAAAAACAGAGTGGGGTAATCAAGGCTGGAAGCAGAAACAAGTTAGCAGCTATTTGCAATAATCCAACTGAGAGACACCACTACCAGTAGAGGAGGTAGTGAGAATTGACCAAGATTTATTTTACAGGTAGAACCAATAAGATTTCCTGGCCAACTCTTTGAGAAATATCATAGAAAGATCAGAGGAAGAATAACACCAAAGCTTTTTGCATAGTTATGGAGTTGTCATGAACTGAGATGGGGCTCTGATAGAGGAACTGGTTTGGGAAAGATAACCAAGAGCCATTTGAACATGTTATGTTCAGCTTCCAAGAGAAGTTGAGCAGCTTGTTGGATTCAGGAATCTAGAGTTTAAGGAAGAGGTCCAAGCTAGAGATAGAAATTTGGAAGTCGCCAGCAGACTTTGGATGAAATCATATAGGGAGTGTATGCAGACAGGGAAAACAGTCCATGAACCAAAGCTTAGGTCATATCAGTATTTATAGTTTGTGGAAAAGAGAAGAAATTTCATAAGAATGTACCTTAAGCCAAAGGAAATATGCACATATTTCTGACATAGTGGACCTAATTGTTTCCATTCCCTAAGTAATAGTGTTATTATTAGTAGATATTAATTCTATTGACCCATACTATGGGAGGAAGGAATTGTGAGTTACTTTTTCTGTGATGAAGGACTTGGGCTGAGCCTGAGGCTCTTCAGGCTTTAGAGGGTGAGTTGATAAGGTGCTAGGTTGCTTCAGTCGTGCCTGACTCTTGGCGACCCCATGAACTGCAGCCTGCTAGGCTCCTCTGTCCATAGGAGTCACCAGGCAAGAATACCAGAGTGGGTTACCATGCCCTGCTCCAGGAGATCTTTCCAACCTAGGGATCGAATCTGCCTCTCTTACATCTCCTGCATTGGCAGGTGGGTTCTTTACCACTAGTGCCACCTGGGAAGGAACAAGTAAAGATTACTGAGAAGGAGCAGTCGGAGGGGCAAGAGGGAAATTAAAAGAATATACCTGAAGTCGATAAAGAAGGAATCTCAGGGAGACGAGAGTGAATCAATGATGTCATGTCATGTAGCTTGAAGACTGAGAGTTGCTAATTGGATTTAGCAACCTCAGGGTCACTGGTGAACTTGACAAGAGTTATGATAGTGGAGGAATAGGGACAAAAACCTGATTGGAGTGGGCTCAAGAATGAAAAGCCAAGCCTCAGAATGTGAGAAAATAGTAGCAAATGAAACAAAGGATTAATTTCCAAAATATACAAGCAGCTCATACAACTCAATACCAGAAAAACAAACAACCCAATCAAAAAGTGGGATAAAGACCTAAACAGACATTTCTCCAAAGAAGACTCACAGATGGCTAACAAACACATGAAAAGATGCTCAGCATCGCTCGTTATTACAGAAATGCAAATCAAAACTACAATGAAATATCACTCACACCAGTCAGAATGGCCATCATCAAAAAGTCTGCAAACAATAAATGCTGGAAAGGGTGTGGAAAAAAGAGAACACTCTTTCTCTGTTGGTGGGAATGTAAATTGATACAGCTGCTGTGGAGGATGGTATAGGGATTCCTTAAAAAACTAAGAATAAAACCACCATATGACCCAGCAATCCCACTCCTAGGCATATACCCTGAGGAAACCAAAATTGAAAAAGACACAAGTATCCCATTTTTCATTGCAGCACTATTTACAATAGCTAGAACATGGAAGCAAACTAGATGTTCATCGACATATGAATGGATAAGGAAGGTGTGGTACATATACACAGTGGAATATTACTTAGCCATAAAAAGAAACACATCTGAGTCAGTTCTAATGAGGTGGATGAACCTAGAGCCTATTATACAGAGTGAAGTGAGTCAGAAAGAGAAAGAGAAATATCGTATTCTAACACATATATATGAAATATAGAAAAATGGTACTGAAGAATTTATAGGGCAGCAATGGACAAACAGACATAGAGAATAGACTTATGGACATGGGGAGAGGGGAGGAGAGGATGAGGTGTATGGAAAGAGTAACATGGAAACCTACATTCAGTTCAGTTCAGTCGCTCAGTCGTGTCCGACTCTTTGCGACCCCGTGAATCGCAGCACACCAGGCCTCCCTGTTCATTACCATCTCTCGGAGTTCACTCAGACTCACGTCCATCGAGTCAGTGATGCCATCCAGCCATCTCATCCTCTGTCGTCCCCTTCTCCTCCTGCCCCCAATCCCTCCCAGCATCAGAGTCTTTTCCAATGAGTCAACTCTTCGCATGAGGTGGCCAAAGTACTAGAGTTTCAGCTTTAGCATCATACCTTCCAAAGAAATCCCAGGGTTGATCTCCTTCAGAATGGACTGGTTGGATCTCCTTGCACCATATGTAAAATAGATAGCCAAAGGGAATTTACTGTATGGCTCAGGAAAGTCAAACAGGGGCTCTGTATCAACCTAGAGGGGTGGGATGGGGAGAAAGATGGGATGGAGGTTCAAAAAGGAGGGAATATATGCATACCTATCTAGTCAGGGCTATGGTTTTTCCAGTAGTCATGCATGGATGTGAGAGTTGGACTGTGAAGAAGGCTGAGTGAGCGCCGAAGAATTGATGCTTTTGAACTGTGGTGTTGGAGAAGACTCTTGAGAGTCCCTTGGACTGCAAGGAGATCCAACCAGTCCATTCTGAAGGAGATCAGCCCTGGGTGGATGGCATCACTGACTCGATGGACGTGAATCTGAGTGAACTCCGAGAGATGGTGATGGACAGGGAGGCCTGGCGTGCTGCTATTCACGGGGTCGCAAAGAGTCAGACACGACCGAGTGACTGAACTGAACTGAACTGATGGGTGATTCATGTTAAGGCTTGACAGAAAGCAACAAAATTCTGTAAAGCAATTATCCTTCAATTAAAAAATAAATTTTAAAGAATCAGAAAAGAAGAAGTAAAATTAAAAAAAAATGAAAAGCTTATTAAGATAATTCTTATTTTCAGTTAAATTTCTTATACTATAAATATTCATTATTGTAAGTGAATATATTTTAATATGTCTGATAAAATGTGGGTAGGGACTTCAGAATGCTGGAGGCTATGAGGGTCTTCAACAAGTTCTGACAGAAATGGGGAGCCTCTGAGTTTCCCACTAATAGAATTATGGTAGAATCGTTTTGTTTCTAGTGATATGTTCTTTAGTTCAACCCATGATCATTTCTTATTCAAAGGATATGGTAGAGCCAAGGTGACACATGTGCTTTAGCTTTTTTTCAGTAACGAAGATAGATTTGAGTTGACCAGTCTACACATCATGGTACCCTACAGGCCTGAAAATTCATTCATGGAGTAGATGATTCAGGTTAGGGGTTCCCAGGGACCAGAGCAAATTGAGTAGTAGAAACATTGCTTGTTTAATGTTTCTTTTATACTTTGATGACTTTCATTGTGAATATTATTTCAAGGCATGTGATTAAGCAATTTTCATAGTTCTGTATTTTATATCATAATTATGCACTAAGAATTTTCTCACCTGGGAATTACCTTTGAATTATAATTCTAACTTTCTGTAATACTGTCATCAAAACAAATCAACAAGTCTCTGATACTAATTATCTTTTCTTTCTCTAAGCTTATTGAAATGCTAAAGCATAGGCCTTTAATGCTTAAGTATTGTTTTTGGATAGTTAAAAGCTTATACTGATTGGTAGAATTAAAACATTGTTACATTTATTTGAGTGCTACTTGGTAATGAAAGTACACTGTATAGTAAGTCTTTAGAAAGTTGCTAATTATGGGAAAATACTGGAAAGGGTATGAACTTTTCCTTTGTAGTAGATTATGGCACATGTTTTTTGAGAAGTGGAGCTCCAGTGATTATATGTGTGTTTCTAGTGGGTTGTGGTGTACACATATAATGTCAGCATTCTCTTAGGTCCTGCTCCTCAACACTGTTTTATTACTGTCATTTTGAATGTTATTTCAGCTGGGGCTTATAAGTCACTCTTCGGTTAGTTAAAGAAATTGGCCTGTAACAGAGAAATACTTACACAAGGCCAATGTGAAATAATTTGGCAGTGCTGAGTGTGAAAGTGAAAGTGAAGTTGCTCAGTCGTGTCCAGCTCTTTGCGACCCCATGGACTATAGCCTACCAGGCTCCTCTGTCCATGGGATTTTCCAGGCAATAGTACTGGAGTAGATTACCATTTCCTTCTTCAGCGGATCTTCCCAACCCAGGGATCGAACCCAGGTCTTCTGCATTGTAGACAGACGCTTTACTGTCTGAGCCACCAGGGAAGTCTGTGTATTACATGGTAAATACTGGAGTGTGCAGAGGTATAAAACTAAGCAAATTATGAAATAAATGTGAAATCTCTGAAGTCAGTGACTGCAGGATGAAGTCCAGATCTCTCATTGTGGAATTCCACATGGCAAAGCAGTGTTGCAAGCCTGTGGTGCACCAGCAGGATTGGCTGCAAACATGTTTTGGTTTTAACATGGTGTTGAAAACATTTATTTTCTAGCATTTAAAAACTGAGAAATTTTAAATTAAAAAAAAAATTGAATTTTACACCTTTTGTTAAAAAATTGGGAGGTGTGTCAGCAATCTGTTGGAGCAACATAACAGCTTCCCTTTTTAAACGGGTGTGTGCTCCACAGTCCCCACTGTCCCCAGCAGAGATCCTCTTGCCTCCAACATTGAGGCCAAATGGCTGTTGGTGTTTTTCATCCTGCAGGCTTCACTCCTTTGTTAACTGCCCCTGTGAGTGAGTTTGCTACCCTCCTGTTGTAGATACTTATTTTCTAGTGTCATCACAAAGCTCCTTA
Source organism: Cephalophus harveyi (assembly GCA_006410635.1). Lineage (NCBI taxonomy): Eukaryota > Metazoa > Chordata > Mammalia > Artiodactyla > Bovidae > Cephalophus > Cephalophus harveyi. The sequence continues at coordinate 482,688 of SJYT01064952.1, read as the reverse complement.
AGTCTACCCAAACTGTTCTCCTCTTTGTCCCGTCCAGCACATACACACTTAGTCTGGGTCCTGCGTCCTCCACTCCTTCCGCTGAACTGAGCTGTTTATTGCCTGTATCACACTTCGTGGGAACCAAGCATGTGCTGTTGTGTACAATCACATATACAACCTTTAATATGTATATACTGACTTCTCAACTGTGTTAGAAGTCTCTTGAGGGCAGCAACTGTATCTTTCAATTTACTAGTGCCTATCAAATTTTTAGATTTAATTGATTAACTATTGTTCAGATTTAGCTTCCAGTATATGGTCATGTATGATTATGATGCTGTAAAAAGATGACAAAATATTAAAATCTTGTATAAAATCTACTTCTTCAGATAAGCTTTTCTTAATTTACTGTGTCCATTCCTCTGTAGCTTTGTAATCACATTAATGTACTCTAATTGAATATTAATTCACTAAACACCTCATTTATTGCCAATTCTCTGATTCAGTGACATAGATGGATGACATTTCCAAGTATATAGGTCATTATAGATACCATTTTATTTATTTTAAACGTGCCTCTGAAGGCTATTATTGTTTCACACATCTTATTTTCCCATTCATGTGGCAAATAGTGTGTCCACTATATGGGAAGCCTTTGGGGTGTGTGAACCTGACCAACATGATGTACCGGCTCTTCAGAAGCTGTCACCCTTTAGCTGGAAAGGCAGGTTTAAATAGTGGAGTATATAATTGTTCAATTTTGATAAGTATTACTAAGAAGTAGGGCATTCTCTGAGATCTTGTGACAGAGCACTGTGATCTGGAGGCCAGGGCTATAGTGCGGAGTATGACATGACGCAACTGAATTCTAAACCCCTTGATTTTTCATAATTCCATAGCCGTTTGTAGAATATTCTGAAGGTAAAAACTTTACCTTAAAAACAAACAAATTAAAGGGTAATTTCTTTAACAAAATAAGAACTTAAAAAAAAACTTTTTTAAAGGATATACCATTGGCTATAGATCTTTCATTAATGATCAGGAATTATAATTTATAACACTGTAGTCTTTGTTTGATACCTGAGTTGAACTCTGTTTGAATATGTAAGCAAAAAGAAGTGGGTTGGAAATTTCAGAAATAGCTAACTTGCAAAACAATTTTTGTTTTATGAAACTATTTCAAAAGTGTAGTAAGAACTTGCTTTCAAAAATAATATATAACAAGCTAAACTGATTTATTCCTTTGAGACTAGTTAGTGGATAGTACTTTTATACTTCCAAGCCCATGACTGAGAAATATGAATGGGTTTATCTGTCTGATCTTGGAGTGAGGTAACGTGGTGTTGTGAAAAACCTCAGCACTATAGTCAGTGACAAATGCGAGCCAAAAAAGAGTGGAATTTTGTGTGGTTGCGTATATTTTATTACAACAGACATGCTTTAAGTATTTTTTTATAAAGAAAGTAGAATTTTATGCTTAATCTATCAAATATAGTGGTAAAATTAATTGTTTGCATGGTTTATTGTCACACTGAAACAAAGGTCAGCTGCACCAGTGCCATTTCAGAAGTCTTTGTTAAGAAACTCACATTACTTGTAATTATAGAAGATAATTCAGAAAAATCAACATGATTAAGGAAGTTTTAGTTCAAATAAACTCAAGATTTTTAAATATGATCTTAAAGAAATGCAAGGAGATCAGATCAGGGAGACAATTTTAAGAAATGTCAAATGTCCTGTGGAATTTAAAATAAATTCCAAATAAGTTTGTTTAAAATAAAATCTTTTTATCTTCAGATATTGATTAACTGAGCCCACAATCACTTTCAAATCAGTGGAAAGGCTAACTGAACTGATGATTTATAATTTACTAAATTATTTGCTTTTACTGATGCCTGGAAAGTGAAAGTGAAAGTCACTCAGTCATGTACAACTCTTTGGGGCCCTGTATAGTCCATGGAATTCTCCACGCCAGAATATTGGAGTGGGTAGCCTTTCCCACCTCCAGGGGATCTTCCCAACCCAGGGATCGAACCCAGGTCTCCCACATTCTGGGCGGATTCCTTACCAGCTGAGCCACAGGGGAAGCCCAAGAATACTAGGTAACCTAAGCCTTCTCCAACGGATCTTCCCAACCCAGGAATTCCCAACCCAGGAATTGAACTGGGGTCTCCTGCATTGCAGGTGGATTCTTTACCAACTGAGCTATCAGGGAAGCCCAGATAAATAAAGGAAGGTAAGCATTTCTTTCCTTCAGCTAGATTTTCTAGCATCATAGTAACATATCTGTAACACATTTTGTATTTTAAGTGGAACTTTTGCTTGTTTAATTTATTTGATCCTCAAAGTACTAGTCTCCATGTTATAGATAAGGAGGTTAAATGACTTGTATGACTTGATGCCTTTACCTGATTAACCTCGTGACAAAACCAGAACATGATACTCTTCTGTCTCTGAGGCCTGAGCTTTTTTTGCCACCTCAGTCATAGCCACTCTGTTGATAAATCATTTCGGGAGTGTTTGCAACATATGATACAACATTTTGATTTGTTGTTTGTTTTTTAGCTGCCTTATGTAAGTTTAGTTTCTGCCAGATACTATAAGTCAATTTGTGGTCCTGAATTAGCTTACACTAATTTTACCATAATTTTGGGGTCACTCTGAGCTAGGTAGGAAAATCTTTTCAAACATATTCTACTTCCCATGATAATGCATTAAACCTGGCACAAAATGCCAGATCATCAGATTTTGTCTTAATAAAACAAGATATGCATGAAATTTCACACTCAATCCTTTGTTCAGAACAACTATTATCTTGAAAAAAACTCTGTTAAGTAGGATTGGTTAATAAAAGGGAAATTAAAATAGGGAATTTTTTGGAAATGATTGCACATTATGTATTTAAAGGTGAGACATTAAATACAGTTGCCTGATTTCTCTTTAGAACTTTATAATCTTTAAATTGAAATAAAGAAGCCTCTGAAGCTTGAATGAATAGTGCTAGTGTTTCATGGAAGCATATCTACTATACGCACATCTGTAGGGAGTTTTACTTACACGTGGACTCTTCAGAAGAAACATAATTTAGCACGAGAACCTCTGCAATTCATCTTTTATTCAATGATAGTTTGTGTGCCAAGCAGTTTGCTGGAAACTCAGTGCATGGACCTGTCCTATATAGTGGTCCCCAACCTTTTTGGCACCAGGGGCCGGTTTCGTGGAAGACAGTTTTTCCCCAAACCTGGGGAGGATGGTGTGGGGATAACTCAAGCGCATGACATTTTTTGTGCACTTTGTTTCTATTGTTATTACATAAGCGCCACCTCAGATCATCAGGCATTAGATTCCAGAGGTTGGGGACCCCTGCTTGTAGAAGTTAGAGCCTGAATGATGAGAGGAGAAAGACAAACAAATGAACAATTGTACCATGTGACAAGTGAAATACTACCTATTAAAAATTCTGCTATTGCAATTTTTGTTTGCCAAGAAATTTTCTTTTGCCTTTCCAGAATTCTTACTGGATGATAAACTTTGTAAACGTAAAAGACCAACATTTATTTTTACTTAGTATTCTTTAAACTTATAGATCTATTTTCAAATCACTGTGACTTCCTACATTTTAATTCTAAGGTCGGTTTTAAACTTTTTGAAGCCATTGATTTAGCCAGTTTACCTAATGTATTGTTTCACTTTTGATTATACCCTACATCATGCAGCAAAGAGTTTGAGATGATATATTACTTAACCCCGAAGGCACTTTAGTGAACATGTAGATTCATTAAAATTTTTTAAATCAACTGTATTTATTATTATTATATACAATAAAGTCCACAAATTTTAAATAGAAAGTTTTGTGACTTTTGACAAATGTATGTAATCAATGTCACAATCAAGATAATTTTTGTCATACCAAAAAGTTTTTTTACAGCTCCCTTTTAACTTCTCCCCCCCCCACCACCACCACTTCCTCCTGCCTTTTCCCCTTACCTCCCCATCCCTGACAACTTCTCATATTTAGTTTTATTTTAGTTTTTTATATAATTTATATAAATAGAAACTCCAGTACTTTGGCCACCTCATGCGAAGAGTTGACTCATTGGAAAAGACTTTGATGCTGGGAGGGATTGGGGGCAGGAGGAGAAGGGGACGACAGAGGATGAGATGGCTGGATGGCATCACTGACTCGATGGACATGAATCTGAGTGAACTCCGGGAGTTGTTGATGGACAGGGAGGCCTGGCGTGCTGCGATTCATGGGGTCGCAAAGAGTCGGACACGACTGAGCAACTGAACTGAACTGACTGATAAGGCATGTAGTTTTCTCTGCCTTCCTTTTATATCTGGCTTCCTTCACTTAGCAAAAGATTTTTCAGATTCATCAGTTTTGTTGCATATGTCAGTAGTTCCTTTTTGTTGTTGGATAGTTTTCAGTTGTTACAATATGTTTATTCATTCATCTGTTATTAATGGATATCTGAATTGTTTCCAATGTGGAACTATTATGAATGAAGTTACTATGAACATTCATGTGTAAGTCTTTGGTGGAATATCTTTTCATTTCTTAGGGCAAATACCTAAGAATGAGATATCTAAGTTACATGGTAAATGAATTTAATTTTATGAAAATTGTCAAATTGTATTCCAAGGTAACTGTAGCATTTAACATTCCCACCAGTGGTATCTAAGAGTTCTAGTTGCTCTAAATTCTCAACAAGACATGGTATTCAGTCTTTTCATTGTAACCATTCTATTGAGTGTGTAGTGGTATCTCACTGTGGTTTTTGTTTACACTTTTCCTAATAACAGTAATATGGAATATCATTTCAACTGTTTATTTGCTGCTTCTATATCTTCTTTAGAGAAGTGACTATTTAAATCTTTTGGTCATACTTTTTATCTTCTGTTGGTTGTAAGAACTATATATACTGGATTTGAGTCTTTAATCAGAGAAGAGATTTAAAAATGGTTTTCTCAAGCCTGAGGATTGCCTCAGCATTTTTATGTGACTTTCAAAGAGCAGAATTTTTTATTTTAAAGAGGTTCGATTTCTCTTTTTTTGAAAATGTTCCATGATTTTTTGTCCCCTAAGAAATAGAGGAAAACAATAGGATGGGAAAGACTAGAGATCTCTTCAAAAAAATTAGAGATACCAAGGGAACATTTCATATAAAGATGGGCACAGTAAAGGACAGAAACAGTATGGACCTAATAGAAGCAGAAGATATTAAGAAGAGGTGGCAAGAATACACAGAAGAACTATACTGACCTGGATAGCCACAGTGGTGTGATCACTCACCTAGAACCAGACATTCTGGAGTGTGAAGTCAAGTGGACCTTAGGAAGCATCACTACGAACAAAGCTACTGGAGGTGATGGAATTCCAGCTGAGCTATTTCAGATCCTAAAGATGATGCTGTTAAAGTGCTGCACTCAATATGCCAGCAAATTTGGAAAACCTAGCAGTGGCCACAGGACTGGAAAAGGTCAGTTTTCATTCCAATACCAAAGAAGAAGCAATGGCGAAGAATGTTCAAACTACCATACAATTGTGCTCATTTTACCAGCTTCCTTGGTAGCTCAGACAGTAAAGCATCTGCCTACAACGCAGGAGACCTGGGTTCGATCCCTGGGTTGGGAAGATCCCCTGGAGAAGGAAATGGCAATCCACTCCAGTATTCATGCCTGGAAAATCCCATAGACCGAGAAGGCTGGTGGGCTACATATAGTCCAAGGGGTCGGACATGACTGAGCGACTTTGCTTCACTTCACTTTACTTAAATGCTAGCAAGGTAATGCTCAAAATTCTTCAAGTTAGGCTTCAACAGTACATGAACCAAGAACTTCAGATGTACAAGCTGGATTTAGAAAAGGCAAAGGAACCAGAGATCAAATTGCCAACATCCATTGGATCGAAAAAGTAAGGGAATTACAGGAGAAGGGGGCAACTGAGAATGAGATGGTTGGTTAGCATCATCCACTCAATGGACATGAGCTTGAGCAAACTACAGGAGATAATGAGGAACAAGGAAGCCTGGTGTACTGCAGTTCATGGGATCACAAAGAGTCTGACATGACTGAGTGACTGAACAACAAACAACAAGAAACCCAAGATTACAAAGATCTTCTTCTAGAAATTTCTGTAAGTTTTGTAGTTTTAGCTTTTACATTGGGATCTGTAATCCATTTCAAGTAATATTTGTATATAGATTGAGGTTAATTTTTTTCCACGACGATGTCTAAATATTCCAGCACCACTTTTCAAGAGTTCATTCTCATTGAATTTCCTTGGCACGTTTGTTAAAAATCAAATGACTTTTTATGTATGGCTCAATTTCTGGATTATTTGTCCCATTCCATTGATCTAGATGTCTGTTCTAGGGCAGTATAATACTGTTTGGTTTCTGTTCATATCCTTTATAATAAGGCTGACAATCAGCTAGTAAGTCCTCCAGCTTTGAATGTGAGTTGTGAGAGCAGAAATCCTTGTCTTGTTTCCAGTATTAGGGGAAAACCATTCAGTCTTTCACTGTTAAGTATAATATTAGCTGTAGGTTTTTCATGAACTGTCATGACTTCTTACACTCTTAGAGCAAATAATTTCCAAATTATAGGCAGATTAATTCCTAACCCTAACTGGAAGATGTTTTTGAAAGAATCTTGACAGAATTTCAGGATTTTATCTCCTGAATTTCCTGAGACTTTTACTGAAGTTGGAAAGCCAGTAGATAACTTACAAGTTTCCAAATCTTGTGTTAGAAAAGGAATTCTCCTCCAGCCTTCCCTAGAAAGCCAGTGTCTAGGACTGATACAATGTTTTCTTAATTCACTCTTCCAAATAAGCGTCATGAAGCAAAAGAGACCCCTCTCTTCTAATGAGTGCTTTTTGAACACTTGAATAGTTTTGCCTTTGGACCTAAGATGAGATGATTTCACGGCATTTATTGGCAAAATATAGCCTTTTGCAGGGGTAATGCAGTGACGTACTATTGGTCTTATTCGGTTGTCCTGCTAGAAGTGGTGGAGTGTGACCCTGGAGTAAACTGCTCATGTGGTTTCTCTAGGATAAAAGTGTGTAGGTCAGTCTCAGGATTAGTTGCCTTCTCAGCATGGTTAGAGCTGTATAGAAAAGTAGTCCTGAGCAGAGCCAGGGTGGTTCCTGTTTTTTTGTTTGTTTGATTGGTTTGCTTGTTTGTTTTTAACATTAACCTTCAAGGCTGTGCTGTGGTTCCATTTTTCATAGAAGATTAACCTTGTTAGTGTAGGGTAAGGTGTAATTCTGATTTCCTTCCTCCACACCCTTTAAAAATCAATCTTTAAGTCTTTCTCACAGCTTTAGAGGATGATTACTATAAGAAGGAGTGCTCTCTTTTGGCAAAAAGCAAGGGGGTTACACGGCACAGACCAGAAAATCCAATAAAAGAGGCAGGTCAAATGGGTTATTTAGTGACTCACTGCTGGGTTTTGTTGACTTCACACACCAGGAATCCCAGAGGTTCAATGTTAAGTGGCTTTTATTTCTATTCCCTTTGGAATATGTGGGTAATAATTTAATTGACCTTGGTTCTTATTTTATTTCAAAGTCCTAGTTGAGAAGAGTTCCAGAAATAAGGCCTGTGGATTGATATATGGGAAATAGAATGTTAGTATATAGGTAAGTATCACTGGAAAATGAGATTACACAGTTGAAGAAACTGACAAATTCATGGTAGCTGTCTTCCAGAAGCTATGGGAATTAAACACTGGATGGCAGTTAGAGGAGAGCCGGCTTCTCATTGATGATTCCTTTAGGAAAGACCTAAGGCTGCAGCCCTGACTCCCAGTGGAGTTCCCCATATCAGTCTTAACAGTCTTGGATTCATGTTTCTCCAGAATAATACTGGCCACTTCCATCCCCTTAGAGTGGATTGGCTAATGATTTGTTGATGAATCAGGGGAATGAGGGGTGGGGTGGATGTGGGTTATTGTTGTTCAATCTCTAAGTCCCACTCTTTGCAACCCTATGGACTGCAGCATGCAGGATTCCCTGTCCTTCACTATCTCCTAGAGTTTGCTCAGACTTATGTCCATTGAGTCGATGATGTCATCCAACCATGTCACCCCCTGCCCTTAGTCTTTCCCAGCATCAGGTTCTTTTCCATTGAGTCAGCTCTTTGCATCAGGTGGCCAAAATATTGGACCTTCAGCTTTAGCATCAGTCCTTCCAGTGAATATTCAGGGTTGATTTCCTTTAGAATTGAATTCCCTAGAATCTTCTTCCTAGAATCCAAGGAATTCCCAAGAGTCTTCTCCAGCACCACAGTTTGAAAGCATCAATTTTTCAGTGCTCAGCCTTCTTTATGGTCCATTTCTCACATCTGTACATGACTACTGGAAAAACCAAAGCTTTAAGGTCAGCAAAGTGGTGTCTCTGCTTTTTAACATGCTGTCTAAGTTTATCATAGCTTTCCTTACAAAGAGCATGCGTCTTTTAATTTCATGGCAGCAGTCAACCTCGAGGTAATTTTGGAGCCCAGGAAAATAAAATCTGCCACTGTTTATACTTTTTCCCCATCTATTTGCCATGAAGTGATGGACTGGATGCCATGATCTTAATTTTTTGAATGTTGAGTTTTAAGCCAACTTTTTCATTCTCCTCTTTCACCTTCATCAAGAGGCTCTTTAGTTCCTCTTTACTTTCTGCATAGATATAATATGCGTATCTGAGGTTATTGATATTTCTCCTGGCAATCTTTATTCCAGCTTTTGATTCATCCAGCCCGGCATTTCACATGATGTACTCTGCATATAAGTTAAATAAGCAGGATGACAATATACAGCCTTGAAGAACTCCTTTCCCAGTTTTGAACCAGTCCATGTCTGGTTCTAACTTGTTTCTTGACCTGCATACAGGTCTCTCAGGAGGTAGATAAGGTGGTCTGGTATTCCCATCTCCTGAAGAATTTTCCACAGTTTGTTGTGGTCCACACAGTCAGAGGCTTTAGTATAGTCAGTGAAGCAGGAGTAGATGTTTTTCTGTGATCCAACGGATGTTGGCAATTTGATCTCTGGTTCCTCTGTACATATATGTGCTCAGTCACGTTCTACTCTTTGCAACCTCATGGACTGTAGCTCACCAAACTCCTTTTTCCATGGGATTTCCTAGGAAAGAATACTGCAGTGGGTTGCCATTTCCTCCACCAGGGGATCATCCCAACCCAGGGATCAAATGTGCATCTCTTGCCTTGGCAGGCATATTCATTACCACTGTGCCACTTGGGAAGCCCTTTGTAAATTCAGCTTGTACATCTGGAAGTTCTTGGTTCACATACTGTTGAAGCCTGGTTTGAACACTTTCTTGCTGGCATGTGAAAATGAGAGGAATTGAATGGTCGTTTGAACATTCTTTGGCATTGCCCTTCTTTGAAATTGGAATAAAAACTCACCTTTTTCAGTCCTGTGGCCATTGCTAGAGGTGGGTGGGACATGTTTTTAAAGTTTAGATTGTTGGTCTCTGGTAACCGAAATGGTATTGAAATCTTTGTTAGAAATGATGTCTTTTAATGTATCAGAGGTGAATCCCTATATGACAATAGCAGTAGTAAATATTTTATAAAACTATAATAAATCTAGAAAAGACATATACATATATATTCCACATATATATATATATATTCTGCATATATCTAGAAAAGACAAAACTAGTTTAAAAAGATACATGCACCCAAGTGTTCATAGCAGCACTATTTACAATAACCAAGACATGGAAGCAACCTAAGTGTTGAATGGACATGTCCAGCTAATGGATAAAGAAGATGTGGTGTGTACACAAACATAGACAGACACACATACACAATGGAATATTAGTAAACCATGCAAAGAATGAAATAATGCCTTTTCTAACATATGGATGGACCTGGAGATTATCATACTAAGTGAAGTCAGGCAGAGAAAGATAAACATTATATGCTCTTATATGTGGACTCTAAAAATTAATATGGATGAACTTATTTACAAAGCAGAAATGAATTCACTGACATAGAAAACAAAGCCATGGTTACCAAAGGAAAAGGGGAGGGATAAATTAAGAGTTTGGGATTAATAGATACACACTACTATACATAAAATAGACAAATAACAAGGGTTTACTATATAGCAATGAGAACTATATTCAATGTCTTATAATAACCTATAATAGAAAAGAACCTGAAAAATAATATATATGTAAGTTCATGTATGTTTAAATATGTATTTAAATATATATGTATAAATAACTGAATTACTTTGCTCTACACCTGCAACTATTACAGTATGGTAAATTAGCTATACTTCAGTCTAAAAAAGGAAACCATGTGTAAAACATTTATCATTTCTCTTAAGGGTCTTTCAAACTGTAAATCAGTTCTAAGAAGGGTTTTTTTATGATTAAAATAATTGTTTTTCTTTTACTTTTTAAATTTATATTTTCAGGTGTTTTTATGCATTTGTGTGACAGTTTGTTTCTAACTTACATAGTTACTGTAAAACTCCCAAAGGAATGTTAAATTAAGAGTTTTGTAGCACTATAGAGCCTCATTAGAATGTCCAGAGGAATCTTATACTTTGAAGTCGATAGACCGTGCTTTTGATCTTTTACTGTAGAGTGTGCCTGGCTCTGTGAGTCTCATTTCACACCATTCTGCACGTTTAACACATGCATAGTACGTGTGTGAGTGTGAGGGTGTGTCCAGGTAATACTGCTCATTTGGGTGTGCCCAGCTGCAATAATTTTGGCCCATAATTTATATGTATAAGTGTAAAATTGGATTCTTGGCATTTCAAAGTCTTTTTCTGGCTTTGTAAAAAATTTTTGACATATAAAACTCTACAGCTAGTAGGATGAAAGGCAGGTTTTGCTAGCATTTGGATATGTTTACTTGAGTGAATCATTTTAGCATGTTTCTTAACTTTTTACTCAAATGTATAAAATCTGAGCTCTCTGAAAAGAGACTAGTTTAAATTGTTTGTTCCCTATGAGAGTTTTGGCTAGAACTTAGAGAAGAAAAACTCTGGAAGGAAAAGCACACCAGCTGCCTAAACCTACCTGGTATCATCTTGGCCCAGTCATTCTCTTGAAGTGTCAGTTTCTTAACCTATAAAATTAAGGAGTTGGACTGCTGCTGCTAAGTCGCTTCAGTCATGTCCGAGTCTGTGCGACCCCATAGACGGCAGCCCACCAGACTTCCCTGTCCCTGGGATTCTCCAGTCAAGAGCACTGGTGTGGGTTGCCATTTCCTTCTCCAAAGCATGAAACTGGAAAGTGAAAGTGAAATCCCTTAGTCGTGTCCGACTCTTTGCGAACCCATGGACTGCAGCCTACCAGGCTCCTCCGTCCATGGATTTTCCAGGCAAGAGTACTGGAGTTGGACTAGGCCATCTTTAAGATCTGATTCATTGGTAAGATTTTCATTTGATTGTACTTTATTGCATTACTTTTTCATTTAGTGGTAGAAGCCTATGCACAATCCACTGCTGACGTAAAAACATACAACGTGAGAGTTGTGTTTGTCAGTTTAAGTTTTATTCTCACTGAGAATTGTATAGCCCTGGAAATAGCCATTCAGTAGCTCTGAGTAAACTGTTCTGAAGAGGCAGGAGAGGAGCCAGTGTATATGAATTTGGGGGCTAGGAAATACAGTCAAGCATACATCTTGGTAAAACATTACTACTAATCACAAAGAACAGATATCACAAGTTAATGATTTTAGTGCCTTTGTGAGAAGATACAAGAATCTGGGGTCATTGAAATTCTTCCCTAGATATGCATCTAACTCTGTATGAGTTTGTTTATCTAAAACAGGGAATGCCTCCTTCTGTTTTTTCATCCTAAATTCCTTTCAGGATGCATTGTTGGTTGGTGACTACCTGAGTTCTGACTTAACGCTTATATAACTTGTTACATATCTTTTTAAAGTTTAATCAGTAGTATGTGGTTATTCACAGCATTTTAACATCAGTACCTCTGACTTATTTAACTTTGCTAAATTGTGAAATGTACATAGTAGAGTGTTTATAAGTTCTCTTGTGCATTTTAAGCAATAATAGTTATGAAAGAACACCATTGTATTTACTTCTAAGCTTAAGAAAAAGACTTTCTGTAGCATCTTGGCAGTCCCTGTCCATTTCTGAAGACATTCCCTACCCCAGCCTCTTACATCCCTCAGGACCACTATTGCAGTTTTAAAATTAATTGTTCCTTGCCTTTCTTTATAGTCTTACCACACAAACACACACACACACACGTATTCCTAAATGAATTGTTGGTTGTCTGTTTTTGAACTTTCTCTTCATAGAAAAGTATCATAGCATATATAGTCTTTTGCAAGTTGGCTTTTTTTGTTCAACACTATTTTGGGGATTCATACTTGCTAATGTATAGCTGTAGTTCATTGTTTGCTGCTGAATTGTTTTTGTGTACTGTACTTTTTATTTTCCTATTCTGCCAATGGACTTTTACATTTCCAGTTTGTATGTTTATTTCGTTCTTAAGAACCATTTCATGACATGTAAAATCATTTTGCAGTGTTATAAGAAAGCTAGCAACTTCCCAAACACTTAATTCATTCTTTGAACATCTCAACCAGATAATGAGAATTTCACAGCAAAATTATTATCTAGAAAACTGCAGTTCCTGTGTCAAAGGGAATTGAGTGCAAGTCCCACGAATGAAGGAATCAAAGATTCATTGTGGAAATTAGAAGCAGATGCTTCTAAGTTGGGGGATTTTCCCTGAGACCAGCACTTTTTGTTGGCTGTGTCATGCTAAAAATTCATCTTGGTTGAAAGGAATTTTTGCGCCTGGTTGCTAAACCTGATATGACTTTTGAATACAGATGACTATGAAAAAATAAAGTTTATGTGGTTTGAAATTCATGAATTTTCACCGTTGCCTTTTTTCTTCTTGTTGCTTGCTTATCTAGCGTTTCCCCTCATCTCCCAACTTCCCAAAGGTATCCGTGTTTTTGTTTTGATGTCCACGCACTTCAGGGGAAGTTGCTCCCGCCTCTGGCTCTGGAAGTGGGCCTTGGGAGGCCTCAGCTAATTTGCGGAGTCCATGCCCCTCTGTCCAGTGATAGAGAGCTTGTAACCCAAGACATCCAGTCAGATTGCGTATCAGTACTCTTGTTTGCCTCTGCATTCTGGTTGATTAAACTACTCTGAGATGCCAGCCTTAAAGTGGAGTTACTCCAAGGTACCAAGAAGAAACTAGGCCCTGGATGACATATCAAGCTACCATATCAAACCACCCACAAGCTTACCCATCCTACTTCTAAGCTTTAAGTTACTTTAGTTTTTATAAATTCCCCTTATGTCATTTAACTAGTTTAATTATCAGTAGTTAACTCTCATATAGGGCCTGCCATATGCCTTATAACATCCTTTAAAGTAGATACAGTTATTATTTCTATTCTACAGATATGGAAGCTGAGATGTGGAGAGGTGAAGGGACTGGTCCAAGATCATACATCTAATAAATAGTCCAACCCAGGCAGTGTGGCTCCAGAGTCCAAGTTCAATTTAGGTATCTTGGATACTTGCAACTTAGTGCATCCCAATCGATGTATCTTTATATATGTTTGCTTTCACACAAGTTGGCTTACCCTGATACACATGGAGACTTTCCCCCAAACTACTTTGTTGACAGTACTGACATTATGTTTGTTCACTAAATTTAAAGACAAGGAAAAAAAAAGGTGCCCCCTTTCACCTGTAATTAACATAGAGAAAATATTCAAGAAGCTGTAACTAGTATTGACACCCTTTGCTGGGGTGGGTTCTTCTTAAAGAACCTAATTTTAATCTTAATTGCTAGGGAATTCTTTCACATTTTTGGTGAATTTCTAAATAATTTACTCAACACACCTTAGTAGTGTAATAGTGTTAGTCGTTCAGTCGTCTCCTACTCTTTGTGACCCCAGGGACTGTAACCCACCAGGCTCCTCTGTCCATGGGATTCACCAGGCAAGAATACTGGAGTGGGTTGCCATTCCCTTCTCCAGGGGATCTTTCTGACCCAGGGATCGAACTTGAGTCTGCTGCATTGCAGGCAGATTCTTTACCGTCTGAGCCACCAGGGAAGGGCACCTTTCCTGGGTGCTTATTACAGACCCAGGACTACCGTAAGCATTAGAAACATAGAGATGCTAGCAGATTCTCCCAGTACTCTTTGGGGAGACAGACTCACCAGCAAGTACAAAGGTGATTAGGAATGCAAGAGAAACTCTCCTCAGCTGCCTGCTGATGTGGAGACGTGCTTCGCAGACCCATGTCTTGAGTTTTCCAGGGAGAACGAAAATGCTTTGCTTTTGTTCTTTTGGAGGTGGGTGAAATAATAGGCAAGGAAACCCCGTGGTCAAAAGCATGGAAATAAGAGAGCAAGACTTGCTCAGGGAACCATAAGGAAAAGAATTTTGACAGTATAAAACTTGAGCGGTCACGCTGGGGCAGAGGGGGACCTGATGATAGAAGATGGCTGTGCCTCAGAGTTCAGATGCTGTCCTGTGGACTTGCTGTAGTGCCGAAGTATGTGAGCTGGGTGTGATATGCAAGTACAGTTTAACGAGGTTCACTCTGGCAGCTTTGCGGGGGTGATAGATTTAAAGAATGAGACATTTGGAAATCTAGATTAGAACACAGTGAGGAGGTATGACAGAGGAGGTAACATGACTGGAATTAGACTAGACAGAAGGAAGGTCTTTTTTCTCTAAGTTTATTTTTTAAATGTATATATAGTGACTGAATCTATCCCAGTGTTTCAGCCATTGAGGATTACTTGTTATCCTTCCTCTCTCGCACCTTTCCTGGGCTTTAGGTTTGGAAAAACTGTCTATCAAAATAAATTTCAGTCCTTTGTTTTCTTTTCTTTTTTTTTTAATCTGGCAGGTAAAACTAATTGTGCTGTCAAAATAAGCACTTAAAATGATATTAGGCTGATGCAAAAGTAATTGTGTTTTTTCATTGTTGCACTTTGCCATATGATATTGGAATAGATTCTTAAATACATGTGGTTATGTTATACATCTTTTGAATGCACATTTCTTGCTTTATGTTTTTTTGCTAATGACTTATTACTTGCTGTTTGTATTCTATCAGACTATAGAAATGATGTTAGACAAAAAACAAATTCAAGCAGTTTTTTTATTCAGCTTCAAACTGGTTTGTAAAGCGGCAGAGACAACTCACAACATCAACGACACTTTTGGCCCAGGAATTGCTAACGAGTGTACAATGCAGTGGTGGTGGTTCAAGAAGTTTTGTGAGGGAGATGAGAGCCTTGAAGATGAGGAGCACAATGGCCAGCCATTGCAAAGTAACAAAAACCAACTGAGAGCCATCATTGAAGCTAATCCTCTTACAACTACATGAGAAGTTGCCAAAGAATTCAGTGTCGACTATCCTACAATTGTTTGGCATTTGAAGCAAATTGGAAAGATGAAAAAGCTCAACAAGTAGTGCCTCGTGACCTGACCAAAAAAAAAAAGGTCGTTTTGGAGTGTCATCTCTTATTCTATGAAACTGCAAACCATTTCCTGATTGAATTGTGATGTGCAATGAAAAGTGGATTTTATATGACAACTGGCAATCACCAGCTCAGTGGTTAGTCCGAGTAGAAGCTCCAAAGCACTTCCCAAAGCCAAACTTGCACCCAAAAATGGTCATGGTCACTGGTAGTCTGCTGCCGGTCTGATGCACTACAGCTTTCTGAATCCCGGTGAAACAATCACATCTGAGAAACATGCTCAGCAAATTGATGTGATGCACCGAAATCTGCAACGCCTGCAGCCGGTCAACAAAAAGGACCTGATTCTTCTGCATGACAGTGCTGAACCACACGCCACACAACCAACACTTCAAAAGTTGAATGAATTGGGCTACAAAGTTTTGCCTCATCTTCCATATTCACCTGACCTCTCACCAACTGATACCACTTCTTCAAGCATCTCAACAGCTTTTGGCAGGGAAAATGCTTCCATAACCAGCAGGAGGCAGAAAATGGTTTCCAAGAGTTCATTGAATCCTGAAGTATGGATTTTTATGCTTCAGGAATAAACAAACCTATTTCTCCCTGGCAAAAAAATGTGTTGTTTGTAATGGTTCCTATTTTGATTAGTAAAGATGGGTTTGAGCCTAGTTATAATGATTTAAAATTCCTTGTTCAAAACCACAATTACTTTTGTACAAACCTAATAATAAAGTTACTTAAGTGAAAGATCTTTTAATTTCCCTTGAGATATCACCATGGGTACATATGCCAATTTTATTAGACTTTTAAAAATATTTAAAATAACTCTAAAGCTCTGCATTACTTCTTTTATGAACTCCAGAGGGAAGCCATTGTAATTATTGATTAAAAGAATTATGCATATAACTGTTCTGTGTAGGGAGAGTATACCAGAATGGTGCTTTGCAGAAATATGTTTTTAATCTCACGTGTTTTTAAAAAAGTGGGAGTTTCATTTCCCCTAACATCACTGTTACCATTGTCCTTTACTCTGCCTCTGTAATTGAATGGATAAAATGAGTATGGTCATAGCGAAAAATAATGTCAAAGAAGGAGAAATTCAAAAGCCTAGGGTTCTGAATACCGCAGAGTGCAAAACCATTGCCAGAGCTAGAGCACAGCTTTGAAAAAAAACGACCCACTGTGTGACGTTCCCATGACTCAAAAGCCCCTCAGGGTACTAAAGAAAGTGTCTTAGGATGAGTGTTCCATGACCTGATTTCATCCGTCAGGCCTTGCAGGGAGCCCAGGCTTGTCTCCTACCTCCCCTCCCCACCCAAGGTCTTAACTGTGTTGTTCTCCACCCTTAATTCTTTCCTGTCTCTACTGCATACAAATCATTTCCCCTCCCTCCATGAAATTGGCCTGAATGCTGCACTTCCCTCAGTTCTCAGCCTTTTCTCAAATCCCACAATCTTTATTTTGCTGCTCAGTTTAGCATTTAACTTAAAATACAATTGTATTTCTCTCTATTGTTTCTACTCTGTTAATTTCAACACTTCAAAGAGATTATAAAGTCTCTAAAGGCCAGAGTTTAGAAATGGTGTGAGAGGCAAAAAGTTGTAAACTTTAATGAAGTGTTTTGGACTCAAATCCAGTTGGATTATGATTGTTCCTTGACTGATTGCTTGTGATACTTGTCATCTTTTTTTTTCTCTCCCCAACTCCTGCCTCTTGGATTTAGAGACTGTTTTTTTTTTAAGTTCTTTATTCCTGAAAGTTCTGTTCTATAAACAGAACTATGAGGTGAGGTGAGGTGAGGTGAAGTGAAGTCGCTCAGTCGTGTCCGACTCTTTGCGACCCCGTGGACTGTAACCTACTAGGCTTCTCCGTCCATGGGATTCTCCAGGCAGGAATACTGGAGTGGATTGCCATTTCCTTCTCCAGGGGATCTTCCCGACCCAGGGATCGAACCCGGGTCTCCCGCATTGGAGGCAGACGCTTTAACCTCTGAGCCACCAGGGAAGCCCAAACAGAACTATATATGTAGTGAAACAGGGTAATTTTCGGCTGTAGTTGGTATTTGTGATTTGAGGGGATTGTGCTCAGTAAATGCAGCTTTTTTATTATTGATACTACTTGAGATATACCATAATTTACTAATCCATTGCTGTTGTTAGACTATTTAGATTTTTTTTTCCAGTTTTTACTCTGATAGATAATGGTTCCCTGAGTGCTTTTGATCAAGTGTGGTGCTTTGGTTCAATTATTTCCTTCTTATACATTTTTCAAGTTGATTTATTAAATTGAAGGATATGAACATTTTTATGCTTCTTACTACAAACTCATGCTGGTTGCAATAATTTACAGCGCTCACTGCAGCTTATGAGTACATGATTTTGCTTATCTTTTTCCTTATTGCAATCCAAGGCTTCTTTGCCTGTCTTTCCTATATTCTCCCTTTTCTATAGCCAAAGACTAGCCATATAATTTTATTCAGTAAAGTATGATGAGTGGTACTTGGCACCAATTCACATCTACTTCAATTGGAAGGTTCTTTTCCATTCCCAGCCCCAAGATACAGCAAATCTCATTGGTTAAATACAAAAATGAAATAATCTATTAGCTACTAATAGGAGAGAAATACTGTTTTTTGTAGAACTCAAGATATGATTAATGACAGAATAGATAATGACCAACACATTACCAAAAAGCAATTATTCCACTTGTTTTCCATAATAGGAAATCAGGAATGTTACCTCATAGTAAATGAGTAACCCAATTAATAATGTCCACAACAGTTCCATTTCAGAAGTGAGAAAAATTGACATGAGGAAGTATAGAGTCTTGCCCAGGGGCAGTGGCAGGTGTCAGGGCTGGCATCCAAATTGGAGCAGTCAGGCTCCATGGGCCAAGCTTAAGCAGCACATTATATTGCTTCTTTCCTAACCTAAACTTCTGGAGAAGGCAATGGCACCCCACTCCAGTACTCTTGCCTGGAAAATCCTATGGACAGAGGAGCCTGGTAGGCTGCAGTCCATGGAGTCGCTAAGAGTTGGATACGACTGAGTGACTTCACTTTCACTTTTCACTTTCATGCATTGGAGAAGGAAATGGCAGCCCACTCCAGTGTTCTTGCCTGGAGAATCACAGGGACAGGGGAGCCTGGTGGGCTGCCGTCTATGGGGTTGCACAGAGTCGGACACAACTGAAGTGACTTAGCAGCAGCAGCAACCTAAACTTTCCATTGATTCAATAAATATTTTCAAGTGTAGTTTTTGCTTGTATTATACATACATATTTACATACACATGCTATTTATGTAAAAATAATATGGTTTCCCAGCTGTCTCAGTGGTAAAGAATCAGCCTGCCAAGCAGGAGAAGCAAAAGATAGGGGTTTGATTCTGGATCGGGAAGATCCCCTAGAGAAGGAAATGGCAACCCACTCTGGTATTCTTGCCTGAGAAAGTCCCATGGACAGAGGAGCCTTGCGGGCTACAGTTCATGGAGTCACAAAAAGTTGAATACAACTTAGTGACTAAACAAGAAATACATATACTTACATATTTAAAATAGATACATACATGTGTTTACATATTTTCACACTTTACATACAATAACTGTATATTACAATAACTGCATTTCATACACGGCTACTTAAATAGTGTGTTGTTTTTGTTGTTCGGTCTCTAAGTCATGTCCTTCTCTTTGCTACCCCATGGACTGCAGAAGGCAAGACTTGCCTGTCCTTCCCCATCTCCCGGAGCTTGCCCAAACTCAGGTCCATTGATTTGATGATGCCATCCAACCATCTCATCCTCTGTCATCCCCTTCTCCTCCTGTCTTCAATCTTTCCCAGCATTAGGGTCTTTTCCAGTGAATCAGTTCTTTGTATCAGGTGGCCAAAGCCTTCAGCTTCAGCATCAGTCCTTCCATGAATATTAAGGGTTGATTTCCTTTAGTATTGACTGGTTGGATTTTCTTGCAGTCCAAAGGACTCTCAAGAGTCTCCAACACCACAGTTCAACAGCATCAATTCTTTGGCGCTCAGCTTTCTTTATGATCCAACTCTCACATCCATACATGACTGCTGGAAAAATCATAGCTTTGACTAGATGGACCTTCGTTGACAAAGTAATGTCTCTGCTTTTTAATATGCTGTCTAGGCTGATCATAGCTTTTCTTCCAAGGAGCAAATGTCTTTTAATTTCATGGCTGCAGTCACCAACCGCAGTGATTTTGGAGCCCAAGAAAATAAAGTCTGACCCTGTTTCCCCATCTATTTCCCTTGAAGTGATGGGACCGGATGCTATGATCTTATTTTTTTGAGTGTTGACTTTTAAGCCAGCTTTTTCACTGTCCTCTTTCACTTTCATCAAGAGGTTCTTTAAAAACACATAGTGGTCTTTAATAAGACAGGACTATTCACCCACAAATTAGTATTCAAGATGAGATATTCTTTTGTTGCTGAAAATTATTATTATGAATTAATTGTCCTGTATACTCGGTTTGCCTTAAAAGAATGTGTGCATTATACCCATAAAGCACTTGCTCTATGTAGTGCTCTTAGAGAGTGGTGGTATCTGAACAGCAACTCAGTCACCTAAGCTTTTCATTTATTCAGATCTGTTTTTTCGCCTTTTGTCTTCTCTGCTAATGGTGAATATTCTCCTTTGTTTTAGAATTGAGAAAAACTTTAAAACTTAAGGCAATGTGTTTTTCAAGTAAATATTGGTACAGGTAACCAGTGATAGTAGGCATTCAGTGAATTAACGAATGAATATATCAAGCAGTAAGTTAGCTTGATTGAATGGACTGTATTATAAAGGACTCATTTAGTTGCAAGGGGCAGAATTAGCTGAAGAGAAAGGATAGTTTATTAGCTTTACATATGGGAATTCCTTGGGATAGTTTGTGGCTTCAGACATAGCTAGATATAGAAGTTCAAATGATGTAATCAGAATGCTTTCTGAGCTTCTCTTTCCTCTGTGATGACTTTCTTCTTCAGGAAAGTTCTTAGCACATAAAGATGATTGCCAGCAGCTCTAGGGTCATATCATTCTCACAAACAGCAATCCAGAAGGAGGTGCAGCCTTCTCCATGTGTGTTACAGATTTCATGGAGGGATTCTGGTCTTGCTTAGGTTATATGTCCACCCTTTAGACCAGGCTCTGTGACTGAAGAGTGATGCAGTCTGTTAGACCAGCCTTGAGTCACATCCCTGCCTATATCATCTCTTCACTCTTCCACAGAAGAGTATACACTGTGTCTGATACCTCAACTGGACGTATCTGGGATGGAAGAGGGATACTCCCCAGCCAAGAGATGATACCAAATAGATGGAAACAGATGTTTTTTACATCCTGTCCTTTGGTCAGCCAGCACACATTTGAACTTATACACACATACATTTTCTTTTTCAATATATTAAATTTCAAAGGAGTTATCACCTTATATAATGCAGCTGTCCCATTTACAACCAACAGTACACTTAACTTCCATACCCCAAAGTAGACATTCCAAAGTTTAGCCCTGATGCTGCATCTGGCTGTAAATTTTAGATCTCTAGGTGATATGTATTTTTGTCAGTCACTTGTAGACATATCTTCTCATGAGCTGGCAACTCATGGCTGTTATTTTAGTGAGTATCCCCCCAACAAGCTGATATCTAGTGCTTTATATTCATTATATTGTTTAATCTGACCAATAATCCAAGCAGGCCAGTAGTACATATTTTACTGATGAAGAGTCAGGCTCAGAGATTGAGCCTCCTTGCCCAGGGTCATATAGCTCATATTGTAGATTCTAGATAGGATTTAGGTTTGACTGATTGGAGAGGTTAAGTCTATCTCCTTAATCAGTATTCTGCCCATATTGTCTCTAAACATTTGAGGCTCAGTCATATGGAAGGTGATCTTAAGCTTTTCACAGTCCCTCATTTATCTACCGGAGAAGGCAATGGCACCCCGCTCCAGTACTCTTGCCTGGAGAATCCCATGGACGGAGGAGCCTGGTGGGCTGCCGTCTATGGGGTCGCACAGAGTCAGACACGACTGAAGTGACTTAGCTGCAGCAGCAGCAGCATTTATCTACCAAAACAGTGGTTAGAGGTGGGAAAGAGAGAGCAACAGAGTATCTGATGTTCTTTATAGAGGGTTTGGCTCTGGATAGTTGATAAATATCAGCTACTTTCTTTTTTAGATAAAGCAGTAACTGCAAAAGAGGGCATGAAGTAGAAAATGTTCAGTTTACTTACTCTTCAAATTAAGTGAGGAAAATAACTCTGTGATTCCAGAATGACTCTTAGAAGCAAATGACCTTACTTAAGAAAAAGAACTCCTCATAGTACAGAGCATACAGACAAATTGATAATCAGGTATCATTTATTTCCAGGTCAGTTTTTGTATTTCTAGGTACTGGTATTAAACTATAGGACTTTCCAACAACAAGTACCTGGTAATAATGGAAGTCTACTTACAAGAGAAGTTTGGCAATACACTGTGTTAAAACTTGAAGTTTCAAGAAGGCTAAATTTCAAAACTGTTATGAAGCTAGTGGCTGTTGAAAAATTTAACTTTAAGGTTCAAGCCAGATTTCTAAGCTTGAAACTAAGTTGCTGACATTTAGTTGGCAAATGTATGTTTGGTAGGAGTTTGATTCCCTGGTGGCTCAACTGGTAAAGAGTTCGCCTCCAATGCAGGAGATCCAGGTTTGATCCCTGGGTTGGGAAGATCCCCTGAAGTAGGGAATGGCAGCCCACTCCAGTATTCTTGCCTGGGAAATCCCATGGACAGAGGAACCTGGTGGGCTACAGTCCATGGGGTCACAAAAGAGTCAGACATGACTGACTAACATTTTTCTTTCACTGCTTAAAAATTAACTGGATGGTAAGAACATCTATAAGGAAACTTGTTCTCAACAATTGGTTCTCAGCAATGGGTAATTTTGCCCCCAAGTTGATATTTGGCAATGTCTGGTGATATTTTGGGTTGTCACTACTGGGAGTCGAGGGGGATTCTCCCTGTATCTCGTGGGCAGAGATCAGAGATGAGCATTGAACATCCTGCAGTGCACAGGACAGCCCCTGACTACATAGAGTATTTGACCCCATAATGTCAATAGTGCCAAGGTTAAGAACCCCTGCTGTATAATCTTCCCTGTCCAAGGACATGTGTGCGGTAAACCAGTCAAGCCACTGTTAATTAGTATATACTTATGTACCTGCCATTGAAAATTAAACACACACACACACACTCTCACAGACTAGTGATCCTGCTGTAAGAAGATCTGAATAGAGGAGCTAGACCAAAAAGTAATAATAACAACTACAAGCTACTGGGTTATCCACTACTGAGGCAGAACTTTGAGCATGAGCTAGTCAGAGGGCCAGCTCAGATTCAAGAGAAGAAGGAAATAGATCCTACCTACCTCTTCACGGGAAGCACGGCAAAGAGCTGTCGGTTTTCTTTAATGTACCATGAATACTTAACATTAGCATTTAGCTCAGTGGTAGAGAATCCACCTGCTGATACAGGAGAGGCAGGTTTAACCCCTGAGTCAGGAAGATCCCCTGAAGAAGGAAATGGCAACCCACTCCAGTATTCTTGCCTAGGAAATCCCATGGACAGAGGAGCCTGCAGGGCTGTAGTCCATGGGGCACAAAAGAGTCAAACATAACTTAGCAACTAAACGCGACAAGTATGTAGTCAATGTTAGCTATAGTTTTTACTGTTATTTTACCTTTTCTGAAGCGTCAGTGAGCCTTTATTGTCCCCTCTATTTGGAAAAAATTTCCCTGGGTTGGATGAGGGGAAGAAGGGAGAGAGGGAAGAAAGGAAGAAAAGAAAGAAGGAAAGAAGAAAGGAAATAAATTATATCACTCTCAATTCTTAAATCTGCTCAAATATCAGAAATGCTTCCCCTGAGTACTCTGTATGAAATAGCATCCACATGACCACAGTATCTTCATCAGCTCTCTCACCTACTCTGAATTTATTTGTCTTCACAGTCCATGTCACTATCTACATTATATAATGTCTGTCTCCATTAGAGTTGCATATTTGTTCTATTCATTGCTGTGTATTCAGCACTTACAACAACACCTGGCCCATAGTAGCTGTATATGCTGAATGAATAATGAATACATCAACAACTACAACAAAGCCATTTTGATACCATTTTTAGGAAGACATTGAGTAAAAGACTATGTACTTTTTATTCCAAAGTGATGTTAGCCACAGTAGTCATACATCTAATGCTGTCAGCTGTTATGTCTTCCCAGAAGTGTCCATCAGAATCAGTGTGCTCATGGGGAGGAGGGACACAATATCATCATCCTAAGCGTCCTGGCCCTGTTATATCCCTAACTTGATGGTGAATTCGTGGGAGCAGGGGGCACATCTTCCATTGTTTATGTGTTCTGCTTTATGCCAAGTAAATACCACAATGCTGTGTATATAATTTGAGTTTCATGAATATGTAGTGATTAAATTAAAAGACAGGGCTGTCTACCACCCAGCTTTTCAAGATACTGTTTGCCTTGTTTTTGTTAGGTAATAAAGATGCCTTATTGACTGTTGAAATATGCCTACTAACCATGCTGACATTATAGTCATTTTCTTATTGAATTACCACCTAACTTTTTTTAGGGTGACAGTCTCAGAATTAAGGATCTTCCTTTGACTCCATTCAAAGTGAGACTATGCCTGTTGTATGAGGAGGAAATTTCTGGTGACCTAGGGTTTTTTAAATAAACTTTTTGACTTTAGAATGCTTTTAGATATACAGGAGAGTGCATTTTAGATATACGGGACAATGTTCCTCTGTACCCATGGTACGCACTTTCCCTGTTGTTAACCTCTGGTAAGACTATGAGATCTTCATCACAACTGACAAACCAACTGATACATTTATTAAAGTAAAGTCCATACTTTTATTCCAAGGTGACACAGTTTTAAAGGCTATATCCAATAGTTTTTAAAAACTGAAAATCAGTATTGAATGTACATACCACGTGTGAGCTTCCTGATTCTTAAAAGAAATGAAGTAGCTTTATAATTAATGGGCTTATCAGGAAGTAAGGAACTTAAAATAATGTGGGTTTAAAGTTTGAGTAGGGAAATTAACAAGTAATTTGAAACTTGGGTATTCATAAAGACATCAGGAGAAACATTAACAACCTGAGATACGCAGATGACACTACTCTAATGGCAGAAAGTGAAAAGAAACTAAAGAGCCTCTTGACGAGGGTGAAAGAAGAGAGTGAAAAAGCTGGTTTAAAACTCAACATTCAAAAAACAAAGATCATGGCATCCAGTCCCATCACTTCATGGCAAATAGAAGGGGAAAAAGTAGACGCAGTGACAGATTCTCTTTTCTTGGGTTCCAAAATCACTGTGGACAGTGATTATGCAATGAAATTAGAAGACGCTTGCTTCTTGGAAAGAAAGCTGTGACAGACCTAAATAGCATATTAAAAAGCAAAGACATCACTTTGCTAACAAAGGTCTGTATAGTCAAAGTTGTGGTCTTTCCAAAAGTCATGTATGGGTATGAAAGTTGGACCATAGAAAAGGCTGAGCACCGAAGAATTGATGCTTTCGAATTGTAGTGCTAGAGAAGACTCTTGAGAGGCCCTTGGACTGCAGGGAGATCAGACCAGTCAATCCTAAAGGAGATTAACCCTAACTATTCATTGGAAGTACTGATGTTAAAGCTGAAGCTCCAGCACTTTGGCCACCTGATGTGACGAGCCAACTCATTGGAAAAGACCCTGATGCTGGGAAAGACTGAAGGCAAAATGAGAAAAGGGTGGCAGAAGATGAGATGGTTAGATAGCATCACTGACTTAACAGACATGAACTTAAGCAAATTCCTGGAGATAGGAGAGGACATGGAGGCCTGATGTTCTGCAGTCCATGGG
Organism: Cephalophus harveyi; assembly: GCA_006410635.1. Classification (NCBI taxonomy): domain Eukaryota; kingdom Metazoa; phylum Chordata; class Mammalia; order Artiodactyla; family Bovidae; genus Cephalophus; species Cephalophus harveyi. The sequence continues at coordinate 457,325 of SJYT01064952.1, read as the reverse complement.
GTCACAGAGTCAGGCATGACTTAGCAACTGAACAGCAAAATGGCACGATGGGGTTTGATCACCATATTAGCTGTTCTTTTTTTGTTTTGTTGGGAAATACGGTATTATAACATGGTTTGCTCTTCATAGATAATCTATCCCTAGATTATTGAACACAAGGGCTGCCCTGGAGTAGGAAATGTGCCCTCCTGGGACTGCTTTGGGACTTAGGTTACAGAATAAGTAGCCAATGGCTCAGAGGATAAATTCTATGGTTAAAATTGGTATAAATTTAGTCTTAAGTCTTTCCCCTAGGACTCTCTAACTTTAAATTTTATACTGAAGCATATTAGAGATATGGGAATTATGCTATTTCAGTGGAACCTTTTAATCAGCTTTAATGCAGGCTTGGGTAAAGTAAATCTTAATACTGTCTCTCTTTCAAGGCTTTGCTAGTTTGCTATCCTCAAAGCAGAAAAGCAACAATGAAGCAGCACCACTTCTTAACTCTGCTTTTATTAAATTTTCTTTATAATCCTCTTCTAGTCCTTTTTTATACTGTACTATTGAACCATAAGCAAACTAGTAAATAAAAATTGTACTCATGGAATTTTAAAATTGTTTTAATGAAGCTCTGGAAGCATCCCCATTTCAGAAGATATTTTTCCCTAGTTTGTTTTTTAAATTCTAGAAAGTAGGTCAGTAGAAATAAACCCCCTTTAATTGGTTTAATTAGAAATGGAAAACTATATGAGTAGCTCAATTTGAAGTGTAGATTTAAATAATTTTACTGTGATTAATATCACTTAATGGTTTGAATTTAAATAAGTTGCATTTAATCATAGCCTGTAATTTCTTGAGAAGATTTTAATATCAGAAATAGTGAAAGTCACTCAGTCATGTCCAACTCTTTGCGACCTCATGGACTATACAGTCCATGGAATTCTCCACAGAATACTGGAGTGGGTAGACTTTCCCTTCTCCAGGGGATCTTCCCAACCCAGGGATCGAATCCTGGTCTACCACTTTGCAGGCAGCTTCTTTACCAGCTGAGCTGTAAGAGAAGCCCAAGAATACTGAAGTGGGTAACCTATCCCTTCTCCAGCGGATTTTCCCAACCCAGAAATTGAACCAGGGTCTCCTACATTGCAGGTGGATTCTTTACCAACTGATCTATCAGGGAAACTCATATTAAATATCTCATACTTAATATCAGAGAGGAGGCCTAAGTGTTGGAATATATCTATGCATAGGGAAAAATGTTTGCCATGAAATACAATATTTGACTATGAAATTATTTTAGAACTGTATTTCCCAGATAGTATGCCTGAGAATATTATTCTCAGTTCAGTTGCTCAGTTGTGTCCAACTCTTCACAACCCCATGGACTGCCGCACATCAGGCTTCCCTGTCCATCACCAACTCCCAGAGCTTATTCAAACTCATGTCCATCAAGTCGGTGATGCCATCCAACCATCTCGTCTTCTGTCATCCCCTTCCTTCCTGCCTTCAATGTTTCCCAGCATCAGGGTCTTTTCAGATGAGTCAGCTCTTCGCATGAGGTAGCCAAAGTACTGGAGTTTCAACTTTAGCATCATTCCTTCCAAAAAAATCCCAGGGCTGATCTCCTTCAGAATGGACTGGTATCTGGAAGTTCACGGTTCACGTACTGTTGAAGCCTGGCTTGGAGAATTTTGAGCATTACTTTGCTAGTGTGTGAGATGAGTGCGATTGTGCGGTAGTTTGAACATTCTTTGCCCTGCCCTTCTTTGCGATTGAAATGAAAACGGACCTTTTCAGTCCTGTGGCCACTGCTGAGTTTTCCAAATTTGCTGACATGTTGAATGCAGGACTTTCATGCATCATCTTTTAAGACTGAAATAGCTCAGCTGGAATTCGATCACCTCCACTAGCCTCATTTGTAGTAATGCTTCCTAAGGCCCACTTGAGTTCACACTCCAGGATATCTGGCTCTAGTGAATGATCACACCATCATAGTTATCTGGGTCATTTATACCTTTTTTTGTATAGTTCTTCTGTATATTCTTGCCACCTCTTCTTAATATTTTCTGCTTCTATTAGGTCCTTAATGCTTTTGTCCTTTATTGTGCCCATCTTTGCATGAAATGTTCCCTTGGTATCTCTAATTTTCTTGAAGAGATCTCTAGTCTTTCCCATTCTATTATTTTCCTGTTTCTTTGCATGGTTCACCTATGGCTTTCTTTGCTTTGGAATTGTTTAAAGTGTGCGTTCTACAGCTGAATGGTTGGATTTGAAGTGCAGTTACTTTGTGTTCATAGAACACATAGGCTAACCATTCTAGCCGTTGCATACTGGAGAGAACTGTAGCACTGACCTCTGGTGACCCTGTAGGGTGATGTACTGGCTACAGCCTAATGTGAAACAATTGCCATTATGCTTTAAGAAATGTAGAATACTCCTAAGGGGCTTTTGGTCTCTTTCCTAAGGAAATACTGTACATGTTTTTACTTAGTTTTGAGTAGCTCCCTGGTGGATGGTACTTTATTTATACTTTAAAAAAATAAATACTAGTTTACATTTACTTACGGTGCCATCTAAGAGTATATTCTCTCCTGTCTTCCTGCTGATAACAGATGGACATTGCACCTTAAACAAATAAGCCAATATTCTGCCTCATTTATGCTTTGTTTATATGAGCAGTGATAATAGCTCTTCTATTAAAACTATATGGTTATGCTTTCTGCCTGATAAAACTAATCCATATTCCTGGAAATTCCTACATATCCTACAAATGTAGCTGTAAAGGAACAATATAAATGATTACTGCTGGTTTGACAGGCAAGTTGCCTTAACATACCTTGGTTGAATAGTGTTGTATTAGGAATAATATATGAAACACTAGACACATTCATTAAAAGTAGAAAATATCCACCAGTGTTTTAAAACTATTCTTAAAGTCTTGCCAATGCAGTGAGACATGAGACAGAAATAAAAAGTGTGGTTATTGAAAATTGGTGATTAAGTCTTTATAACTTGCAAGCAAAATTGTTGACACTGAATATCTGAGAGAATTTAAAAAGTAAAATTACATGGTTTAATAAACCAGTTAGATATGAGAAGTATCCAAAATCCACCATATAAAATAAATACAAATATTTATTATATACTATCATGTTATTTCTATGTGTTAACTGGTTGGTGAAATAACAGAAAAATAAAGTTTGCATTGTCAGGTTAGAGAATGAGAAGGGAGGGCAGCATCATAAAAACTCAGGGAGAAAAAAGTTGTAAGGAGGACTTAACAGCCTCAGTAAGTGTTGTACATACTGAGGTCAATCAAAGTGAATGCTATGGTTTCTCCTCATGGTCTTGAGATCACTGGCTTCCTGTGGCAAAGCCATGCTGGTTAGAAGAAGGAAATGGAAGTCAGACCACAGTGGTTGAAGAAGGAATATAGTGTAAGATCCAAGACATTTCTTTGAGTTTGATTGTAGTGGAAGAAAAAAAGGAGAGGGATTGAGAATTGTGTTGTTATTGCTGCTTTGTCATTTTGTTCGTTTATTCCAGAACCCTTCCATATGAGACTGGAAATTTCTCAAAGGCAGGCTCTGCTTTTGAAAGCCCTGCAGTACACAGTACCACCTTGAATGTAGAGACACTCATTGGCTTTATGTTAAATTCATGACTGTGGATGTAAGTTTTAAAACACTTGGTAGAAGGCAAAGTACAGAGTACGTGCCCACGTGTTCTCGGTGATTGGACGAGGCCGGCCTCACCTTGAGACGTGCTGTGCCCTGTCCTGCTGCGGCTCCTCTCCCCATCTGTCTGTTCACCAGTCTTGCCATCTTCATTCACAACCTCCTTCTTTTCGGACTTTCTCTTCTTTTTTACAGCTATGAAACCTACATAGTCGAATATCACGATGCTTCTTCTGTAAGGAGTGTGATGAGGAGCAGAGTTTGGCTTTGGAGTGCTCGGAACCAGAGGAACTGCCGAGGACTCGGAGCCCAGCCCTGACCAGTAGAGAGCCCACAACACAATGAACAAATTGAACTTCCATAACAACAGAGTCATGCAGGACCGCCGGAGTGTGTGCATTTTCCTTCCTAATGATGAGTCTCTGAACATCATCATAAATGTGAGTGGATCCTCCTTTAGAGATGTTTAAATGGTGATGTTCCCACCAGGGGCCACATTCGAATTATGACCTGGCTAATGATGAGATCCTCAAGAATGAGACTGTTAATAATGCTGGAGAATTGGGGTATTAAGGCTGTCTACACAGGTATAAATTTGAATGATAGCTTAAGTTCAGCTGTCTTTAGCATTCTCTTGTCTGGTAAAATTAGAGAATATCTGTTACTATATTATCTATAGAAAAATAAATGCTTTGCTTTTTAAAAAACTTTTATTGAAATATAATTTTTATGGATATCTGATTTGCTTTTTAAATACTTTTGAGTTGTCATCTACACACATGAAATGGTAATACATAATTGCTGACTTTTTAACATGCATCTTGATCATTGTTTTGATAGTAGGCTGCAGCCTAAGTCTAGCCAGTTTCAAGAATAGGCTGTGTATTTGCCCGCTAAACTTGCTTATGGTTCATGAGCTGGAGTTAACTCTGTTAGTTAACCTGGACATTGAGGAATATAATACTTTTTCTCTTTTGTTTTTACTTTTAAAGTTGAGTTATAATTTACTTACAGCAGAGTATAGGAATATCAAGTGTGCAGCTCTGACTTTTCCCCAGTGTATACATCCAAGTAACCATCATTCAGCTTGAGATATAGTAGATTTCTAGTGCCCCAGAAAGATCTTTTGTGATCCCTCCTAATCAATAATCTCTACCAAAAGATAATATCTATTTCCACTTCTATCACCATAGGGTAATTTTTTATTTCTGAATTTCATGCAGCTAAAATTATGAGGTGTGCTCATTTTTATATCTGCCTATATTTTATATACTCAATATTTGGCCTGTGAAAGTTATCCATGCTATTGCATGTGACAGTAATTCTTTTTTTCATTATTATATTTCATTGTATGAGTATGCCTAATTTCTTCTCCAGCTATTATTGGTGGGTATTAGGTTATTTTAAGTTTTGGAGGTATTACAAATAAAACAGTTATGAACATTTTATGTATATACACATATGTATATGGGCTTCCCAGGTGGCTCAGTGGTAAAAGAATCAGCCTGCCAGTGTAGGAGACATAGGAGACATGGGTGCAACCTGTGGGTCGGGAAGAAACCCTGGAGGAGGAAATGGCAACCCACTCCAGTATTCTTGCCTGGAGAATCCCATAGACGGGGGAGCCTCACGGGCTACTGTCCATGGAGTTGTAAGAGTCGAACGTGACTTAGCGACTGAGCACACACACACACGTGTATACGTGTCTGGACTTATACCTGGAAGTAGATTGTGAATCATGATGTATGTATATGTTGAGCTTTGGTAGAGACTGCTGCACAGTTTTATGTGATCGCAGTCATGCCTAGTACTGGTACTTTATTACCATGTTGTAGAAATTTCTATTGTGATCATCATTACTGAAACAACTGTAGTGATTTCCATAAACCAACTGTTGTTTTGCTAGTGTCAGCTTGTCCCTTTGGCGTATATTTAAGATGCACTACATTGCCTGATTGTGGCTCACTGTTTGGACTTGGCAGAATTATTAAGTTGTGTTAGTTTTATTTTTGTCTTTTTTCCCATAGGTCAAAATTCTGTGTCACCAGTTACTGGTCCAGGTGTGTGACCTACTCAGGCTAAAGGACTGTCACCTCTTTGGACTCAGTGTTATACAAAGTAAGTCTCAGGCCCATCTCTGATGGAGTTAGCCAACTGTCCCTGAGGAAATGGCATTTTATAGCTGTAACTTAATTGAGCATATTGTTGTGTAATTGTGATTGTCAAAGTACTTGTAATCATGGCTTTTAATCTAGTATTCATATTTTAAACTCAACTGTTGTGTATTTCTTCTATGATTTAGAATTTTAGGTCTTGAATTTATTATGATTTGAACCCCAAAACTGGTTCCTCTTTACAAGTCTAGATTTTATGCGTTTGCTCTTTTATGTGTTAATGAACGCAACTTGATTTTTGTTTCTTTGCACTCTAGGAAATTACCTTGGTTATTTTTGTAATTTATTTTGTTTTGTAATTTTTGACATTAAAAGACATGTAGACATAATAAACCTGACTTTTCTCTATTCCACTTCTCTTACTGTTGAAGATATAGTATAACAAAATGATCTATTAATTTACTCTTATTTTCTTTTTTTCCTTCCTTTATCCCTTCTCCTTTTTTTCCAGTCAAAACATATAACTTGGAGATATGGGATCGGTTTCTTCTGTATACTTTATATGGAGAAGATTTTCAAGTAAAGGGCTCCATATAAGCTTCCTCTGCCAGTGACACCTTAGTTAGAGTTAAATTCCCAGAGTTTAAGTGTAGCCATTCCTTAAAACATTTTTCTTTCAAATCATACTTTAAAATTTCTCTAATTTAGTCTTCTAGATGCCAAAAAACCTTTCAGATCTTTGCTCAGTTTTTCAAGGAAACCTTTTTTGTGAAATGTAGCTGTATTTTGTATTTGGATATGAATTATTTTCTACTACTGAAATTGGTTTCAATTTAAAGGTTTATGATATCTTGAGAATCTGGTTAGTACCATCAAATGCTCAGTTCAGTTCAGTTCAGTCGCTCAGTCGTGTCCAACTCTTTGCGACCCCATGAATCGCAGCATGCTAGGCCTCCCTGTCCATCACCATCTCCCGGAGTTCACTCAGACTCACGTCCATCAAGTCTGTGATGCCATCCAGTCATCTCATCCTTGGATGTCCCCTTCTCCTCCTGCCCACGATCCCTCCCAGCATCAAAGTCTTTTCCAATGAGTCAACTCTTTGCATGAGGTGGCCAAAGTACTGGAGTTTCAGCTTTAGCATCATACCTTCCAAAGAATTCCCAGGGTTGATCTCCTTTAGAATGGACTGGTTGGATCTCCTTGCAGTCCAAGGGACTCTCAAGAGTCTTCTCCAACACCACAGTTCAAAAGCGTCAATTCTTTGGTGCTCAACCTTCTTCACAGTCCAGCTCTCACATCCATACATGACCACAGGAAAAACCATAGCTTTGACTAGACGGATCTTAGTCGGCAAAGTAATGTCTCTGCTTTTGAAAATGCTATCTAGGTTGGTCATAACTTTTCTTCCAAGGAGTAAGCGTCTTTTAATTTCATGGCTGCAGTCACCATCTGCAGTGATTTTGGAGCCCCAAAAAATAAAGTCTGACACTGTTTCCACTGTTTCCCCATCTATTTCCCATGAAGTGATGGGACCGGAAGCCATGATCTTCGTTTTCTGAATGTTGAGCTTTAAACCAACTTTTTCACTCTCCTCTTTCACTTTCATCAAGAGGTTTTTTAGCTCCTCTTCACTTTCTGCCATAAGGGTGGTGTCATCTGCATATCTGAGGTTAT